>CM074440.1:6255377-6275377 GCA_037101425.1 Elopichthys bambusa | reverse complement strand
CTTTAGACAAAACATAAAAGAAAATCTAAATTTTCATACGTGTTTTATGTTTTGTATCATTTTCGTCAGTCTTTTATTGCTCATATACTGAAGTATGATATAGTAAGAATATAGAGCTCATACTCGAGGAGGAAAACACCTCAATGTTATTTAGAGGCCAAAACTGAGCGGGAAAACATGCAATTTGGTACAGATGCTGTTATTTATATGGACAAAAATTAAGATTAAATATTGATAGCCTGTAAAGTAAACCAATGATACAGTACAAGATTTGATAAGCAGAAAATAAATGCTACTAAAACTGAATAACTGTCAGTGGTGCGTTAGTATTGTGCACATGTGCAGTTCTGCTGGAGGCTGATCGTCAGGCAATGTAAACAACATCTCTATTACTCACGCATGGGTGATCCAGGCTGGAGCTTCCAGAGCTGCAGAAGTCAGTCTTTTCCTATTGCAATCCAGCAGTTGTGCTGAACCTGGACCACCTGAACACGTACAGGGAGAAGGACAAGTGTCCAGGCCCACGACACTCACTATGAGCAGGAACAGGGCCTGGGGGATGGGCCAGGCCTCCGCCATTTTGAGTTTCTTGATCGCAAATGATCAATGCAAATTATGGCATTAATGAGACACAGAGATGAATCTGTGTTTTAGAATATACATTTGATTTCATATGAATCCGAATTAAGTGGAAAAGCATTGCAAAGCTCTCATAAAATCAATCCGGAGCCATCACTAGGCTCTCTCAGTTCGTCCCTTCGAAATTCCCTTCTTCCGCCTTGCAATCTCTGCAGCTTCAAGAATTCCCAAATGGAGCGTCAAACAAGCTTCAAGATGTGGAAATGTAGTTCAGATATCCCAAAAGATTTCATGTCCTATATGCGACTACGACTTTGCTTTTGAGAAAAATGCATGATATAACTGAAAATCGCCTTTCCAAACATTGTTCCTCGACTTTTTTCCCAAGGAAAAACAAAAGCATCTTCTTCCGTTGACACGTGATCCGCCCCTCTGTCACGTGCTGCTGGAGGCCTCACGTCATTGGCCAGTCGACAAATCCATCAAACTTTACTTTTTTTCACTGTTTCTCTAGTTTTGCACTAGTGTTCAAGTTTTGTTTGGTTTTAAGTTATTCTAGTGATTATTTATTAATTTAAAGCGCATATTATGACAGCCTTTCAATTTGCTTGCGTCTTTTTAATTATTTTTTTTTAATTATGAAGTTTGCCAGATTTTCCTCCTACCCAGAACTTCCCCTCTGTAATAAATTTATTAAAAGGGGTTAAAATGTAAATCATATTTAAATTCATTTGATATTTATGTGTACATTTTTTTTCTATAACAGAGTTGTACTTGCACAGTACTGCCATTTTCAAAAACATCTTTAAAAAATAATTAATGTAGCCTATGTAAAAGATGTAATGTTGATTTTCTCAAATTAAATAAAGAAATTAAGGTAGCACTTGTTTATTAATCTTTGTTAATGTTAGCTGATAAAAAATACAACAATCATTGTTAATGTAACTGAGACCCATTAAATGATATTAACAAAAACACTTTTAATTTGAATAATGTATTTGTAAATATTAAAATTAACATGAACTAAGATTAATAAACATTTTAGAAGTATTTCTCACTGTTAGTTCATGTTAACATATGAAACCTTATTGTAAAGTGTTACAAAAATAAAAAGATATAAATAAAAATAAATAAAAAATGCATCTGATTGGTTGCTGTCTTAGAGTGATTCCCACAGCAACATAGTTTGAAATATGAAGTTATGAAAAAGATTTTATTTATTGATGTGTAACCCTGAAATGATCTAACTCATATGTATGTGCTAAGGGCCATTTCTCTGACTACACTCTCGATGTAACTCAAAGTATAAATTAGACACTATAGTGAGATGAGATATTTTTAAGCTATGTCAGTATGCTGACATCAGTAATATATTGTGCCCAATGATATAACAACAAAGTTATAAGATCCATTTACCATATACATTTTTTCAGTTTAGTTTATCTTTATATTCTATTTAGTATATTACTTACAACTATTGTATTATATTGTGTAAGACATTTATATTTAGGCCAGTATAAAGGAAAGCAACTATTGGTTGAAATTAAAAACAAATAGTGAAATAAAAAAAGGTACTTCTAGCTAAAGCATGTTTTAAATTGGGTTCTATTAGTGTAAAAAAATACAAAAACTTGACATAAACAGACACATTTACTGTCTAACATTAGTGCTTGCAGAAATTAAGCCTGCAGGTAATCCACTTTTCATACCAGAATTGCCCAGACAGGTTAATCATAAATTATTTGACATATGGTTTTTGATGCATGTAGAGCAAGCAGATAATAAAAGTGTTTTACAAAATATGAAAAATGTATTTAATAAAAAATAAAGTAATATATATATAAAATGTAAATAATAATAACTGAGTAAAGTTTGATGACAAACTTTAATGTTGACTTGACAAAGCCTTGTCTGAAAGTTTGAAATAACTTTGAAGTTTGAAGATTTTACTCAAAGTCAATAAAATGCTGTTAACATGTTCTAACGCATTGTTAACATGTTTTGTTAGCATGTTGATAACATGATTTAGCATGATTTAACACATTGCAGGCATTTCTAGCATGAATTAGCACATTGCTAGCATGATTTAACATGTTCCTAACATGATTTAGCACATTGCTAATGTTTCTAGTATGATTTAACACATTGTTAACATGATTATAACATGAATTAGCACATTACTCTCATGTTTCAATATATTTGCTAGCATGATTTAATACATTGCTAACATGTTGCTAGCATGATTTATGCTGCCTTCACATGCTCTCAGAATTATCGTAAATATGAGTTTCCTAGGTAAAAATTGCACATGAATGCCCTCCCATTTCGATGAGCTCGTAATCACGGCTTCAGAGGTGGGAATTATCAAATTTCCGATTGCACACGAAGGCAGCATAAACCCACTGCTAACATGTTTTAGCCTATATATATATATATATAGAGAGAGAGAGAGAGAGAGAGAGAGAGAGAGAGAGAGAGACGCCATATTGGAACAGTCAAAGCCGGTCTGTGAGCACTCTGATTTGACTAAGCGTTTGCAACCGTAGTTAGACGCATGTATGAAAATCTATATCTGCAATAGACTTCAGCAGATGATTTTACATGAACTAACACAATACAACAAGACAAAGGCGTTAGCCAAAACAACATTAAAAAGTTACCATGGTTTAAATACTAAGTTAACACATGTAAAGAAAACACAAACCAACCCATTCTCACCTGAGAAGGGTTAGCCAGTTTCTCTGCGTTTTCACAACCAGAAGCTGTGCTATGTGAGTGACGACACGCTTGACGTTCCAAGATGGCGGGCGCACCTACGTGTCTGGAATGGTTGAATGTGAAATCTATGTATACATATCTATGGTTTGAGCATGTTGGTAGTATGTTTCTACCATAACACATTGCTAACATGTTTTAGCGTGCTGCTAGCATGATTTAGTACAGTGCTAGCATGTTGCTAACATGTTTCTAACATGATTTAGCACTTTGCTAGCATGTTGCTATAGAGATGTTATAGAGATAGATAGCCTAATAATAGTGTGTGTGTGTGTGTGTGTATATATATATATATATATATATTTATTTATTTATTTATTTATATTTTTTTTTTTTTGAAAGATTATTTGGTGAAGTAAAGAAAATCAAAAGTTAAGGCTCATAAATGGTATCTTGGTAAAGGCTAAATTTGAGGTCCAATAAAACCTAATAATCATCCAATAAAAAAGAAATCATTAACAGCCTGCAAGAACACCTTTAATACACAATTGCTGTGAGCCGTTTGCATTTGGTCTTATTTTAACTCACTTAAATTTGAAAGACAAAAGGATATGTTCTACAAAAAGAAAAACAGTTAATAAAAAAGTACAGGAAGTGCTACTGTGTGATGTCAAGGATAGTTAAAGTGTTCTATTATTAGGTATTAACAGGTATTAACTGATACTGAATCTAATACTGATTATACTTGCAGTTGCAAGCATGTGGGTAAAAGATTTTCAGAGAGAGATGCATTTGAATATCATACTTTTGAATATCATAATATTACACAGATAAAGTATTTAAAAAGCATAATGCTGTTTGATGTGGGCAGGTAAATCAGCATCACAGCATTTTAAATCTTACAGACTCATCCAGCTACATATATAAGAGTAAATATATACATTTTTACTGAGCTACCTTGTTAATCTTTAACTGCTTTGTTCGGTCTTGTAGCTTCGAAATTCTTTCTAGGAAATGCTTTAAAATAGCTTTGAGCAAGTTTTTAGACAGGTGAGAACAAGTCTTTTCTCTCCTGCTACATCATACGCCCCTATTTCACAGGGGAAATGGTTATTTGAGTCCTGTGGACATGTTAGTCTGTAATAATGGATGTGTTGCAGGAGCAAACACACTCAGTCCCTTCATCTCGGAGTCTACGAAAGAGAAAGAAGATGTCAGATGTGGCTAACATGAATCAGCGAACCTGTCGACTGGACATCAGTTTACCCACACAAATTGTGTATGTTGTTGGTACAGAACTTAAGGTGATCCTAGACAGGTAGGTAATATAATGTAATATTATAATCCATTGTTTTCCTCCATTGTGTTCTTAAACAATTGCACAACTGTTGCATGAATTGAGGAACAGTAGTAGCCAAGCCTAGCTAATAGCCATTGTAGAGTGGAGAAAAAAAAAAACCCATCAGAGCTGTTTTTATTATACATAGGCATACAAATGCAAAATATAAAAATTATGGTATGAACTCTAAACATTAAATGGATTTCTTTTTAAATTATTATTAAAGACTTAAGTAAAAATAGGCTACTTTAATAGGCATGATGGTTGACTACTTAGCGGAATAAGTTATGTCCACATGAGAAAATAAAAGTAATCAGCAATTTTTTGTTTCTGTTTAAAAACTTCTGATTAACTAATCTTTGCATTCAATTGAACTCAATAATATCCAAAAAAAAAAAAAAAAAAAAAAATGCTATTAAGATCAGGTATTTTGCAAGCTTTGTGTGAAAATGGAACAATGAAAATGTAGATTTTTTTATTTAAATATTTGTATATATTTTGTCATAATACTAAAAATATTTTAACAATTAACACTAATGTAAAAAAACCACAAAAAAAAAAAGAAGAAAAAAAAAAGGTATGCAATATCAACACCACTTTAAATGGACAATGTTCCTTATGCAACAGACCAATGCAGGCAATTCCTCCATAGCATATAAATAATTTATATCTCTAAATGTAATAAAATTAAGTTTACCCACTAACAAATAGGGCCTATATTTTGGGTGAAAAATAATGGATTATCTGAAGGCAGTTTGTGCAGCCTCCACACGGTTCACCATGAAAAAAAAAAGGATATTAAAATCATCCATTAAATTGCTTTTAATTGGTATTTGCGTGCAAACTGAAAAAAAAGGGTTTGGTATCCTGAAGCAAGACTGAAGACCAATACTGGGTCAATTAAGTTCATTCGCGCTGGTGTTAACAGCGCCCTCTAGCTGTGAGTCGCCTGTGCTGCTGCACGCTGAGTTGTGGGCGTTTCCAGTCAGTTGAAGTCTTTCCAGTTTCCTTGACAGCCACCTGCTTTTGTTCAACCAATAGGCTCTCTGGCTTGGTGATACCTCAAGTATATAACAGGTTAAAGGTAAATTATTGTAGTCAGTTTGAAAGAAAGACGCATTTTCAACAATCATGGTGTCGCGCCGATCACTTACAATTGACAGTGATAAACCGACCAAGACGACATACGTTGTCGGAACGGAGTTGACGGTGAATTTAAACAGGTAGGAGAGTTTATGCATTATGCGAATAGACTCATATTTTTATTTTGGGACAGTAACAAATGACGCGTTCATAAAGAGCGCGACTGAGCTTAAGGGAATTAGACACAGCAGTCTATTTTAATAGCGCGAAAGGCATATTTAAAGGGACAGTTCACCCCAAAATGAAAATCCTTATATCATTTACTCACATTCATGTTGTTTCAAAACCCTGTGTCTTTCTTTATTCCGTGGAGCACAAATGGATATGTTAGGTAGAATGTTAGGGTCTGACAGCCGCAGTCCCTATTGACTTTTATTGCATCTTGTTTCCTACAGTATGAGTGAATGGTGACCCGAACATACAAGACATAAATAAAAATGTATGTTTTCATGCTACAGAAGTGCATTCCTGCTAGTTGTTTATTTTCATTTCTTTATGTATTTTTTTTTTAAACAATGTTTTTAATAAGGGTCAAACTGACTTAGAAACATGCTACTGTATAATACAAGTACCTAGATTTCTGAAAAATCAAGCTAAGGGATAAAGCTCACTACTGTCTGACTTCTGAGTTTTATTTAGATCAAAGGAACATATTTAAGGAATTTGAATAGAAAATAAAAGGATTCATTTCAAAATGACTATTATTATTTTGACAAGTGCGTGGTTACAGACTCTGTGATCCCAAACATAAAAACAGTCGATCTAAACACAACGTCCTCAGAAATGTCCGTCTGATGGATTAGACCAACAGTTGAAATATAGCGGAGAGAAGACACAAATATAATAACATTTTGCTAACATAGTTTACAGTTAAAATGGCCTATTGTTTTATTGTTGTATTCATAAAATTTGTAACAATTCATTGGCAACATTTTTCAAACAGTTTTCAAAGAATTTAATCTGCCTGTTGTAATATTTGCAGATATTTGTCTGTTTGTCATAATTTTATGAAGATTTGTCTTTTTATCTGTTTGTTCTTCTGTGTAGATAAATATTTGCTGGGAGAATTTAGGTGGGATTGTTGATTGAGGAATTTCTCCTTTCAGTTCCAAGGGCGGATGAATGTACTTCTTGTGCTGCGACATTATTTAAATTCATCACTGAACTCTGTCTCAGTGCTTCTGTTTATAACTGCCACTGTCGGCTATTGTCTTTGATAGCTTTCCAAACCTACTAATAGCTCTTTTCTTTAGGTTTTTGTATGACTTTATCAATTTTTTTTTTAGTCCATACAGAAAGAGACACTCTCCTAACAACATCATCATTACTAATGTCTGTTGTCTTAGTTAAATTCTGAATGTATTATTCATAATCCACTATCTAATGCAGTAATTATGACATTTGGGTTTGTGTCATGTCACAATACCTAGTATAAATATGAGATATGAGGTCATAGTAACAGCATGTATGATAATTCTACATGAATTAAAGGTTTAGTTCACCCAAAAATAAAAATTCTGTCATTAATTACTCACCCTCATGTTGTTCTACACCCCTAAGACCTTTGTTCATCTTCGGAACACAAATTAAGATATTTTTGATGAAATCCGATGGCTCGGTGAGGCCTCTGTTGCCAGCAATGTCACCGAACCTCTCAAGATCCATAAAGATACTAAAAACATATTTAAAACAGTTCATGTGACTACAGTGGTTCAAGCTTAATATTATAAAGCGCCGAGAATACTTTTTGTGCACCAAAATAAAACAAAATAACGCCTTTATTCAACAATATGTAGTGATGACTGATTTCAAAACAATGCATTGTAAAGCTTCGAAGCTTTTGTTTCGAATCAGTGGTTCGGAGCATGTATCAAACTGCCAAACCGCTGAAATCATGTGACTTTGGTGCTCCGAACCTCTGATTCGAATCGAAAGATTCGTAAAGCTTTGAAGTAGTGTTCTGAAATAGGCCATCACTAGATTTTGTTGAGTAAAGTCATTATTTTGTTTTTTTTGGCGCATAAAAAGTATGCTCGTCGCTTAGGGTTGAACCACTGCAGTCACATGAATGGTTTCAAATATGTTTTTAGTATCTTTATGGATATTGAGAGGTTCAGTGACATTGCTGTTTCTATTATTTCATCAAAAATATCTTAATTTGTGTTCTGAAGATGAACGTGTTTATGAAGGTTCTGAAGGTCTTACAGGTGTGGAACAATGTGAGAGTGAGTAATTAATGACATTGTTTAAATTTTTGTGTGGACTAACCCTTTATTGGTGTGTAAAATTGTTTAGATGGAGTAAAGCATATCATACTTCTGTCATGTCAAACATCCATTCACACTGTCTAACCAAAGTGTCAATTTTTCTCTTTTTTTTTTTTTCACAGGATCTTCTCAGGGTTTAACAGAAATTTACTTTTGTTCTCTTTTTTAGATTTTACTTGAAATTACATATTACTAATTAGTCAATACGTTTTACCATCGTATTTTCCAGTAAAAAAAAAAAAAAAACTGTCATGACGATATCACCATTTTCAAGAAGTGAATTTCTCAAGCAGATTTTCTTTTTATGTAGAAATTTCTACATAAAAATCACATTGTGGTTTTACAACATTGAGTACAAAGCTTTTAATGGCAAACAAAATGTTTGTTACCTTTCTGAAAACATAATTATATTGCAAACATTTACTACTAAGTTTAGGGTCAATAAGATTTCTTTCAGTGTTTTTGAAAGATGCTCCTATGTTCACCAAGCTGGCAATTATTTGATCAAAAATACAGTAAAAAATGTAATATTGTGAAATATTATTACAGTTTAAAATAACTGTTTTCTATTCTAATATATTTTAAAATATTATTTAGTACTGTGATGCATAGCTAAATTTTCAGCATCATTACTCCAGTCTTTCAGTGTCACATGATCCATCGGAAATCATTCTAATATGCTGATTAAAGAAACATAAGATGCAAACTCGTTTCTGGGTTTTTGCTTACAAAAATACTTAATCCCAGCACCACTCTTTTGTGTATATTAAAAATGATTAGGCTTAAAATGGTGCAATAATTAGGGTTAAAATGCAATGCAATACAATCCCCTTTTTTTTTTAACCTGATTTCTGAGGAACGCTGGTTATCTATCTATCTATCTATCTATCTATCTATCTAATCACCCCTTGCAGAATCTGCAAAATGTTAATTATTTTAACAAAATAAGAGTGATCATGCAAAATGTGTTATTTTTTTTATTTAGCACTGTGCTGAATAAGATATTTTGCATAAAAGATGTTTACCTATAGTCAAAAAAATCGCTGAATTTATAAAAATGACCCGTTCAAAAATGTACATACTCTTGATTCTTAATAATGTGTGTGATTACCTGGATGATCCACGACTGTTTTTATGTTTTGTGATGGTTGTTCATGAGTCTCTTGTTTGTCCTGAACAGTTAAACTGCCCAACATTCTTCAGAAAAATCTTTCACGTCCTGCAAATTCTTCAGTTTTCCAGCATCTTTTGCATGTTTGAACCCTTTACAGCAGTGACTGTGTGATTTTGAGATTTTTCTGAAGAATGTTGGGCAGTTTAACTGTTCAGGACAAACAAGAGACTCATGAACAACCATCACAAAACATAAAAACAGTCGTGGATCATCCAGGTAAATATATATATATATATATATATAAAAGAGGTTTTTGGACCAAGAAATTACCTTTGTATTCTACAATGAAATGGATAAATTCATAATGTGTCTCTGTATTTCTCTATCCTCTCTACAGGTGTGCCCCACCACAGGCCAAGTTCTTCTCAATAAAATGTACCCCAAACGTGCATTACAAGGTCACGCCCCCGACCAAGGACAAAAACAACACCCTTCCACAGCCTTTCACCCCAAACTCTATCCTCATCATCACCATGGACACAGTCAGTGAGACTGCATTTGACAGCAAGGTACCTACATCTAATCACCTTTGTGCTCTAAAAAATATTAACATTAAGAGCAGAGTACAGCACATGCAGAAAGAATCTGTGGAATTTATTCGCCTTCTCTTCGCTGATATTGAGGAAATTCTGCAGAATGGATGCAAACATGATAAATGTTTGAAACTGAGCCAAAAGTACTACGCTATAGTATCTGAAAGCATTATCAAACTAACAAAAACATTTAAAAGGAGGATGTGATGGGGAGGTTTCTGTGTGGGCAGATTCCATTTTGGTATGTTTCTCGATGTATGACCAACCTTTGCACTAAAGTAGGTAGTAGTCCTTTAGAAAACAAACAGAACTGAAAGAAACTGACAACTACAGACAGGAAAGAACTTGTCTGATGCACATGCTGTGGTTTACCCGAAACGATCTCATGTCACTTTCACAACACTGTCTAGCATGGTCAGTTTGAAATCTGGATATATTTAGAACATTTTTAAATGCAATCATTACCGTACTAAAATGAATCACTCAAGTAATCTTTGAAGAAATCTGCAATAATTGCGTTATAATTGTCATGAGGATCCAGCTCATGCTTGTTTATAAGAATCAGTTGTGTTTCAGTTATCTGTGAGGTACTATGGGGAGAAAACTGAGACTCTTGTGGATGCCGTGCTACATCTAACCGCTGTCGGTACGTCTCACCATGCAAGACATATGCCCGTGTTTATGAATAACATAAACCAGTATCTGTGATGCAACTATAAACAGTCTCATGATGCTGGTGGGACTATGAAGGAAAGAGCAAACCTTATATTGTCTCTATTCTGTTGCAGAGATATCTCTGGACGTAGATGCCGACCGAGATGGCGTTGTTGAGAAAAACAATCCAAACAAGGTGAGCTTTGTTTGCTGGTAGTCTTGCGATCTGTTCTGTATCATCATTATTTGGGAGATTTGTTTTTGCCTCATTGTTTCTTGGCTTGGAGATTGGGCTGAAAAGTCTGATAAAATTAATTAGTTGATTAATTTACAAGAAATAGAAGCCTTAGAGACATGATAAAACCACATTTAAATGCACATTAAAGGGATAGTTCACCCAAAAATGGGAAAAAAAAAAACAAAAAAAAAACATTTCAAACCTTTATGTGAAGCACAAAAGATATTTAAAAAAAAAAAAGTCTTTCTTTTTTGTCAGTACAATGGAAGTCAGTGGGGTCCAATGTTTTGTGAACCTTATTGACTTTCAAAATATATTTTTTGGTGTTCCAACAGCTTAGTTATATTGTAGATATTCGAGATTTTATTTGAATAATGTGTATTGGAATTTTGGTCTAGGGATCTTGGAAATGGGGTCCTAATGGCCATGGTGCAGTTTTGCTGGTCAACTGTGACTCCGAGACCACAAACAAGAAGAAACTGGACAGTGAGAATAATGAGATCAGTAAAGTCTCGGGTGAGTCTGGGCAGGTCTGGTGTAAGATATGGAAGCAAATCAATTCTCGCCACAGATATTTGTTATGTGTAAATAGACTTTGTACCAAACCCATTTTTAAACATTGCAGCAAAATGTTTCTTCCTTATTAGGGGTGTGAAGAGATCTTGTGCCACGAGATCTCGCGAGATTAAAATGTGATGAGATTTCTTGTCGAGGTGAAAAGCTGTCTTGCAATATTGCTATTGCCATATTTTATAGAAATAAAAACCATTTAATTCAGTTGGATAATGGTCGATGCAGCTCGTTTTGGATGGAACTGCAGAGTTGTACGTAGTGCAGCAGGAATCAGAGTTCACTGATCACGTGACAAGATGACTGACAAGACCATGGTGAAGGATTCGTTGCGCAACAGAGCCCAAGCGTCTGATAAATGTCTTATGTCAGTGGTTCCCAACCTTTTTTACACCAAGGCCCCCCTTCTCTCCGAATCAATACTGCACGCCCACCCCCCCCCTTTTTTTTAAATTTTGTTGTAGTGTTATTACTTTTCAACCCCATGTTATTATTTCTTGAAAGAAGAAACTCGAGATAGATTTAAACCTTCCGAGTTATTTTTTGCAAACATACTTTGCAGACATTCTTTACAACTTAAAAGTACTTACTCTGTTCAATAATACAGTAACTTAAACAAAAAAAGCACAAGTCAATCTGCCATACCAAACAAAACCACAGGGAGATGCCAAAGGACTGAATTTAGATACTATGCGGATCCATTATTATTATTAAACACATAACACCAAACATCTCCAAAACACGCTTGTTCGGCGAGCATCCGTTATAAAACACTTACAGTACATTAATTACTTTAACTACGCGAATATATTGAAATACGATGTTATAGCGATCAGTGAGTCGAGAGCGCACGTGCGGTTTGCGCATAATAACGGACTCGCGCACGCGCATGCCTTACATAAGACTGCTGTATGTCACTGTAATCGTCTTTATCTTCGTTACAATCTGTATTTCACAGCAACACTATGAGAAACAGCTGATCCCAACAATCACAGAATACATACAAGAGAGGTAGTGCCTTGTTTTAAATGTATTTTTTAAATTAATTTAATTTAGCTTTTTTAATGTAACATATTAATGAATTAACTTAAAATTAATTTAAATATATTAATATATCTCACGGCCTACCTGGAGGATCACTGCGGACCCACAGGTTGAAAACCACTGTCTTATCTGTAGGATGCGTGATCAGCACCGCCGCTCCCTATTCAGAGTATGCCTGAACACGAAATAGAAAGCGAAAGTAAAACGCGAGCGCACATTCAATCGCGATTTTTTTTTTTTTTTTTTTTTTTTTTTTTTCTTTCAATACCCCACCATTTGAAAGCGGCTCCCTGATGCATGCAAATATCTCCCAATATGAAAGCTATCTTAGCATGGGCTATGTAGTTCTAACCATCTCTTAGCTCTATATCATGCTTGAAGAAAAATTGGGTCTCTATTTGCACTTTGAATATTGAGAGAGTACTTTGATTATGGTTGCACTAATTGTTTGCAAAAACGGTGTTCTTCATTTTTATTTACTGTTTTACTGTTTTTATCCCTATGATTGTTATAGAAGCTCATAAATCATGTACAGTTCTAAGGTCATAAAGGAGAGAAGCCAGTCAGTTGAGTTTGTGGCAAAACCTTTTACAGTGCTTGAGTATTGTTCTTTTACTGCATATGATAATTCATACTCCGAAAGTAGAACTGAAATGACATTCATTACAAGATGATTGGTTAAAACATTTCAAAATGCACCTGCAGACTGTTTTTCTAGTCATGAATTTCGTCATTGAGGATTTTTTTTTTTAAATACTGTGTAAATATCTTGTCTTATTCTCTTGAACTCAATCTCATGTCTCATCTTGTCTCATCTCGTCTCATCCCTATTCCTTATTAATCATTCATTAATAATCCTTTTCGCATTGTAAGCTCAGTGAATACTTTCAATTTAAATCAAACTATTCAGTTTATTCAGTACTGAAAAATATCCATAGAAAATAAACCTTTGAATTAGGTGCACATTTTCACCCAATAGTTATATTTTTCTGTGTATATTGAGCTATTTAGCTTGGTTAACATTGAACATTACTCTTCAAATGCCATGAATTGTTATTAAAAAATGTATCTTTTTTTGATGGCAGATTTACAGGACATGTCCAAGATGATCTTGCGTACCAATGGGCCATCTCAACTTCCTGAAGGCTATAAGCTGAGCATGTACATCTCGCAGAGCACTTCAGAGAGCGTGAGAGTCTTCAGACCTCGGACAAATGTACAGAAAGACAATGTGTGGAGTGAGTGTAGACACAAACACCTGCAAAATTAGGCAATAATGTTTTAATTAGGGTTTTAATGTCCCGAGACGATCTCAAAGATCAGTATCGGGGCCGATTTAAGCACTTTTTAACTGATCGGTATCGGCTTTCCTAAGCCCGATCCTTTATTTTACGTCAGCTGTGATGCATGTGTTGTGCAATAAGTGATTGTATGCACCATCAAGTTGGCTTGCCAGCCACCATTAAAAAGAAAAGAAGAAGCTCAAATGTGCATGTGACGCGCAAGAACCAGTGAGGTCTGTTCTAGCACGTCGCGCGTGCACGTTCTGGCTTCTGTGATTTATTTTTTTAACGAATCAGTTAATTTTTTTAAGTCATTTAATTACTGTTTCTTTTTATATGCCATCAGACTATTTGAGATGTTGTTGCTATGGGTTGCGTCTTGCTTTAGACTTGACTGACAAACTGGCATACTGACAAGCTTCATGCTTTCTAACCTTATTTATACTCCGCTAACAATTTTTGGTTCCCAGAACATTCCTAGAACATTAGAACATTTTGGTTCCCAGAATGTTACCTTTTATGATTTGTTTTTGGTTAGCCACGGAAGTTTTCATAATGTACCTAGAACATTAGTTTTTGGTTCCCTGAACGTTATTCTAACATTAATCTAACGTTCCCTTAACATTATTATAACGTTAGTTTTTGGTTTGTAGAACGTTATTCTAAAGTTAATCTAATGTTCTCATAATGTTATTATAACGTTTCCAGAACATTAGTTCCTAGAGGGTTATCTTGTTAAGGTTTGTTTTTGGTTAGTCAGGAAAGTTTTTCTTAACATTCCCAGAACGATAGTTTTTGGTTTGTAGGACGTTATTGTAACATTAATCTAACGTTACCATAATATTGTTATAATGTTCCCAGAACATTAGTTTTTGGTTCCGAGAATGTTATTCTAACGTTCCCTTAACATTATTATAACATTAGTTTTTGGTTTGTAGAATGTTATTGTAACATTAATCTAACGTTACCATGGCGTTGTTATAACGTTCACAGAACATTAGCTTTTAGTTCCCAGAACATTATTCTAACGTTAATCTAAGGTTAATATAATGTTCCCAGAACGTTAGTTTTTGGTTTGTATAACGTTAATCTAACGTTCCCATAACATTATTATAACGTTCCCAGAACGTTAGTATTTGGTTATTCTAATGTTAATCTAAGGTTAATATAACAATCAGTAATATTAGTAGTGTACTACAAGTGGTAACTAAATAAATTTTTTTAATACAGAGATAGTACGTTAAAAGTATAAGATATTAAAGAGCTGTATAGCTGTTTTTGCTACAAAAAAAATTTGTTCCACTGAAGAAAACAGCATATGGGTTAAGGAAATGAGGACGAGGAATTTTTTAAAAAGTGTACGTGTACTTACAGTGTACTTACCTAAGAAAATACTGGGTAATATAAGGTAACTAGATAAGGTTAAGGTAAGGTTTAGGGGTAGGTTCATGGTTAGTACCTAATTATTACCCAGTTATTGAAATTACTATAATAAGTACATAGTATGTACATCGGGAACAGGACTGTAAAATCAAGTGCTGCCGGAACATCAATACCTGACTGAATGGCTCTTCTTCCTTGTACCAGAGTACAAACTCCTGAAGTTGTTCCTGAAAGATTATCTCATGGTGGTGGGAACGAAAAAGCTGACACAGGAAGTGCCCTATCTGGGAGGAAACACCGAACTGGTGTTCTATGTAGAAGGTCTTCGCTTCCCTGATAAAGACTTTGATGGGCTCATCACCATCAACCTTAGTCTACTAGAGCCCAGTGGCAAGGTTAGTGAAAGAGACCGCCGTCTGATCCTTAATGCAACCTGTAGGACATCAAACGTCCTGTTCTTGGTGCTTTTCTGTTTATCTGCTTACCGCAATAACTATTCCAGTCTTGCAATAAAAGTTAAACTGTTGGGTAATATCTTATAACTTCTAAATACTAATTAAATACTCTTCTGCTTGTTTTCTTAAAAAGGATATCCCTGAAACGCCCATCTTTACAGATAAAGTCATTTTTCACGTTTCGCCCTGGATCATGACCCCTAACACCCTCAAACCTGTGGAGGTGTATGTTTGCAGGTAAGAGTGGAGCAATTCAGTCAACACTTTCTTTAACTCTTTTTGGATCATATAACCAAATAATACCATTTTCCGGAAATATATACAGAAATATGAATTTCTGAAAATGTATTGCTACCCAGTCTTTCATCTTGTAAGCTTTGGTGACTGTTGACTATTTGATGTTTTTGGCAGCATAACTGATAACTACAAGTTCCTGAAGAGCATTAAGAACCTGGTGGAGAAGAGTGGCTACAAACTGAAGATATGTTACGAGTACATGAACCGAGGTGACCGCTGGATGCAGGTTCGTGAAATCATTGGGAGAAACAACAATATGTATAGTTAATAATAAATATTAAATATTGTAAAAAAGAAAGGGGTTGTTGATACGGGGGTGTGACGTATCAGTAGGATTTCAGTACAATAAACATTTAGATTTTAGTTTTTCAAAGAAAGTGTTTGCTTTATTCCTCTTTTTTTTTTTTTTTTTAGGTAACTGGTATCAGTCTCAGACAGGTTTATGTAGTTTGCCAGGTTGGTTGTCTTCTTAGGTAAATAGAAACCCTACTTAAAGTGGTTGTTGCACATTGTTAAGCAAGTCACAGTTCTCATGCAGTATGAGGATGAAGAAAGCTCTTTCTAAAGATGAAAAGCATGAAATTGTTTTCTTGCCTTTGCTCTAAATAGAGATTATTGAACTATCAAAAGATTTAGAGCACAGAAGAGCCTGGTCAGATAAAGGCTTGTTAAGGAAAGTTTCTGTCAAACAAATTAATTGTATTAATAAGGTGGCTATAAAAAAAGCCACTGTTGAGCAGCAAACAGGTATTTGAAGCTGCTGGAGTCTCAAAAACCTCTCAGTGCAGGTTGGCAGTTGTTCATAAAGTTGCATTTCAACCACTCCTAACTAAAGCTCACAAAGAGAAATCTTTACAGTGGGTTTAAAAAATCCACAAAGACTCATTTTTATATAGTTTTATTCTCTGACGGATGCCATACAATAATAAATGGTCCAGATGAATGGATTTGTGGATGGTTTGTGAGTGGCCACCCGTACCAACAAGTCTGACGTCAGCAAGGAGCTGGCGGGTGATGATTTGGGCTGGAATATTGGGAAGTGAGATGGAAGGTCCCTTTAGGGTCTTTGAGGGTGTCAAAATGACTTCTGCAAGATATGTGGAGTTCATAACTGACCATTTTCTGCAGTGGTATAAAGAGAAGGATAGTGCCTTTTGAGAAAAAATGATTTTTTTTTTATTCAGGACAACACTATCCCATGCTGCAAAAAACACCATCAACAATAAAGCTGTTTGAAAATGGCTGAAATGCAAGTTTGCGCACAACTACCAGCCTGCATGAAGAGGTTCTTGAGACTCCAGTGACACCAGCAGCTTGAGATACCTGCTGCTCAACAGTGGCTTTAATACAATTTGTTTAACAGAAACGTTTCTTTATTCTTCTGTGCTCTAAATCACTCACAAATGATAGTTCAATAATCCCTATTCAGTTTTTGCAAAATATTAGTTGTTTTCATGCCTTTTGCAAAACATTCCACCATTTCATGCTTTTCATCTTCAGAAAGATCTTTCTGTGACTTGCTTAATAATGTGCAACAACCACTTTAAGTAGGGTTTCCATTTACCTAAGAAGACCTGGCAAACTATTTAAAGCTGTCTGAGATTGATACCAGTTACCTAAAAAGATATGAGGAATAAAACAAACAAACAAAGCGTTTGTTTGAAAAACTAAAATCTGAATGTTTATTGTACTGAAATCCTACTGATACGTCACTTGCATAATAATTTGGATCACCGTGTATGTGTAAACGTATGTCAATTTAATAATAAACTTTTATCTGATAGAATAAAAGTCAGAAAGAGATTTTAGAATGCTTAAAACCTTACTTTGAAAATAACCTTATCAAAGTGCTGAAGCCATTTATAGGACTAACTAGACAAACATGTCAGGTGACTGTCATATGAAATGAGTAATTCCTGCTGACACACTCTCTCTCTACAGGATGAGATTGAGTTTGGCTACATTGACTCTCCCCATCATCGGTTTCCTGTTGTGCTGGATTCTCCTCGTGATAGAGGCCTTCAGGATTTTCCCTACGAATCCCTTCTGGTGAGTGAGACTGAGAACTACTCAAGAGTCAAAATTGAAAATTGTCATTTGCTCACCATTATGTTGTTCCAAACCCAACTTATTCACATTTTTTGATGATGTGATGGCATCAAGTTATGATCACATACTAAATCAAAAATGTTTGAAATCACTAAATCATTGTGTCACAGGGACCAGACTTTGGGTATGTGACACGGCATGCTTTGAATGAGAAGGTGAGCAGTCTGGACTCCTTTGGTAACCTGGAGGTTACTCCACCAGTCACAGTGAACGGGAAAAGTTACCCACTTGGCAGGATTATTATTGGAGTGGCGTTCCCTACGTAAGCACAACAACTGTACCCTCCAACAGTAACCACAACTAAAAAGGAACATTGACATTATTTACTTGACTTCCTGTTGTTCCAAACAATATACAGTGGGTACGGAAAGTATTCAGACCCCCTTAAATTTTTCACTCTTTGTTATATTGCAGCCATTTGCTAAAATCATTTAAGTTCATTTTTTTTCCTCATTAATGTACACACAGCACCCCATATTGACAGAAAAACACAGAATTGTTGACATTTTTGCAGATTTATTAAAAAAGAAAAACTGAAATATCACATGGTCCTAAGTATTCAGACCCTTTGCTGTGACACTCATATATTTAACTCAGGTGCTGTCCATTTGTTCTGATCATCCTTGAGATGGTTCTATACATTCATTTGAGTCCAGCTGTGTTTGATTATACTGATTGGACTTGATTAGGAAAGCCACACACCTGTCTATATAAGAACCCTTCCTAGAGCTGGCCGTCTGGCCAAACTGAGCTATCGGGGGAGAAGAGCCTTGGTGAGAGAGGTAAAGAAGAACCCAAAGATCACTGTGGCTCCCACAGTCGGGAGATGGGAGAAAGTTGTAGAAAGTCAACCATCACTGCAGCCCTCCACCAGTCGGGGCTTTATGGCAGAGTGGCCCGACGGAAGCCTCTCCTCAGTGCAAGACACATGAAAGCCCGCATGGAGTTTGCTAAAAAAACACCTGAAGGACTCCAAGATGCTGAGAAATAAGATTCTCTGGTCTGATGAGACAAAGATAGAACCTTTTGGCCTTAATTCTAAGCGGTATGTGTGGAGAAAACCAGGCATTGCTCATCACCTGTCCAATACAGTCCCAACAGTGAAGCATGCTGGTGGCAGCATCATGCTGTGGGGGTGTTTTTCAGCTGCAGGGACAGGACAACTGGTTGCAATCGAGGGAAAGATGAATGAGCCAAGTACAGGGATATCCTGGACGAAAACCTTGAGTGCTCAAGACCTCAGACTGGGCCGAAGGTTTACCTTCCAACAAGACAATGACCCTAAGCACACAGCTAAAATAAAGAAAGAGTGGCTTCACAACAACTCTGTGACTGTTCTTGAATGGCCCAGCCAGAGCCCTGACTTAAACCCAATTGAGCATCACTGGAGAGACCTAAAAATGGCTGTCCACCAACGTTTACCATCCAACCTGACACAACTGGAGAGGATCTGCAAGGAGGAATGGCAGAGGATCCCCAAATCCAGGTGTGAAAAACTTGTTGCATCTTTCCCAAAAAGACTCATGGCTGTATTAAATCAAAAGGGTGCTTCTACTAAATACTGAGCAAAGGGTCTGAATACTTAGGACCATGCGATATTTCAGTTTTTCTTTTTTAATAAACCTGCAAAAATGTCAACAATTCTGTGTTTTTCTGTCAATATGGGGTGCTGTGTGTACATTAATGAGGAAAAAAAATGAACTTTTAGCAAATGGCTGCAATATAACAAAGAGTGAAAAATGTAAGGGGGTCTGAATACTTTCCGTACCCACTGTATATGTTGATTGATTAATCAAACTATTATCAATCATTGACAATATTTGCGTTTCATTTTAAGTGCAACAGGTGGCCGCAACATGACCCAAGTCGTCCAAGATTTCTTGTGGGCACAGAAGGTTCAAGAGCCAATAGCGCTCTACTCTGATTGGCTGGTTGTGGGTCACGTGGACGAGTTCATGACCTTTGTCCCAGCCCCTGACCGAAAGGTAAACCGATTTGTTAAAAATGCCATATTAACAACATATACATTATACAATAATTAAGACGTTTTATGTTTTAGAAATAAGTCTCTTATGCTTACCAAGTCTGCATTCATTTGATCAAAATATATTTTGTTTATATTTATTGTAATACATTTTAAAATGTACTTTATTCCTGTGATGGTTTTCAGCATCATTACTCCAGTCTTCAGTGTCACATGATCCTTCAGAAATCATT
>CM074440.1:6215377-6250377 GCA_037101425.1 Elopichthys bambusa | reverse complement strand
CCTTTGATATTCTGAAAGATGACGAAAGCTTGTGATAGCTTACCACCCCCCGTTACTAAAAAAAGATTTACACACCACAGTGAGCCTCAATAAGTAAATAAATATGACAAATAAAAAAAAAAAAACCCACACAACGAGGGCCAGAAAGAAAGAAAAGAAAGAAAGAAAGAAGCCTATGATAAGGCCATAATAATCATGCGTGATTGATTTCCCAGCTGGAAGCTCTTCTCTGTTCTTCTAGACGTGTACCAGCCTTCAACACATGCTAGGCAGGTTTGCCATTTTGCCTACAGACCAACAGCCACATGACAGAAGATAAAGGGGTGGTGTCCTTACAAGAGCGCGCTGATATTCTGATGCACACTTGCCCGACTGTACGCCGCGGGGCTGTAACTAGTGCTTCACTCCCCTTCACATCCATGTCTCTAGAGGAACTTGTGAGCACACTGAGTGTCCGCTGCGAAGGGCTGCTTATGAAAATGCTAGAATAAGACATCAATAATGAGAATAAGATACACAAGATACACACACATACATATATAGTATATATATATATATATACACATACATACATATACACACTATCATTCAAAAGTTTGGGGTCAGTACGATTTTTAATGTTTTTTATGTGAAGTCGCTTTTGCTCATTTATTTGAAAAAACACAGTAAAACAATAATTCTGTGTATTATTTTTACAATTAAAATAACTGTTTTAACTGAAAACAACTGATGTTAATATTACATTTGTATTTTAAAATGTACTTTATTCTTGTGCTGGCAAAGCTGAATTTTCAGCATCATTACTCCAGTCTTCAGTGTCACATGATCCTTCAGAAATCATTGTAATATGCTGATTTGTTGCTCAAGAAACATTGAAATAGATTTTTTAAATTAACATTATAAATGTCTTTCCTGTCACTTTTGATCAATTTAATGAATCCTTGCTGATTAGAAGTATTTATTTCGTTTTTTAAATATCAGTAACTCTTTATAAGGCCTTATTTGTTAGCATTAGTTTATGTATTAACTAACATGAACTTACAATGAGCAATATATTTTTTATAGCATTCGTTAACCTTTGTTAATGTTAGTTAATAAAAATGTCCATGTTAGCTCACAGTGCATTAACTAATGTTAACAGATACAACTTTTGACCTTAACATTTTTAGTAAATGTTGAGATTAACACTAAGATTAGTAAATGCGGTAACACTTTACAATAAGGTTTCATTAGCTAACATTAGTTAACTACATTAGTTAACATGAGCTAATGATGAACTGCACTTCTACAGCATTTATTAATCTTTGTTAATTTCAACATTTACTAATACAAAATCAAATTTGTTATCATTAGTTAATGCACTGTGAACTAACATGAATAAACTATGAACAGCTGTATTTTTTATTAACTAACATTAACAAAGATTAATAAATACTGTAACAAATGTATTGCTCATTGTTAGTTTGTGATAGTTAATACATTAACTAATGTTAGCAAATGTTGTAGAACTATTATTCTTTATTAGTTATTGTTAACTAATGCAGTTAACTAATGTTAACAAACTAAACCTTATTGTAAAATGTTAACAAAAAATCTGAAATCTTACTGACCCCAAACTTTTGAACAGTAGTGCAATTTTATAAATGTCATGCTACATTACAAATAGCAATACAACTATCAAATATTAAAACATAAAAATGAGGCTATTAAGAGGTATAATTTTAAATGACAACCATATAGGCCCCATAAATACATCATCATAGTCAGGGGTTAAATTGGGATTGTTATGTGGGGGGGCTCTGTGGTTTCAGGCTTTCGAGGAGTGCACATGTGTATGCAAAGCCTACAAAATCGTATCAATTTACAAACTATAAAATATAAGTCAACAGAGCCCTCTGCTGTGAACACTAAAATGCAGATCAAAATCATTTTAGATGCTGACATTGTGCAAAGCTACATCTGATGATGATAAAATCTTTCTGTAGGCCTAAAGGAGAGCATATCAATACAAAATACAGGGTTCGACATTAAGCCTTGACATGTGCTTGTCCTTTGGACAAGTCAATTGGTCACTTGTCCGAGCAAAAAAGTTGCTTGTCTGGAAAAAATAGGATTTTTTGTGGTATAAATATAATTTATTCTGAAGCAATATTCTCAACAGTGTTCCATCAGCTTTTACATATTTATATCTGCATATTTGTGATATTTACCCCAATGGCATTCTCCCCCCTTATACTTCTATAATATATAATTCTTATACTTTTAAACATGAAACTGAACCGCCAGTAGGTGGCGGCAAGTGACTGTCCTAGTCATTCATTCAAACGATTCATTCAAACGGCTGATTCATTCAAGAATGAGGCAGGTGTTTTGGAATGTGCCATTCAATCTTTGACTCAACCGATTCGTTCAAAACGCTGAATCATTCAGTAATAAAACGCGGTTGAGTGTTGCTGTGGAAGATGCGTTATGGTTCTGCTGTGATCTTTGTCTGGAACTATTTTATAATAGAAATAGAACAAAAACAGTTAGTACTGCAGTGACTTTATTAACTTGTATTGAATTTACTTACCTAATCATTATTAACTTATTATTGAATGTAGGCTATAAAAGTAGTGCCACATTTTCAATCGTGATTCCAATAATGCAGAAAACAGCCATTTTGGTCGTGTGATGTTACGTAACTGTATCATATGTTATAAATCTAAAAAAACTCCACATTTTGAATTTTTACAGCAGCATGTTTTCTTTGTGCTGCACTCATTTGTTTCGATTTCTCCTCGAGAGGCTGCACGAGCCTCAACAACGCAACCTTGTTATTGTCAGCACACATTATATATTATTATTAATCGACAATTACACTAAATGTAATAAAATCATGCTTGCTTTTGGTGATTCCCTAGCTATTTTTGTTATTGATGTTTTAATCAGGACAAGTAAAACTCTTTCTCTTGCCCTTTCAAAAAATTAAGCGTTAATGTCGAGCCCTGGTAAGCCTATGTGCCGGGGTTCAGCCCCGGACGGCCCCGGCCCAATTTAACCCCTGATCATAGATATAATCCTCTTTTTTTTCCTTTTCCTAACCTGTTGATGGACATCCATGAAGTCATCTACAGCCTACAGAACAGCTAGCAGTTCTGTGTAGGACAAAAACACACAGGCACACTGTGTCACACATGATTTAGTTGACTAAACAAATACTAAGATAAACTACATTAACGGAGCAATTCCAATAGGATCCTCTGGCCTAATCTGATCTGATGTTCAAGAGCAGTTTAAATGACACATATTAAGAAAAATTGTAGAAAAATACATATTAAGAAAAATACAGAGAGAGAAAAATCGTCATGCTATGATTTTAAAGGGATCATATTGAGCATGTTAATCAACATTAGTCATGATTCATAATTACAATTCAGTTTCTCATGATCTTCCACCCTATCTGATACTCTTTTATTCTGCATTGGCTGTATATATAAACATCATTATTAGGACTAGAATATTTTGGAGGCCAAGCACATTTCTTACCGAGTGTTGTCTCTCTGTTTTTGGACGTAGAGGTTCAGACTGCTGTCGAATGGGACCTACAGTGAAACGGACGACTGTTAAAGCCTGGACACAAATACAAACTATATGAACTGTACCGCAGTGACAAGGCCAGATACAGATTTTATCAGTGTTGCTATCCTTAGCTAATCATAAAACTATATATAAAAAAAAAAATTGTAATAGAAATGAAGCTGAAATAAAATAGATAAAAAACTTAAACTTAGAAAAAACTGAAAATGAAAATTAGAAATGTTGCTTTGGCGACTAACTGATATAAAATTGTTAAAATTTCATTTGAAGTAATGACTAAAACTAAAATAAAAATTAAAGCAAAATAGAAATTAAAAAAAAAAGAGAAAGAAAAATGACAAAAACAATAAAATTACTAAAACTTAAACTAAAATCAAAATGATAAAAATAAATGAATAAATATAAAGTATAGATGCACAGTGCAGAGGAAAACTTCTTTAATATTTAATTATGGGCAAAATAGGTTAAAAAAAAACTCTCCAATGTTTTCCAGTTCTCACTTCTGAGTGAATATTTCTCTTAAAGTAAAAATATCACAGTGGGAAGTGGTGATTTTGTTTGTGGTATATCATGATTATCTGTTTTTTTTTTTGTTTTTTTTTGTTTTTTTATACTATTACCAATCAAGTAACATATAATTTGCATTTAAACATTTGACAGATGCCTTTAATTTTGGGAAACACATGACCGTGACATTGTTAGCATCATGTTCTATTGTTTGAGCTACAGGGATGCTAATGCTAAAGCTATCCATGTGTAAAATAAGCAAATATTATCTTCTACAGGTTTAAGACAGGGGTTCACTGCGTAATATTTACAGTGAAAAAAATGTAGAGATTCATTTAACAATACTTTTGAAAAATTTAGCGATTCTTTTTGAAAATGTAGCGATTCATTTAGGATGGATGTATTGATTCTTTTTGAATAAATGTATCGATTGGTTTTGAATAAATGTATAAATTCATTTAAAATTTTACGATTCCTTTTGAATAAATGTAGCGATTCTTTTTGGAAAAAAAAAGATTGATTCTTTTTGGAAAAATGTAGCGATTCATTTTGGATGGATGTATCAATTCTTTTTTAATAAATGTATCGATGCGTTTGGAATAAACGTATCAATTGTTATGCATTTTGAATAAATGTATCGATTGGTTTTGAATAAATGTAGTGATTCTTTGACGGTTCTTTTTGAAAATGTAACGATTCTATATAGTCATATATATATATATATATATCATATATAGTCAACAAATTTCTGGCCTCCTCAATGTAGCATTTAGACAAAAAATAAAAAAAGTCAAACATTTAAATTATCATTACATAATTCTGTTACTAGAAGGATATACTGTTACTCCATCCTCGACAGTTAAAGACCTGGGTGTTATATTAGACAGCAATTTGTCCATATTTCATATGTTACAAAAACAGCCTTCTTCCACCTCAGAAACATTGCTAAGCTACGGAATATGTTATCTATTTCTGATGCAGAAAAGTTAATTCACAAAACTCTGGACTTCTGGTTGTACCTTGGATGTCATTTGGCTCCTAAACTCTGGAACAGCCTTCCTGATAATGTTCGGGGCTCAGACTAGCTCACCCAGTTTAAGTCTAGATTAAAGACGCATCTTTTTAGCCAAGCATTCACATAATGCATCTAGAGTGACTAGAGAGCTTCAGTTTGGATCCAGCCTCTTAAGAAGACCTCAGATGACCAACACCTTTGAAGAGACGGCGCCAACTCCTGCGAGGACTTCAGATGACGCAACATCTGGATCAACATGAACATTCCCAATTTTCTATAGCTATTGTTAATATGTAATTCATTATTTCCAGGAGCTCATTGTTTCTACCTTCAATTAAACTGCTAACAGTGATTGTAAATTAAATTGCCTAAATTATTACATTATTAGCTAACTGCATTCTCTAAATTGTAATGTTGACATGCGTTCTCTGTAAAGCTGCTTTGAAATGACATGTATTGTGAAAAGCGCTATACAAATAAATGTGAACTGAATTGAACTATCATATAAATATTTGCTGGGTTGCTCATAAGTTGGGAGGTGAAATGTTTGTTATATCTCACCATGTGAACTGCTCTGACTAGCACTACCAGAGCCGTCTTCCAACCACACAGCGCTGCATGAAAATGAATCTCGTTTGTGAGGCGTACCAGCTGAAGACAGACTATCCTGTGTTCCAGAAAAATGAAAAACATATGCAAACAACAGAACCAGTCAGTCTTGTTAAATTATCTAGGTGTATTGATTCTTCTGTTCAGACAATTAAATGCAAATTCCAATATGCCCGTACTCATTTGGCTGCCAATAGTACAGGCATTTAAGTACAGGTTGTCTTCTCTGCCTGTCAGTTTTTATGTATACACTAGATTTTTATCAAATGACAACAATTTGAGCACAATGTAGCTATCGTTTAGGCGAGTCATGAGTACATGAGTCATGTATTAATAAATGATGAGTCATAGGTGGATGTGGCCGCACCAGTCCCGTGTCGTACTCCTCTGTCACTTCATGTTCCTGCTCGTTCTCCTCCACCACACTAGTGAAGCTGCTGGCATTGGATGAGGAGCGAGAAAGGTCCTGAGATTCTGGGATAGAAGGAGCTCGACAGCACAGGGCAGAACTACAGTACAAACACATATGCATATATATGAGGTCAAATGAACCCGAAATAATTACCTAACCACCCTTAAAGTGCCCCTATTGTGCTTTTTGGGATATTACCTTTCATGTAGTGTGTGATATAGCGGTTTGTGAATGTAAAAGGTCTGCAAAGTTTTAAAGATCAAGGTGCATGATAAATGGAGATACTGTCTCCCAAAAGAAAGAACTGATTCTGAAAACCGCCTGAAACAAGTCATCAGTAATTCCAGTCTTACTTCCTTCACAAACCTATGTAGTTTTGTAACAAATTTGCATAATGCCAGCCTAGTCCTGTAGTTATATCTGAGCCCTGGATGAGTTTGGTTTGTGTTGTCGACATGTCGACAAGACGCTGTTTTCTGCCCTGCCAAAGCAAATCCACTTTGCAGGCACTTCCGAATGATGAGGACCCGAGTTGGAACTAATATGGTAAAACCAGCACCATTGTTACTGTTCGAATCACTGTGCTGAGGAAGATCCAGAACTGAAATTCAGATATGGTATTGGGAATTTCAGACTGAGCCATCTGACCAATCAGAGCAGAGTAGGCTCTCGGAAATGAGGGGTTTAGAGAGACCGAATCTTTGATCGAACCGTTTCAGACAAAAGAGAAAAGAAGTGATGCTACAATGTATATTATGAGAAAATTAAAGTGTTTTTTGACCTTGGATGTATGTAAACCTGTTGTAGGAAACTCCAAAACAAAATTAGGAATGTTTAAAATAGCATAATAGGGGCATTTAATGATTAGATGCATATTCTTTTTGATTTCAATCAACATATCACCAAATATAAATCACTTGCACGTTCAAAACAAAACAAAAAGCTGCTCACTTTTTGACCTTTCCACTAGCTACTCTGTCCATGTGGTTAAAAGGTGTTGCTTGGGCTGTAATTTGCTATATCATAATGATAATGGAGTATGTTATGACAGCACAATATGCCACATTCATGTTTAGTGATTGCATATGCAATTTCTCAACACAATGACAGCATTTCAAAGAAGTTGTATTACTAATGAGTAATGATTCAATGACAAACGAGTAAAACTATAGTTTAATTGTTTGAACTAATATAAGAGAAAGCAAACATCTATTATTTACAGTGGTTTTGTCTAAAGGGTAATAAAAAGTTTGAACCTAACAAGGAATGGTCCGTGAGCAACGGCAGTTGTTCCCTTTGAACAAGCAACTTAACCTCAGGTTAGGCTATTTACTTACTACACATGAACATCATACTCAACTTTGAGGATATTTAATTACATACACTACCATTCAAAATGTTAGTAAGATTTTTTTAATGTTCTAGAAAGAACAAAATATTTATAGAAAAGAAATATATCTTGAGCACCAAATCAGCATATTAGTGCTCACCCAATCTTGCTGGTCTGCATCTCAGGTGAGCTCTGATTGGACAAGTTGTCAAATCTGAGGTCTTGAAAGGTGTGTCCACCATCAGATGCCCTCTGTGGACTAGGGGACACCTCTCGACTGCTGGAATATAATGATTACCACATCTTAATTATTGTTTTCAGAACTGTAGTTTTTTAATTAACCTTAACATGACACAAATTGTAAAAATTTATTTTTCAGATACTTACTAACCTTAACACACACTAACGAGAGTGTAATCTTTTAATATTTCCTGTTTTATGGTTTTCTTGTCACAAGACGACTTTCATGCATGTCTACTTAAAGTGTCTTTGCCCCCTAAGAATTTCTGCCTTTTATTTTTTCTTTGTTATGAAGACAGAATGTCCACCTTGACATTTTTTTAAAAACATACAAAAACAACAAAATATTTTTAAAAAAAAAGAAGTCACGAACTGCATTTGAATGTATTTTTGAATACATTCAAAAACTATGGTTGTTCAAAACCAGTGGGTTCAACAGGAAATACTCAAAACTTTTCCATACAATTGTCTGTTCATCTTACCTTTTCTCCTGAACCTCTTGTATGTTCTCAATCCCAATGGCGCTGCTCCTCCTGGAACTGAATGGACCAGATTTCTTACGGGTTGGGCTTTTTCCAGGAATAATCAGGGACTATGGAGAAATAACAATTGGGTCAGATTTATATGCCAGTGCCACTACATAATTTCTTTAATGAATGCACTTTTATATATATATTTTTTTCTTCTAATATTATTAATTTTAACTATTTTTATCTTTATTAATTTTAAGTTTACTTTTATATGCATTTTTATTATTGTTATGCTTACATAAAGCACTTTGAATTACCATTGTGTATGAAATGTTTTGTGTAAATCAACTTGCTGTGTCTATTGTTATTAGGGTGGTGGTAGATTTATGATTAAAAACAAAGATATCAGGTATAATATCTATGGAAGCTTGTTTCCGCCATGAAATAAAAAATTTAAAAAGGTAATTGCGACAATTCTCTTTTTTTCCTCACAGTTGTGGGTTTATATCTCACAACTGTTACTTTTTTTCCTCAGAATTGCAAGATATAAACTCACAATTGCGAGTTAAGAAAGTCAGAATAGCGTGATATAATCATAATGGCAAGTTATAAAGTCAGAATTGCGTGAGATAAAGTCAGAATTGCAAGTTATAAAGTCAGAATTGCAAGTTATAAAGTCAGAATCGTGATATAAAGTCAGAATTGCGTGATATAAAGTCAGAATGGCGTGATATAAAGTCAGAATGGCGTGATATAAAGTCAGAATTGCAAGTTATAAAGTCAGAATTGTGATATAAAGTCAGAATTGCGTGATATAAAGTCAGAATGGCGTGATATAAAGTCAGAATTGTGAGTTATAAAGTCAGAATTGCGCGATATAAAGTCAGAATTGCGTGAGATAAAGTCAGAATTGCAAGTTATAAAGTCAGAATTGCGTGATATAAAGTCAGAATGGCGTGATATAAAGTCAGAATTGTGAGTTATAAAGTCAGAATTGCAAGTTATAAAGTTAGAATTGCGTGATATAAAGTCAGAATGGCGTGATATAAAGTCAGAATTGTGAGTTATAAAGTCAGAATTGCGTGATATAAAGTCAGAATGGCGTGATATAAAGTCAGAATGGCGTGATATAAAGTCAGAATGGCGTGATATAAAGTCAGAATTGTGAGTTATAAAGTCAGAATTGCGCGATATAAAGTCAGAATTGCGTGAGATAAAGTCAGAATTGCGTGATATAAAGTCAGAATGGCGTGTTATAAAGTCAGAATTGCGTGATATAAAGTCAGAATGGCGTGATATAAAGTCAGAATTGTGAGTTATAAAGTCAGAATTGTGATATAAAGTCAGAATTGCTTGAGATAAAGTCAGAATTGCGTGATATAAAGTCAGAATGGCGTGATATAAAGTCAGAATTGCAAGTTATAAAGTCAGAATTGCGTGATATAAAGTCAGAATGGCGTGATATAAAGTCAGAATTGCAAGTTATAAAGTCAGAATTGCGTGATATAAAGTCAGAATGGCGTGATATAAAGTCAGAATGGCGTGATATAAAGTCAGAATGGCGTGATATAAAGTCAGAATTGTGAGTTATAAAGTCAGAATTGCGCGATATAAAGTCAGAATTGCGTGAGATAAAGTCAGAATTGCGTGATATAAAGTCAGAATGGCGTGTTATAAAGTCAGAATTGCGTGATATAAAGTCAGAATGGCGTGATATAAAGTCAGAATTGTGAGTTATAAAGTCAGAATTGTGATATAAAGTCAGAATTGCTTGAGATAAAGTCAGAATTGCGTGATATAAAGTCAGAATGGCGTGATATAAAGTCAGAATTGCAAGTTATAAAGTCAGAATTGCGTGATATAAAGTCAGAATGGCGTGATATAAAGTCAGAATTGCAAGTTATAAAGTCAGAATTGTGATATAAAGTCAGAATGGCGTGATATAAAGTCAGAATTGTGAGTTATAAAGTCAGAATTGCGTGATATAAAGTCAGAATGGCGTGATATAAAGTCAGAATGGCGTGATATAAAGTCAGAATTGTGAGTTATAAAGTCAGAATTGCGTGATATAAAGTCAGAATGGCGTGATACAAAGTCAGAATGGCGTGATATAAAGTCAGAATGGCGTGATATAAAGTCAGAATTGTGAGTTATAAAGTCAGAATTGCAAGTTATAAAGTCAGAATTGTGATATAAAGTCAGAATTGCGTGAGATAAAGTCAGAATTGCGTGATATAAAGTCAGAATTGCAAGTTATAAAGTCAGAATTGCGTGATATAAAGTCAGAATGGCGTGATATAAAGTCAGAATTGTGAGTTATAAAGTCAGAATTGCAAGTTATAAAGTCAGAATTGCGTGATATAAAGTCAGAATGGCGTGATATAAAGTCAGAATTGCAAGTTATAAAGTCAGAATTGTGATATAAAGTCAGAATGGCGTGATATAAAGTCAGAATTGCAAGTTATAAAGTCAGAATTGCAAGTTTATATCTCTTAATTCTGACTTATTTCTCACAATTCTGTGAGATATAAACTTTCAATTGCATGTTATAATGTCCAATTGTGAGGAGCCATTCAGTATCACCAGAGTTGAGTAATTTAACTTGATCTTAAGTGTAACACAGATCAAATCTGTGCATTAAGTCTTGCAGTGTAAATGCAGGCCAGATGACCTTGAAAACTGGTCCGGATGGAAAAATCCTGGTTTAACAAAGCTGACTGCAAATTTACAGTTTTGCACAAATGTTGGATCATTATCTGGTTCCTGGGACAGTTGTTGCAAACACACTAGCACATTTGGATGGCTAATAGGCTGTTATGTCAACCTGTCATGAAAGGCTCTCTCAGTCATTGCTGTTGCTCTTGTTGTCATAGCGATGGGAATGGGACGGTCACTTGTGGAGAGCCCCATCTGTTCCACCAACCACCATCCAAACAGATCATAAGGGCTGATTACACATCAGTTTTTATCTCTTTTAATGGTGAAATGATGAAGATCAGAAATGGCAGGAGAAGACCTGGTCTACCATCAGCACAGATGTGCCATCATGACACAAGCACTCTAGGGTCAAACCCACTCGGAGGGCACAGTGAATGCCAGCTGCGACTCCGCTGGGCGGAGGGATCAGAGGGCATGAAGACTGGCACAAACTACAGCTGGCACACTGTTTTGGGGCATCTCATGACAGCCAATCAAGTTCTTGTGTCTTTTTAACAATTTAAGGTCCACTGGTATTCAGAAGGGTCTCATACTCACAATTCCAGGAGTTTTGGGAGTTTCTGGTGGGTTGTGTGTAAAACTTCCACTGTGGCTTGTGGAGACAGTGTGCGGTTTCTTGTTACTGAGGCCCATAGCATCCATAGATTGACTTCTATTGCGGATAACTCGCTGGAAAGAGAAAAACGATGCATGTGCATCACTGCAACACAACACTAGAGGGTGCAAGTACTGCTTATATGAGAAACAGGAGAGCTAGAGAGAGTAAAGGACAGTTAAAGTGAGAAAGTGGCTATGTTTGGACTAGCATACTACACAGACATACGTAATCAAATTCTATGACAAGAGTCCAATCTACCACAACACGTAGGGAAATATATGTGACGCATATATTATAAAGCCATTCAAACACAACACAAAATCTTTATTTATTATATAAAGGGTAAAATACTTTTGTGTCGAGTCAAGTGAAGTCTGAAGACATTTCAGGTCGAGTCTGAGACAAGTCTGAAGTCTCTAGCCCGAGTCACCAACTTGAGTGCCCATCTCTGGCATACTACATACTTACAATTACTGCAGTATGTATACCATGAAATTCTTTTCATGGTATATATAATGCATTTTCAATATCCACAGAATACCAGATAAGCTTCATTTGCCAAAATGTGGTAAATATGAGTGTGTGAACACTGTAATCCACAATGCAACGCGCTCAGTTCCACCCACAATTTCCAGTGTGCTTTTTCTATTGAGTTAACTGACTTGTGTAAGACGTTTTTACAGCAAAACGCTTGCGTCCTTCTGTTTGAAACATTTATTTGTTCTACAATGCATGTTGTTTAACATATAAAAGTTTGGGGTCAGAACAATTTTGAGTGTTTTTTTGTGTTTCTTTGCAAGAAATTAATACTTCTATTTACCAAGAATGCATTAAATTGATGAAAAGTGACAATAAAGACATTTATAATGTTACAAAAGATTTCTATTTCAAATAGAGTAAATGTTGTTTTTAACATTTCTATTTATCAAAGAATCCTAAAAAAAATTTGGTAACACTTTAGTATAGGGAACACATTCACTATTAACTACAACTTTTGCCTCAATAAGCTCCTAATTTACTGCTTATTAATAGTTACTAAGGTAGTTGTTGTAGCTTGAAGTTTAGGTAGGATTTAGGGATGTATAATATGATCATGCAGAATAAGGCATTAATATGTGCTTTATGAGTACTAATAAACAGCCAATATTCTAGTAATATGCATGCGAATAAGCAACTAGTTAAAAGACCCTAAAATAAAGTTTTACCATCCTTATTGTTAGTTAGAGATTCAAAGGTATTCTACCTTGAAAGACTCAAAGAAGCCTCCACCTCCACCTCCTCCATTCTCCAGTTTGTCGTCGTCTCCTCCCAGTCCCATCATGGACTGGCTGTTCACATGCAGCTCCTCATATAAAGTCTCCAGCAGAGCAGAACGTGTCCTCTCCTGGACAACAAAAACATTATTAATGTAGTATGCATGCTGATGCTCCCACACAAACATAAACACACACATGTATGCCCTTCTCACCTCCAGCTTGGCAAACTTCTCTGCTTTATAGCAGGAATATTCAGCATTGATCAGTTTGGTCAAGAGAAACTCATGAAACTCTGGACTCTAAACAAAACACAATGAACAGTGAATAAATAAGATTTATACAAAGAACAGTTTGGATTTTTTTTTAGAATAACTATATATCACTTCAGTTATTAATTAATTCACCAAGTCATGTCGCATACAATTAAACTAACAATCTATATTTGCAGAAGAATTGTTTATACTGATTTCATTATTAATAAAAAAAACTATATTTAATAATATTGCTCATCACCATTTTATAAAATGCTTTACATATTCATTTTTACATTAAAAAAAAAAAATGTTTGTATAGTCATAATCAGATCTGCAAAATCAGCTGACTTTTTTCACATTTTCTGTGCTAATTTTTATGGGAAAAATCCGGAATCTCCAGAATGTATTTAAATATGGTATAACTGAACTAAGAGTACTTGATACTTATTGCATCTGAAAGCATAATTAATAATCCAAAATACTTCATAAATGAACATCAGTGATTGAAGGATGTGTAGAATGTGATTCCAGGACAATGATTCCATGTTTAACTAGTCATATTACATGAATGCTGGCTGGAAATATGGACCTTTTTAAAGACAGCTGGGTCTGGGAGGGCAGGACCAAAGAAAGGCACATCATCTCTTGCCGTCACAGATACCTACAATAACATAAAATAAATTACATTAACATAAAACAGATATCAGGAAAGCTTCCAAACAGATCTTTAATTCTCTCTGCACAATAATCCATAATATATTATACTGGTAATCATCAACGCATATTGATTTCAACAACAACAACAAAAAAACAACAACAACACAATCACTCTAAGTAAGAATGTGAAGAATTCCTATAACAAAGAAATGATTCATAGAATCCATGGCTTAAGCTTCAGTTTGATTCAAACAGGATTACTTAATTACCTTATAGAGGACGTTATCAGTGCAGGCGTTCTCCACTTGCACCACTACGTAAGCGTGAAGGAAGTTTGATGCAATCATATCAGGTACAAATGGTGTGTTTTCCTCTTGGAACACAATAGCCACAATGTCATTTCCTATATGCCTCTTCCTCTGGAGCTGAAATCAAGTCAACAAAACTGTGAAGTAATAAGAGGAAGCTGCCCATAAAACAACTAATTTTAGATTCATTTCTTTGAAAAGGCCGGCTAGAAGAGAAACCTGAACTTAGAACTAAAACAGAACATACACTTAAAAAATGTATGTTTCTCAAACAGAATCAACACTGTTATACAAGTTTGTGAGGTATATTATACTACTTTCATGCCAATTAGGCAAACTCCCTATAGTTGCATTAGAATTTTACTTTTAATTTTGGCTTTGATTGGCCTGGAAATTTTTAACCGAAACTGGTTTGTTCTAAGTGTGAAAATATCCAGTTGCCTGCATATTTTCATCCAAAAACAATGAAAAAAAATATGTATAAAGATTGTACTCATACTGTAACTAAATAACTAAGTAACTAAAAAACATTTAATTCACGTGAACATATGTTTATTTAGTTATGAGTAGTCCTTATGAGAGTCTTCACTTACTGTAGATGAAAATTTGCAGGAAAAAAAAAAAAATAGCCGGCTGTTAGTTTTATCTAACAACGTCATTTTCCCTAGCCAGATGCTAGATTAAACTTCCTGATAAATTAAACATTACAACAAATGGAGAATCTCAGAAGGAAAACCAATCAAATTCTGCATAAAAGAAAATGATTTTGCATGTTGTATTATGAGCATATTCCTTATTGTTGCACTACAGTTTTTCTTTTGATTTTAGGGTGAAATATGACCTGGTATGTTCTCGATGTGCTTTGTGAGATTCATCCTTATACAGACTTATTATTTATTAAATTTCCCACAAAATAACAATATTGGATCATAACATTATACGTATTGCAGACCGATTTCTGTTTTATTACACCAATGATGTCAAAACCCTGGCTTTCAGAATAACAATAATTAAATTTATACTTGATTTAACATGTGACAAAATAGTATTAGCATTCTGCAGGGTGTCAATTTTATCTCCCATAAAACTTCAAAGGTTTATTCGATTAGCTTTCCTCAGTTGAACCGCTCATTCGCTCGTCTTCACAGCTTGCTCATAAATACTTATTAGTGAGTACTGTCATAACAGAAAAACTGTTCACAGACATTCAATAGTTCAAAAGAAAACTGCTTGTCTTTATCATCAAAGTGTTCGGGAAATTAATAAGACACACTGAAGCACGTTTACAGCCCTGTAGCAAACATCATAGTCAAAACTATGTTTTCAGATAGAGACAAACCATTTTAAGGCAAAAAACAAATTTGTCTCTGCCAGTCTGGAGGCCATTACCATATCACTATACGGTAGCTCTCATATAACATCACATATCTGGTAGAATAGAGATTAAAAAGCAGCAGGTGATGAGTCTATACCCATATGTTATCTCTGGCCTCTGAGGGTGTGTTTTAGTGGCCAGCATTGTAAGAGGGCAGTCTGTGCTAAAACCCCTAGGTAATGTTCTCCCTGAGCGAAGCAAAACATGCATGACAACAGATGGCTTTCCAGGATCAGTCCTTTGCACTGTGTGGTTTGCTCGCTAATTAACAGAGCATGCTGTTGGTCAGTGCTTTGGCCAGCATTGGGCAAGCATCTCTGCGGGGCTGCAACTGGTTATATTCCCAAAACTAACACTAATGGTGACATAAAACAATATCCCAGAATGTTACTGTTTTGTTATAAAGGTGCTCATGTCTTTATCCATATTTACCCACCTTCTAAGGGTGACCAAAGTAGGGTTGTCAAAAGTACCGACTTCGTATCAAGTCGGTAATTAAATTTTAAAAATGTGACGATACCAGCATTTTCCCCCTATCATTTTGAGCACTGTTGAGCAGATTCTTAAACACCTCTGATTGGTCATTGTGTTCACATGCTCAACAGATATGTCTGTGATTGGCTACAACCCTAGACCAAATGTTGATTTAGCGAGCTGACAGAAGACGGAAACATAAATGCAGTTAAAGTTAAATGGATTTGGACAGCCGAGATGAAGGATTACCTTGTCGATTTGTGGCAACAGCACAAGTGTTTATACATGTCCTCATCGCAATTTATTCCTGCCTATCGTCCACCATGTTTATTCTGAAGTCTTGAGAGATTTTGCGAGATTTCCCATTTCGTCATATACAAAGCATTATGCAGTCATTTACTTTTGTGATGCAGCTGCTGTCAGATCCAATACAGTTGGCTGCTTCATCTTTTAACAAAGATTTCTCTCCATTACACTGTTCACAAAACAAAATGCTCTGAACAAACATATAATCCTCCGACGTGATCCTGAATGCCATTATAATAAACCATCCACTTGTTTCTGATGCTGGTATCTTTCTAAAGTCTGTACAGAGACGCAAAAGAGCTGTTATAACTGGACTAGTCAAAGCGAACATTCTTTCACTCTTCCATTTGTGCTGTTGTTGGTAGACTCAAACACATGGACTGGAGTACATCAGAAATGAACAGGCATCTGTTTACTGTATTTAGTGTAGACAGCGTCAGTGACGCAACATGACGCTCACATCCAGTGTAGACAAATGTCAGTTGTGAATGCAAGCGGGCGGGGCCTATAGTGCGTAATGTAAAACTATTCGTCAATGTCTTGCTCTGGAGGCAGTCATATGCAAATGTATTTGCCCGTGTGACGTCACAGATCCCCCAATATCAAAATGAGCTGTTTTTGGAGCTTGATTAAATAAAACACTCTCCTCATTATAAACAAAGCATTTAAGCTATGAAACTTGAAGGATGTTTTAATGGTACAAAGAAGTCTTACGTCAAAAGATAATGTCATGACTTAAAAACAGGAATCTAAAATCTAAAGAATCATGTAGAATCTGAAAATGTTATTCATATTTTCTTTACTGATTGTGAATCAAAACAAAATTAAATTAAATAAAACAACAAAAAAATAAAACATAAAAAGCAAAACAAATCACATGAGGTCTTACCTGCTGGGAATCACCTTCAGTGTATGGCAGTTTTGTGGACACGTGGAACATTATCTCTTTATTGTGGAAGTTGTGGTAGACTGACTCGGTTCCTGTCTGGCCATGTGTCACATCCAGGCCACCACGAAAGCTGTATTATGGAAGAAGGTAAAAAAAAAGCTTTGAATTACTTCATTAATATTTTTAACTCAAATATGCCAACTGTCATGATGTACAAACAATGCTTTTTTTGGAAAACATTCAGATCAAACAATCACAGCCGTTACTCAACAATCAATCCTAACCTAGGCCTGAAATCATATGTTTGCAACTGACATTTCAACTCTCCACCTAACCCTAAAATGAGACTGGTCAATAGAAATGTTGTTCCAGCACCAGGAACTACTTTGGTAAACCATGTATTGTATGTATATACCCTTTAAAATCATGAAGTTCAATCTTCTCTCCCAAGAACTCCAGAAACTCAACAAAAGCTGGACTTTCCTCATTGTTTCCAAATAGTTCTTCTTCTGTTGTCTGTAGAAGAGAGAACATACTTAGGCCACAAGTACACAATTTATAAAAATTAAGAACATAAAAACACTGAAATGTGATCTGACCTGGGCAAATTTCTGGTAGATGACTCCAAACTTGAAGTTGTTACTGATGACATGCTCATCAAAGGTCACAATGAGTCTGGATGCCTTGAAACAGTTTACAAAATGAGGGTCAGTGTATGAAAATTACATTATTTATTTCCTTCGTTTTCTAAGGACCTATTCCAGCTTACCTTTGGGTATAAGACGGGATAAAATCTGTCCACATTCACCTCTTCACAGACAAGCTTGGGAAAAAAGACAAATAAATGAGTGATTTATCTAATTTACATATTTCTAATCAAATTATTTAATTTAATTTAATTACTAAGGTTGTCAATTTAATCTAGAACAAAAAGTTATGCAAATTAAGCAATTAATTTATTTAATCATCACATTAGGTTTATGATAAAATAAATGGACTTCAAAGTCACTTTTTGTAACATCTCATTTGCATTGGACTTTTCTCAGCAAACATTGACATGCAATTAATAAATTTACATTTATAATTGTAATTGCAAAAAATAATTAAAAATAAATTAATAAATGCAATTATTTAATACATCTGCATCTAATGTAATTGATTTGAATAAAATTCTTCTCTGCTCAACCTACCTTCGCCATCTGGACAACATTAGGGAACTCGGTCAGACAAGAAATTGGTATCACATCATGGTGGGTTTTAAACTTTGACCTAGATTTAAAAGACGAGAAAAGAATTATAAAATTTATATATCCACCATTACAAACTATTCAAAGTAGCATTATAACAAACCCTAGCGTCAAACTCCATTGTCCTGTATTAAGTCACTTTGGAGCGTCTGCTAAATGCATAAATGTAAATGTAATATAAATGTTATATATAGCAGGAAAGACAGAGACAGACAGACAGAAAGAGACAGAGAGAGAGATGAATCAAAAAGTAGCCATGTGAATCACTCCAGCATTCACAGGTGCCCTTGTAAATTATCTTACAGCCAGCGCGTAACATTCAAAGAGTCCCTGAAGAGCTCCCTTCATAAAAGAGAGGCTTTATACATAGATCAGCTTCTTTCTGACATGTACACTGTCTCCTGTTCTCATCCCCATCATTAAAGAGTCTCAAGACAGGCTGTGGGTTATAAAAGAATGGATGTGCCCTTGTGCTCCTGCTGCATATTTTGAGCACTTAAGTCAGACCAGCTTCGAAAATGAACAACAAGAGAATATGTGACAGAGGAGAGTGGACGTGAATGTCTCTATATCAGGGTTGTGCACCATTCAGAACTAAATTGAGAATACGTTTTAAATTCCAATTCGACTTCTTGAATTGGATTTGAATTGAAGTAGCAAAAAGGATGCAGAATTGCATATCGAATGTAAGTAAGTAGCATTAAAAGGAAATGAGAGTTGAAATGCACATTTTGTGGCTTTTGTGTACTTTTACTATACACATCAGCAATTTACTTTTATATATCTTAAAAGTGAAAATAATCTGTGACAAAGGTATTAATGAAACATAACTCAGAATTCAAAACATCAAAGCAATACATTTTTCATCTGGGAAGAGTCAAGAGCGTTGTTTGAAGTACCTAAACAACAGTCGAAGATGCTCCTGGTCTCCAATCACATCATACTTCACAGAGAAGACCAGGTGTCCGAGAGCGCTGTCCACGGAGTAATAATTAAAGTGCTCCTGCGGGAAGAGTTATAAACAGACATGAACTCTCAGAAAGACTCTTTGCATTACCACAGATTTTTCAAGCTCAAACAGTATCATTACTGCAGAAAGAATGACAATAACGGCAATAAAGGGACAAAACATCCAACTCATAAGAATCATCCATTAATTTGTTAATTGGCGAGGAAACAGTCCTGATTTGATTTTGCCAATATTTTATTAGCCAATATTTGAAAGTTTTAAATGATACACATTGGTTTGATGTGGGCGATATGTCTGATTTTACTTGATAGTGTCTGATTTTACTATACAAAATTCCAGATTGGACAATGTGGTTATTTATTTATGTATTTTTTTTTTTAAATAACCTGGCATATTTCAAGAGCATGGATAGATGGATGGATAGATAGATGGATAGATAGATCTCACCTTGCCCAGGAAGTGTTTCCTGTAAAGCTTGGCGATGCTGTTGGTCTCCAGTTTAACCTGTGATGCAGGGCAAGGAGGCGGTTCCTCTGGTGTGGAGGAGGAGCCTAAATCATGATTGGTCCCTTCAATCCAATAACCCCCAAACTGGGGCAGCAAAATCAGTGGTAAAGAACCAGTACGCCCCAATACCTGCCAACCCACACACACACACACACACACAAAACTATTTTACAACCAGTACAGCAAGAAAACACATTCATATTTACATAAAAAACAAACAAGTTTGCAACCTCATGGACGCTGGGATATGGAATGTAGTCTTCCTCTGTCTGTGGGAGCAATAGAGAGAGATTAAATATTTTGAGCCCTTTGAATCAATTTAAGCTGCAGATGAAAGAAATATGAAGGTACATAAAGAGTAAACACAGAGCTCCAGACCTGCATAGACAAACCCTGAACTATTCACAAAGCCTGAGGTGAGAGCATCAGATCACATGTGGCCTTAAATGCCTGGAACAATAACATACAGTACATCTATATATTCCAGTAAATATAGACTTTCTGGGAATTTATATCTTGAGCTGAATTTGTGATTTACCTTTATAAACTCATAAAAGTGCAAAGCATTGCATTGTAAGTAAGTTCGCACAGGACATGTTCTAGCACTACAAACAACTCGACAGAGAGCAACACAACTGAACAGAAGGTGCATTTATATATACTGCAAATACACTTTCATCTACACAGAAGACACACTTACTTCATTAAGCAAAATAAATTCATATATATGTGTTTTTAGAAAAATATAACAAAACTTGAGGCTCAAAATAAGCCAATGGGGTAAGAAACGTAAACTTAATTTGAAGGGAAAACAAGCCTCTCATTAATTTCTTGTTCATTGTTGCATTTGTTTAAAATGGACATTTATCTGCTGCTTGTCAAAAGTTAAACTATTTTTAACCCATCAAGGGAGCATCTTAAAAGATGCAATGCTTATGGCACAAGATGCGTCTAGTACGTTGACTCATTCGGCACAAATTTTTTCATCAATACTTGTATTTCAATAGATTTCCATCATGGATATTTTCACTGAGCTAGTTGCAATACATTTTGTCTTTTCTCTGCAGAGAATACATGCAGTCCTGCCTTACAATTTGGCCAAGAGGTATCTTAATAGGCAGCATTCTTTTGGAACAGCCTTTATGTCAGAAGTGCCCTTGAGGTGCATTAAAATGTCAACATTTTAAGGCAACAAAGATTTTCTGAACTTTAAAGCTATGAGAATGAGGGTTAATGCGAAAACATCTGTCTGGAATGAAAGCAACATTGTGTGTTTCTGTGTGCATGTGATAAACACGACACTGATGGCAGGGACTGCTATAACACTTGATGCGTGTTTATGTGGCTCTAAATATACACACTTACTTTGAGAGGAGGTGGAAGAGAGCACCTCTGCTCATCCATTCTACTGCTCTGTGTTTTTACAAAGAGAGAATATTTAGTACATACAGTTCATTTAAAGACATACAATAAATTAAAGTAACATAATTCATATACATTAATAGAATGGTAAATACCAGAAATTAGAATTCATCATTTGAAGTTAATAACTTGAAATAATGTATATGTTTGAGAGCTTTCAAAAAAGTAAAACATGGTCAATAAATGCAAAAAAAAAAAAAAAAAAAAAAAAAAAAAAAATTAAAATGCAGATATTACACAGAGACAATTCGGCCTAAAACATATTCTACGCAAGAATACAAACAATTCAAGCTATAGTGGACACTGGCATAAACTTCTTTTGTTATAATTTAAAAGATTTTTATTATATACTGTATGTATATATATATATATATATATATATATATATATATAAAACAGAGATATTTAAAAGAACCTCTATTGCCAGTAACACAGTTTTGTGATAATGTATGTTAAGTACTGTGGGATGTTCAGAAGTTCAGAAGCATAAGACGCTCTTTGGAACATCTCAAATTACGATGGTTCAACAGACCTTAAAATGCATTAAACAAGCATTTTCATACATGCGTAGAGTATATTTCTAGCCTAACAGCTCATAATTTAAACAGTTGAATGACAGAAGAGAACAAGTAATAGGTTTAAATGGTAAAGTGAATAATGCTTGAGTGACGTATTGAAAGAGAACCTCAGAATAGAGATGACAGGTAGATTACAGTAATAATAAAGAAAAGACAGGGAAAGTGTCACCATACTGCAGGTTGACAAAGTTCAGAGGTCATAAAAAGCGAGAGATCGCAGGAAAAGCAATAAACACAAAATCAGATGAAAATGTGGGCTTCTCACCTGCATTCGCTCTATCATTGCAAATATATCTGATGTCTGAGAATCAGGAGGAGAGAGAGAGGAGGATGAACACAATGATAAAGAGTGAGATCTGACAGTCGGCGAGTCCACTTAAAAACTGCTCTCGCCTCTCTAAGTGACAGCGGCTTCGCAGTAATGGACTGAGCTCCCTATACTTTGATCCAACGATCAACAGTGCATCAGTCTACCAGGTGTCTTTCCTCCCTATCATACGGTTCAGCTCAACGGGAGATGAAGACTGTGAAACAGCATAATTTAACGTGTGGACAGAGCAGCTGTGGGTATGAAGGAAGTGACCTGACTATAGCTACAGCTGTGGTGTCATATCATTGAGCATACAGCTCAGAATAAACCAGCATAAGAAGCCAACATAAATTAAGAGGAACGTTGTTCAGAATTCCCTGCCTGATTATTTAGGGTTAGAATTTGAACAAATCCCTAAATCTAAATGTTAAACACAACACATCCTGCACTAAGTGATTGGATTTACGATTATCGGTGATGGGTGAAAAAAAGTAAGTAACCACCTAGCAACACACATCTAGAAAAACCATCTAGCAATGCCCCAGCAACCACATCGCAACATCCTGGCAACCCAGCAGCAAGTTTTGCACAGGCAAACACTACTGAAAAGATCTAGTTTTTCAGAATGCAGTACCATTTTTAATGTTTAATTCTGATAGGACTGCAGAGTCAGGTAGGAATCAGCAAAATCCTTGCCAGTGACTGATTTTTATCAACAAGAAAACACGTTGTAGAATTACACTTACATAACTTATACCTTAAATGACTTCAGTGTAACAAAATGCTGTATTGAAACTAGAACTTGTTTTCTCTCACTTGCTGATTCATCACACACACACACACACACACACACACACACACACTTGTGGTGACTTATACTTTATTTCTGTTGTTTTTATCCACTTTTGGGCCTGTAGATCTCTTAAAACAAGCATTTTTTAAAAAGTTAATATATATATATATATATATATATATATATATATATACATATATAAAATTAAAAAAAAATCACAATTACTATAAAAAATAGTTTGTTTCACTCTTTTTTTAAAAAAAAGTTATTACAGTTTTAAAAATGCATCAACTCATTATGATCGATTTTCATGTAGACTTGGTATGGGACACAAAAATTAATATATTAAGTGTACAAAATAATTAATATATTATAAAAGTATTTATAATACATTAATTATTCCTTGTAATATGCCTTTGGAAAGTATAATGCAAAACACATGACAAACAACCAATTTCAGATGTAACAAGGAATCTGCAAATAATATAACGCATCTAACCTTTGCTACAATTATTGATTAAAATATATAATGCATTATACATAAAGGCTATAAATAAAGTGTTACCCAAAAAAAAAAAATCTGTTAGTTTTTAATAAAACCGACCTCTAAGACATAAGGGTGTCTGAAGTTTAAGAAACACCCAGTTAAAATATCTTTACTTTATAACCTAATAATTTTTTTATATACATATAAAAACATTTGAATTAAGACATTAATTAGTCCCCTTGTTTAATTAGATGTTGGGTGGTCCCATAATTTCATAAACTGTTATGAATCAGCGGACACAGCAGTGAATTTGACATTTCTCAACACATAGTAAGAGTGAAAACTCTTTCTCAACAAAGACATCCTATAACATTATTTCATTACAATCTTGCACAGTACACTCTGTACAGATCCTATGCAAGCATGTATGACTGGGAAACCCTTATCAGATGCAGAACATGCATATGATATATTAAAAAAAAATCATAATACAAATGTACTTAATCAAGAGGTCAATAACTGACATCTAAACTGACATTTTCAAGACAATATCTCCCCAATTCTCAATTTGACGCTTGTGAATTCAACAATAATATATTATTTAAATTGTGAAGTATTTAAACATAATAATAATATCTGTTAAATCATGTCCAGACAGCATGATTCTCATTACTGAATTACAGTATATGAAGAAAAATCATCATTGACAATAACGAGAATTCAAAACGAAATTAAAAGTAAAACAGCACACATTACAGTAAAAAGGAACACAATCATGCATTTACTCTATTACATGTCTACACTCTTACTCTTGGTCTTTTTATATAAGCACACACACACACACACACAAACTCACACATTTCACTATGATTGATTTTTTTTATGTTTATACATTAAGTCTACTTACATCACTGAACCGCCTGCGGTGCTGCATGGCAGTGAGCGCTGGACTGCGAAACCTGTACATACTCTTAGCCATCATGAAGTCAATTAAATAAGAAACACAACTGTGACCTGCAATGAAACAATCCTTCTCTCAATCTTCATATGTTCTGTTTATGAGAAAAGCAGCTGGAAAGGCAAAAAAAAGACGATAGCTTCCTCAATCTGCTACAACTTCCCATATTTCAGTGAAGCTATATGAAACAGCCTCTAATAAAGGAAATCACTGGTAACGACATGTGGATGTGTGTGTGAGGTTGTGAGCACAGAGGCGTCATTCCCCTTCAAACCACACATGCCCCCTCAGATTTACAAGCCAAAGGATTTTTTTTTTTTTGTATCTTTGAATAATAAATTGTACAATTAATGTAAAGTGTTTGTCCAAAAAGCTGTGACAGAAATCATCAATTATCAAAATGCCAAACTGCTCTTATCAAAACTTTGAAAACAAAAAAACTAAACAATGACTGGATTGTGAAGGTTTGCATGCTTTCTAATGTGAGTAAAAACTCATGACTTTTGGATGACCTCAAGAGGTTAGTGCAATAGTAGAAACAGGTGAGGTAATGTGTGTTTGATTGCAGTGTTTTTGCTGTAATATGCAAGCCTCTAATTCTTAATTCCCCAAATATCTAATATAATATATAAATGCAAAAATTTCCCATTCTATTACAGTGTGTCTGTAATGGAACTACTGCTAAAATCGTCATAATTATGACATAATGTCACAGTTCCTGAGAGATATGACTTCCTGTTGCCATATTTGCACAACTATAATGCATCTGCCAACAGAGTATTATAAAAATATAACAACAGCATGAGTGGTGTGGGCAGGCAGGCAGTTTAAAAACCTTAATGTGAGAATGTAGTAAGGTAAAAATGACAGAACTGCTTCTGAAATGGCTATAAAAGTGAATAATGTGCAACCAAAGCCAAGTAGAAGCCTGGTTCAAAATTAACGTCTGTGTTTTCTAATATCTTTTACTTTCAAGAGTTACATGGTGTTGTTGTGGTAAAACCATCCTGTCAGAACGCTGTTATTGTTCTGGGATTTGGGGGAATTTAATGTAGCATCCAAAACCTCTGATTCCAGGATCATCCCTGCCTTCTGTTCGCAGGATCCAGGTTTGGGAAACCCAGAATTTCATTCCTTCGAGGCAAGTTTCTATACAATGTATGATCCCAGAAGGAAAGAAGAGTTATTTCTCATAATTAATCCATTAATGATCCATTTTAATTTAAGTATCAACTTCATCTAAAATGTTTCTCTTAAATTTAAGTAGAACAAATAAAAATAGACAGCAATCAGGCAATTGTTGACATACAGTAAGAGTACAGAGCTGTATAATTAATGTGGATAACATAGCCGACAAGAAATGTTTTGAATTCATTTTAAAATCTCAGAAATTTTGGCACAGTTTGCAACATTTTTGTGATCTCTTCTGAAAGGTGTTTACTATTGATTACTAGCATTTTTCCTAGGGGAAAAACCAGAGAAGCAGGGCACTTAATAGTTCTGTAAATGATTTCAGTCCTTTGGTTAACTTGACCTCCACATGACCTCGCTCCAAACATGTCAGCAAACGTGATGTCAGCAACCAACAAGGTCTATAACACCTGTATTTCGATGACAGTTGCTCAACCGGCGGAAAAGATATCAAATCTGCTATGCAAGTTCTGCTTTCAGACTCAGTGTTATTTTAGTATTACATTTAACAGTTGGGTTTGTCCATATTTGATCCAAAATTGGGTTGAAACAACCCAGCATTTTTTAGAGTGTATACTATAATAGTTGCTATTAAAGTCCCCCTGTGGTGAAAATCAAGTTTTTATTGTTGTTCATATGTCTATCTGGTGTTTTTAACATGCTTTAAGACAAACCATGTACAAATTCATAAGTCAACAGCATTGAGCAGAGTATTTTCTCTTACTGCAGTCATCTAAAGACAGTCTCAAACCTGCGGTTTGAAATTACTGGTGTTTCTGACGTCACAAACTACCTTGTAACTAATCACATCAACGTGCCAGCAGGCTTTAGCATATCATTAATACATAATAGCAAGAGTCTCAAAAGAAGGTTTTCCTGGTATATTTTTCTGTTGGTATGAAAAATCAGGTAGATTTAGCAATATGGCGGGTGTATGATGTATATTACAATGTTATGGTGAACTATATGCCTTTCTCCACCGACGTTCTGAGTTGTTTAAAGCGTTTCTACAGATACTGATTGTTAGAAGGCAGCTGTCTGACTCGTGAATGTGAACATTGTTTGTGTAACATTAGCAACAAATTATTAGCTGTTTGATAACATAGTCAAGCATAAGGGCATATTAATTACCGCTATGTGTCCGGCATTGTTAAAAGCGATAGCATTGTGCAGAGTTTAACATTACCTCAGTAAGTTGACCGAGTGGATCTCATGATTCTCATCTGAGCTTGTGCGAGCGAGTGGAGGCAGGGCTAATTATCATATTCATAGATCCGTGTATATTAAATGAGGCAAGTGTGTAGAGTTACATTCAAGCTATTCTAAGGCATTAAGAATTTTTTTCAAAGGAAAAAATGTTTAAATGTGTTTTAAAAGATAAAATTATTGACTACAGGGGGACTTTAATATTCTGAAATAGGGCTGTGCGATATAGACAGATATTTTTTATCAATATTACGATTTAGATTTTATTCACCAATTTGAATTAAAGGTGCAGTATGTAAGAATTCTGTCCGCTAGAGGCCTATTCAAAACAAAGGCGTAGCTTGAAGATGGCAAGTTTAAGCGGAACCTTGGGACATGTAGTCTTCAGCTCAACGGACGGTGCAAAAGAATAGGAATGGGACTCGGGAAGAAATCATGTTCATGGATGCGATTATTACTGTAGTATGAAGCAGAGCAGGACCGAGTGTTTGGGAGCTGAACGAGGCCGCTGGAGCAATTGCGCAACACATGCCTCACGAGCAGTGGAACTTTTATTATGTCGCAGTCGCCGGCGCTGCTTCCGCTTTTCCGATCATGAGTATGAGGTACTACAGTTCTGTTTATCAAATTAGATACATTTGAGTGTGTGGAAAATGATGTTATAACGTTACTCTGTGCGTTCGCTTGGTGGCTGATGTGAGACACTTGTTTGAGACACTGCAGTAAGCTAGATCGATTTTAGCATGTTGATAAATGCAATTAATTTTAAAACGTATTGTATGATGGAGAAAATGCTGTATTACTGTTACTAAAGCTGCATCTGATTATGCTATGTTAGCTACTTGACAAAAGTGTTTTTTTCTGAGGAATGGTACTCACAAAAAATCAAGAAAATTAGTTTTAAACAATAAGACTAAATGTATTGAGCTATATAACAACAATTAGTTTTCTGTCTATAAATATATCAAAACAGTTTTTCCCTTGTCTATTAAAACGTGTAATATATTAAAGCGTCTTTGGTGTTTCCATGGTTTCTACAAAATAAAACTGGAAACCGAGGCAGACCGAGGGGTATGACGCAATTGACAGGCGACTCGGACGTCCCAGAGCCTTGGTTAAAATTGAAATTTTCTAACGATTTACAAATAGTTGGAAACATTTGGGATATTGTAAGTACTCAAGTGAACAAAATATATAACACTGGCCTAGTGGTTTTTGGATATTTTACTGCAAAATTTCCTTACACATATACTTGGTATAATTTTTTTGGAAGCCGGCTTTATTGACGATATTTGTGGGCACTATATCTTTGCATAAATGATACGTGACAACGACGATTATTTCTTTATACCTATTTGAACTCTTTTCATATGTTGTGCAGTTTGCAAGTGCCTGTATTATATAATGTGCCATTATTTTTTTATTTAAACATGTGGTAGACGGACGTCTTTACGCCTGCGCTCAGGTCTTTTGTAGCATCTTGCGCGACACAGCGTTCTACATTGCGCTCAAGTTCAACTTTTAATAAACGCATCTCTAGCTGTTTGCGAATGTTCGTTGGAACTAACAAACAGCTTTTGGGAAACATACCCCGTTCTGTTCTCATGCTAGATTTAGGCACGCTGCATTCAGATTCAATTTTATTATGATTTCGATTATTTGCACAGCCTTGTTTTGAAATAGCTTTTTATATTTTCTGTTTCATTTTAACTATAGTTTAATTTTTAGTAATTTTGTTATGTGCTTTTATTATTTTTATTCACTTTTATATTTCTATTTAGCTTCAATTTATTTTACTTTAGTAATTTTAGTACTTCAACTTATTTTATTTATATTTTTTAAGTTTTTTAAGTTTATGTATTTTTAATCTAATATTTATATTTTATTTTATTTCAATTAATGAAAATTATTTCTAATAGTTTTAGTTTACTACAACAACAACAACGCTGGTCAGGTTTTTTTTTTTTTTTTTTTGAGACAATCACAGGAGTGGTAAATGCCATGTGATGAATTACACTGCAGGACAATGATGCACACATTCCCATGCCATTCATGAAAGGCAGCAGACATGAAAAAATAATCAATTTAATGCTGTTAGGAGCACAACAACAAAAATAATGAAACATTTGCCATTTATAAAGTTTCAATTTGCTCTCAAATGGAACAATTGAGATATTAAAAGGAACCCGTGTGCAATATTTTTCTATGTAATACTTGTAGCAGACTCTGTGTACAACAAAAACTTACTTTTGCATTATACAATATTGCTTACTATTAATAGTCAGGGAATACAACAAAATAATAATGCATGAGTCCATAATCTACAGAAAATAAACACTGAATTAAAAAATGCATCATAAGGTAACTTGTTTACAATCCAATTTCACTTGGATCATGCAGAAGCTAAATTCACAGCCTTTATAAGCCCAGTTTGGCTCTACAGAGATGCTGAGCTGATTGTATAAGCATCTTGCATTATGAGACACTTAGTGAAATACATAAATGCTTAACTGCACAATCTAGATTGAGCTAATCTTATTTCTACTACTCAAAATGCGACCGAGACACTAATCATTCTAGGACATCCCTAAACACGGACACTTCAATCCTCCTGGTTCCCAGAAGCCCTTGTGCTAATGGCTCTCAGAGCTGCTCAGAGACACAGATGGGTTCAATTAAAAAGCACTTGGGTGTTAAATGAGGGGAATACGTGTCCCAGGAGAAGAGCAAGCACTGGAGAAACAATGGTTCTTCTTCAGCTAATAAAACTAGTTAAAGTCTTATTCAACAACTTATATAAACGACCAAAAGAGCGGTACCTTATTAGATTCTGCTTACTGAGAGTCTGTCAGAAGAGGCAAGAGAGGCCGAGCCTCCTCAAAAATGTATTTAAAGCCTCCCTGAAAAGCTCTGTAATGGACAGCGACGGGATCAGCTCACACTTAAAGGTGCCACAGCTATTGAAATGCTTTAATTTGTGGTTCATCGGAAGATCATGATGCCTAGAGGAGCTTGGATTTCTTTCCAGATCAAATTAGCATTCCGTTCCTCAACAAAGTATAATTTCTAAAGTTAAACTTGGATGTTGGTCCTTGAGGGGGAATTTGAGTGCCTGCGCAGAATTATCTGGTTACACACTTCACCAAATTAATCATGATTTAATAAAGAATCATTTCTATGGAGGATTAGGAGTGCTGCCTAAAAATACAATAAAGGAATCAATTATGAATTCATAAAATAATAAACATGTGTTTTTTTCACATGCTTTTATCTATCTATTTGCCAATCAAGCTAAAAAAATATGCCACTGCAGAATCAATATGTGAGAGCAACCAATACATTTTAAACACAAGCCCTTTTGGCATATTATTGATACTAACAAAAATGTGAGTTATAAACTTTTATCTATAGTATGCCAAGTATATATAAAAAATATTTATTTTTACACTATCATTCAAAAGTTTGGGGTCGGTAAGATATTTTAATGTTTTTGTAAAAAGTATTTTCTGCTCACCAAGGCTGCATTTATTTGATCAAAAATACAGGGAAAACAGCAATGTTGTAAAATATTTCCTTCGGTGTCACATGATCCTTCAGAAATCATTCTAATATAAATCCACAAGAATATATAAATCAATGTTGAAAACAGTTGTGCTGCTTAATATTTTTGTGGGAATGATTTTTTTTTTTTTTGTCAGAATTCTATGATGAATGGAAAGTCTGAAATAAAAATATTTTGTAACATTATAAATGTATTTACTGTAAATTTTGATCAGTTAAATGCATCCTTGCTAAATATAATAATTCATTTCTTTAAAACAAAGTGCTTTTACTCAGATAACTAGAAACAAGACAAAAAAATCTAAGTAAGAATAGCATTTTTTTGCAGTGTGAATAATTTGTTGACATATTTCATCCTTTTATTTTTCAGTGGCACTCCAATAATCTAGTCTTCCATAGAAAACAGAACGATTCAAAATAAAAAAAGAAAGTAGGATATATGTAGTATGCACACACACACAAAAAAGCAGCTCATTTATTTGTAATAGCTGGTTGTCAAAGGAAAAAGGAAAAGAAAGGTGAAGAGCAGGAAGAAATAAATGAGTGAAGGCAGTTGTTTGATATTCGTACCACTTCTCCGACTGAATCTAAGGCCATGCTGGAATATAACTGGATTAGAGGAATAAGGAATGTAATGTTAACATCTGCCAAACCTTTAGAGTTGGAGCAGGTGATGGCAGAAAAGACTTGACCAGACCAGGAAGTTCTAACGGGTCAGATATTCGTGGGATTCGGCCATCTTGTTTCCTGTGGACAAACAAAAATTCTCAGAACTAAACCAACTCAAGGCAATCAGATCATTCACATTTTGTTACCTGGAGATCAAATTAGAAATGCTCGGTATCATCGACTGCTCCAGCTGAGAAGGAATTAATTAGTTAGTATGCAATACAAGAAGCCAAAATAGATACAGGTGCGCGCGCGTGTGTGTGTGTGTGAATGCAGACTGCAGTACGGCTCAATGACAAACACTGCATGGAGTAAAATCAAGCTCTCAGTTTTTGTTCCCTCCCTCCACTGGCCTGTGGCTCAGTTCAAACACATTATTTCACATCATATCGAATGCTCTCAGCTCACGTAGCTTTAACAGCCGATCCTAAATCAATTAAAACCACTTGGCACACAATCTGTTCCTCCATGCCAGTCTGGACGAATACAAATGTTTGTCTGAAGGCACGTATCGGATTTACTGCTTTGTTTTACGAGTTGATGATGATCCATCCATCTCGACTGAAGCCAGATGATTATTTTATTATTACATTGAATTTTGCTTGAGGTTGTCCTACAGTTTAATGGGAAAACAGGACCAATGATAGAGTTTGAATGAATGTGATAGAGGTTTAGTCTAACATACCTGGAATAAACTATCCAGCTTGAAAGTATTAAAGAGTATTTCATGAAAAATGACCTCTAGTGACCTCTGGAGGGCAACCTTTATTCACACTGTTGGTGTGAATAAACCTTCGGATGGCAAGCCCACACTGTCTGATGGATATTACATGCAGTATTGGCAAGAGATTCTCAAAACAGCAAACTCCAATGTTATTGGCCGTTATTGGCTGACTTTACACAATTCCAAAGAGTCAGAGTGGGCGGGGTTTTTTTCAAAAACTGAGAGCTTTGTATAGTCTGCTTATGTTGCACAGAAAAGGGACAATTTGCATACTTTTAACCAAATGAAACTGAGGTCAGCCTAGACAGCAGGACAAAAAGGCATTTCAGTTTGAGACACATCTTGAAAGGGTTGTCAGATGCCAACAACATCATGTCTTGTCACCAAAGGCGCAGCAGTGTTTTGTTAGATCTTTACCTCTTGAGGATCGCCAGGGCTGACTCACTTCATTAGCCTGATGGCAGGTTATGTGCTGAAAAGCCCCTGAAGTCGTTGGGGAGTTTTGACAGTGGTACAAGCTGTTGATTTGTCACAGCACATAAGCCGAGCTTGACTGAGATGTGGCACAAGAGGCTGATACAACACACACACAATGCCAGTGACATTCCTATAGAGACAGTGGGTGTGGGCATTTGATTTTTTTAGGATAAACATTACATCAAAAGGCTCTAAAACTATTTAATGTATAAATGTAATTAATCTTGCATTTCCTTTGCAACGTTCACCTAAATCGCGCTGTTCCTGTCTGTGTGTAGCACCTACAGCTCTGCATAACCTTTCAAAAGACGTCTCTGCACCTTAGAGTCAATCTGCAACCCATTTCACATTTGAAGAGGTTAGCAAATCATAGCAGAGTGCAGTCTTAACTCTTTCCCTGCCATTGATGAGTTATCTCGTATTTTATGAGGAAACGCTTTCCCGCCATTGAAGAGATTTTACAGCTTTCCATGTTTTCACTGTAATACGCTAGGGGGCACTATCACACATCTTCTGAATAAGTACAGTACCTCCAGATCAAAACACAGGCAAAGAAGAAGCAGAAACGAGCAAGTAAGCAGATACATATGAAAAATAATATAAGCACGTAAATCAAAACGGCCTAATGTTACCGAGTGAAATGTGGACCCAGGAAGTGGTTAGGACTGTGCAAGCTTTGGGGGTGTTGATGGACTTGATCTGCTCCATCCGTTTTGATCTAGACATAGTCTTTGAAAAAAATACGATTTTCTCACACTGTAAAAAATGAATGTGATTTTAACGGTAAAATATTGTAAAAACGGTTAACAGTAAGTTCCCATATTATATACACAGGGAAAAAATTGTAAAAGCTCTTACTAGACATTTTATGTAATATTCACAGTATTTTTAGAAGTAAAAAAAAAAACAAAATCGATGTATAATTTACAGTTAAAAACTGTAAACTGATATTCCTACAATTCCCTGTGTGACACTCCACATTTGAAAGTATTTTGTTTAAATAATCATGTTTCTTAATAGTTTTTGTTATCAGTTATGTACATTAGGGTTTTATGTTACATCTTCTGTTGTTTAATGAATGTTTATTGCATTATGTAAGTGCTGTGGGTTACTATGATGGTGTTTTGCGTTTGCGTGAATGACTCTGTGTACCTTCTTTATATTAGTATACTTCAGCTCATGGAAAAGCTATTTGTGATGAACTCTGATTCTTCATGTGGCTTTCTCTTTTACCACCTGCATTATTATGGTTGTCAGTATATGTTAAAGGTACAAAACAGATTTTAGTAGTAGTGTGCATTGTTGAATTTATTGGTTTACATTCAAATTTTCTTGTTTGTAAATTACAGTTTTATACTGTAAAATGTACAGTTTGTTCTGTAAATGTGTTTACAGTTTTTTTCTGTATTTTTTACAAAATTATTCTGGCAACCACAGCTGCCAAAATTATTTTGTAAAAACTACAGATTTTTTTTTTTTTTTTTTTTACAGTGCAGCTTTTTGCTCAAAATGTTGCTTTTTTTAATGAAACTTACCCACATTCAATGTTGATTAAAAAAGTATGCATGAAGCTAGAATAAACTTTTTTTTAAAGCAGAGAGTCTGTTCCTTCTTTTGATATATTGCATGTTCAAATGCAAAATGAAAATGACAAAAACACTGATGGTGGCTGGCAACTTAAAAAAAAAAAAAATGCTGGCAGGGAAAGAGTTAAAGGTACAGCAGCAAAAAAAAAAAAGAAAAGAAAAAAGGATCATGTGACACTGAAGACTGGAGAAATGGTTGCTGAAAATTTAACTTTGCCATGATAAGAATAAATTACATTTAAAAGTATATATATTAAAATAGAAACGGCTATTTTAAATTATAATAATATTTCACAATATTACCGTTTTACTGTATTTTTGATCAAATAAATGCAGCACAGGTGAACATAAAGAGACTTCTTTCAAAAACTTGAAAAAAATCCTAACAACCCCAAACCTTTGAATGATAAATTAAAAGTTTTGTCTTTCAATATAACGTTTATAAAATTGGTAGACACATCATACGATTTAAAAAGCATTTAAAATATACATTATTACATTGTGTGAATGCATTGACACATTGACAGCACTATGCTCTACCAACTGAGCAACTGATACACAAACTAAAATTATTTAAAAAGTATGATATGACCCCTTTAAGACATTGGGCAAGGGAGTGCAAAGGCACAGGAAAACCTGGAGGCAGAAAGAGTTACAGGATTTACACAGAAAATGCAAAGCAGAGCTGCACCCTGGGTCTGTCAGGTGCACCTGCTAATACAAATGAATTTGACTGCGTTTACATGAATTAGCAATAAGCTATCTGACACTAGCAAAGAACTACAGAACAGAGTGTACATTAAGAGAAAATCATGGCTAAACATAATACAGATAATTAGATGACCTAAAGCAAGGCTGTACTTTCTTTTCTCTTCAATTCGCAAAAATGCACAGAGCACAAATAAAACCGAGACCTAAAATCATCACTTAGGGTAAGTGTGATCTATGTAGAAACCACACAGGAAATGTAGATGATTTCCTAAAACACCTGCATGCAAAAACTAAAGATGCCAATGATATTCCTATATATGATGCTCATGTACTCTGGTTAAAATGTTCAGATATCATGAAGCAAAGAATGTATTTTCATTTGGTGATCAGCTATGGCAATGTTTTTATTAGAAGAGTTAACAGTTCAAAACATATTAAATCTAAATTGCAAGTATCTTTGAAAAACATTTAGAAGAAATCAGTACACATTCACCAAAAAATGGTGTTGGTGCATCGCTAACAAAAACAACAACATGCCCCCAAAACAAGCCCACACACGGCTCACTCATCTTCATCTCAACCTGCTCCACTAAAACAGTCTGACAC
>CM074440.1:5875377-6210377 GCA_037101425.1 Elopichthys bambusa | reverse complement strand
ATCAGACAATATTTAACCATTCTGAGACATTGCATTGACTAATAACCATGTCTGCTTGACTTCATCAATGGACAATAAATATTTTGTTTTCAAATTTAGCAAATGTTTAGTAAATATTATAACAAAACAAAACAACACACAAAAAGTTGAATAGGCAGGGGTTTGTTAAAATAAATATTAGGAGCAAGAGTAATATAAAAATTTTTAATAAAAACATTAAACTTAAAACAAGTTTAATAAGCAGGGCTTGTTAAAATAAATATTATGCACAGTAAAATAAAATAAAATAAAATAAAATAAAATAAAATAAAATAAAATAAAATAAAATAAAATAAAATAAAATAAAATAAAATAAAATAAAATAAAATAAAATAAAATAAAATAATGGTCAACTTAAAACAAGTTTAATAGGCAGGGCTATTAGTATGAAAAATAATAGTATGAAAAATAAAAATAAAATAAAATGGTCAACTCATTGCCATGCTTTTTGAACAATGTACCACGGTAATATATATAAGGAAGGGGAAGGTATATATAGGTAGAAGGTAAGGATTTTGGACATGTACTGTACATGATGCACAGTATTAATTTACCATGGTATTCTTTACCAGTACCTTGATGTACCATATAAACACCATGGTATATAAACATGATAATCATTCAGTACCATGGTGCAAATCAAAGCACCATAGTATCAACATTGTCCTTTCAGAGTAGTCTATCCAACCTACACTGCATCAGCAGCATCACTTAAAAGCATCCCTGTTGTCCCTGGCAGCTTTCGTCCCCAGCACTTGCTCGTCCCGTGAGAAAGGACGCGGCGACATCCAGCGCACAGCTTTTACTTTCGCCTCCACACACCCTTTTACAGCCTGTTTCTTATAAATCTGTGAGCTGTCTTAACAATTTTCTCAAGGCCTGCAAGATGAAGAACAGCTTAGAAAAGCCTACACGGGCCACGTCTCGGCAACTGTAACAGCAGAGACATTCATGCCATGCAGAAGAGAATACCAAGCTGATGCGTAATACTGATCTGAATAGGTCTAATCATAAAAGCATTGTGTCTCTAAACAGCACAGGCTCTGACAGCGGCAGTGGGCGTATATGAGAGGAAGTGTTCGGACGCAAAGTGCAGTGAAATTCCAAACATGCACGACAAAAGAGCCCTTGAAAAGGCAAACGGTGAAATTAATAACTGCGCTTTAACCTGTTTTACAGTCTGTTCATTATTGTACTGTGTTTGAGGAGATTTTTGCAAATAGAGTGTTATATTTTTATATATCCAAAGAAAAGGTAGATTAATCAGGTGATATTTGATCATTTTGAGATTCTCAAACTGATCAATAACTGTGTCTAGTTAACCAAATAACAGTTACATAATCAACCAACAGCTTCATCAAGAGATAATGGATATTTTCTGTTATGAAATGAAGCAAATGTTTAGAAAATACTGTATTTTAAAATAAAAATGTATAATAAAACACAATAAAAAATAAAATACTGCATCACCCATTGAAAAAAGACACTTTACAGCCATTCAGTGTGAGGTATATTATATGTACCTTACAGGACGAGTTACATGCCAAAGTTTAATACAGCAGCAATAGCAATACTATTAAAACTTACTGTGTAGTGCAAACACATACATATCTAGTGTCTTCTAATACATGCTCAACTGAATTTGGATGTTTATCTGAAATCAAACCTCAGGATAATGGTACTACTTACTAATGTGTTACTTCATGTTTTATGCAACTAAAGTGAGCTATTCAAACACTTATTGCCCAAAATTGTGAAAGCGAAAAAGAGGAAAAGTCAGAGAGATGGGGATATAAAGGAGGAAAATAACTGTAGAAAAAAGATGGCTAAAATAAAGATAGTTTTTCATGTGCGCCGTTTCTCTTGGGTCTCTCGTCGCATTAGTATGCACTGCAGCGCTCATTTGGGATGATACACGCGGAGTGAAACCCAGGTCCCAGCATAATTACATTCCGGCATTCGCCCTCTCCCTTCACATTCCCTCTTCTTTCCAGACACATCCTCTTCACAGCCATTATATACCAGCTTTACACATAACCGGCTCCCTCTGTAGTAATAACGCTGTCAGTCAAGCAGACGTAAAACTTTCCACCAGCAGTTTAGGGTGGGGGTGGGGGTGGCTGATGCCAAAGCTATCTCAAGAGTTTTCTTGTATTTGTGGGGTAACCGGATCCAACCTGCCTTCACAACCACTCACACACCGATTACAGTACTTGAGGTGACCTTTACGGTTATGGAATGTGATGACAAAGTTTGTGCCTTGTGTCCAAACTCCATGTGTACAACGGGAAAAAATATTATGATACGAAAGCCATATGTTTAATTTAATGCAATATCGCCTAAGGGGTTGTGGTACACTACACTGAGAAAAAAAAAATGATATATGTATAATACTAATTTTATTAAAGGATTAGTTCACTTTTAAATGAAAATTAGCCCAAGCTTTACTCAAGCCATCATAGGTGTATATGACTTTCTTCTTTCTGATGAACACAGTAGGAGATATTTTAATAAATATCCTGACACATCCAAGCTTTATAATGGCAGTGAACGGGACCCACGAGTATGAGTTGAAGAAAGTGCTTCCATCCACTTCCATCCATCATACACATACTCCACACGGCTCCTGGGGGTTAATTAGGGACTTCAGAAATGAAGCAATGCGTTTGTGTGAAAAAAATATCTATATTTCACAAGTTATGAAGTAAAATATCTAGCTTCCGCCAGACCGCCATCCGTATTCAAGTTACGAAGAAAGTGTAAACCGGCTTCGCGTCAGTTACACTTTTTCCATAAGTTAAATAGGGAAGGCGTAGGGTGTAGCATAAGCTTTTTGAACTGCAAGAGTTTTACACTTTCTTCGTAAGTTGAATACAGAAGGCAGTATAAAGCTCGGATGCGTCAGGATATTTATTAAAAATATCTCAGAGAGTGTTCATCAGAAAGAAGAAAGTCATATACACCTAGGATGGCTTGATGGTGAGTAAAGCTTGGGTAATTTTCATTTGAAAGTGAACTAATCCTTTAATTAGAATTAAAAATTCTAATTAAATAAAAATACAATACAAATATTTTTATACATTATAATATATATATAAAATATATATTTTATTTTTCTAAAAAAACATCAAAATATTCTTAAAACAAGAAAAAAAAAAATCCTTAAAAATCCTAAAAAAAATTACTGAGCAGCAAAAAAGATAAGACTTGCTTTTAAAAAAAATGTTTGTTTTTTTAACTTTGTTTGTAGCATAAATCTAACAAAAATATTAAAAAATGACAATTAAGAAAAACTTTTCAATATTCTCTGAAAGCATGAAATCAAAATCTACTTTGTTAGTGCATATTACTAGTCTTGTGGTAAACAATTAATCCGTGCAAGTTAAAACACAGAAAAAAATTTTTTTGTTGTGGTAATCTTTAATTAAAATCTGAAAAGTTACTTCCGGTCTGGAATAGCGTTCTTTCTCGGATAACGTCAGTTTGACAGCTTGGGTTGAAAACGCTTAAACCACTCCCCTGCAACCGTTAGTCTGCTATGAGCGAGATGTGGAGAGGAGGAGCGCTAAAGTAAAACCCTGCCCTCTATTCAATATTTCGTTTCACTTGGAAATACGTCACAACACTGGAGAAAAGTCGTTTGCAACTTCCGGTTCACGTGGACTTTAATATGTAATTTTGCTTCTCAAGTACATTCATCTTGTTCTACGCAAGAATGTTTTGTGCTGCATAAAATTCAACTCGGAAAATAAGAATTCCCAACTTAAAACGTAACTTGAAATTTAAATTTCAATATGGAAACACAGTTATTATTTTCCCTTTGTGCCTACACCAAGATCAATCAAAGACTTATCAATGGATAATATTTTTAAATATTTTTAAGGAATTTCTGTATAAATATTGCATACATTAAATACAGTGCTTGAAATGGCACTTCTCCATTTTTACCCTACTGCCAGTTTTCCTTGTGTACTGGCACTTCCGACATGTTGCAAGCCCCGCTGCGCCCTCTCTTCTTCAGGAATGCATTTCGAACTGAGCCGGGAGTACCGGCACTTTTATTTTTCCACTTCAAGCACTGATTAAATATATAAAAAAATGTGTTTGCTAGCATTGCATTACATTATGCATTGGTTTAGCACTAGTACTAGGTATGTAAACTACCTTTAAGGACTTACCAAATATGTCTTGACCTGGAGAAGGTTTTGTCCACTCTGTGAAGAAAAGAAAAAAAACATGTTTTTGGTCAAAAGCCAAAAGCATTTCAAATCTGACAGAACTGTAAAGCTCTTATAGCCATTACCCAAAAATGGCACTAATTGATTTCACGCTTTTAACACATTCTGGCAATCAATCTCCACCTAGACCCTGCTAAATGCTAACAGCTGATCAATTCAGCACTGACTGAAACTCCTCATGCACTTTAACACTTGACTTGATGTGATAATGACTCAGCAAATCTATCAAGTTAACGAAGGGTGAGGGCCAATAGGATAATGAAGAACCACTGGAGCACATCATCAATTAATACAAGCAATTGCCATCACTAAAATCCCTTGAAACATTTCCGCCATCCTCGCTCAGTGTGCGGTATGTGACACCTTTAACCCCTGATCTTATTACTTTGTGTTTATGCACAGCGCTTTGAGTGATTCTGAAGGAAAACACAACAGTTCTGCTCAACAAAAAGTTGTACAATTGCACCGAGGGCATTTGCGGTTGTGAGGCTAATGAAAGAAGCAGCTTCTCTAACGTTTCTCTGAAGAGCAGCTGCGGCTTTGTTCTAAGAATACGTTATGACTCCACTTGGTATAAAAACAGCTCTGCCCTCAGATGTGTTTTGAATAAGACCTTTCATGAATATCAAAATAGACAATGCTGAACACAATGGCAATCTTGCGTGAAAAAGAAACCTCATTTTCCTGGCTAACATAATTGGTGTCATTTCCTTTCCTGCCACAAGGTGATCCTACAAACTCCTCTGTTTGGTTAAAAACAAGAAAGAGTTGAAAAAGGACCAATAACCATGAACAAATCTTTCAACAAAAGATTGAGACCGAAAGTAACCAACTTCCAACCAGATGCATTAGGAAATCTCCCTTCACTGCCTTTGCTCTAAATGTCAGACCTCCGCAGGGCTTGTGGGCTGTCAATCACAGCACTGGTGTGTCCTCCAACCGTCTGCTGAGTGCAAGGGAAAAGCGTGGCTGTTGTGTCAACAAAATGAACACTTCAGGTAGAGCATATATAGTAACAAATATTGCCATTACCTTGAAGGAAAGGACAGTAAACTTTAATTAACTGCTTTAGCTTTAACAGTCTATTTTAACAGTTTATTTTGGATAATGAAGTAGGGCTGTCAATCGATTAAATTGGTATTTTTAATTGAAATGATATGTCTATTATTTAATCAAATGGTAGTTTATGCTACAATTTATATTCCTAAATGACTTGTTGCTGAATTTAAAGAATTAGTTCACTTCAGAATTAAAATTTCCTGATAATTTACTCACCCCCATGTCATCCAAGATGCTTATGCCTTTCTTTCTTCATTTGAAAAGAAATTAAGGTTTTTGAGGAAAGCATTCCAGGATCTTTGGACTTCAACAGGATTCAACGGGTTTAAGTTCCAAATTGCAGTTTCAATGCAGCTTCAAAGGGCTTTACACGATCCCAGATGAGGAATAAGGGTCTTATCTAGCGAAACGATTGGTCATTTTCTTAAAAAAAAAAATTAATTATATACTTTTTTAACCACAAATGCTCATCTTGCACTAGCTTTGCGATGCGCCACGTATTACATAATCACATTGGAAAGGTCATGTGTGATGTAGTTGGAAGTACCGCAGCAGGACAAAAAAGTCCATCTCATTTTCTCCTCCAACTTCGACATTGTCCAGCATCGTTGGTTTAGTTTTTTTTTTGTAAAGGACGTTTGACTAAGTCTTTGTATGTTCACTTTGTAAACACTTGCTCGGTACTTCTGCCTTCTGTCACGCGTGACCTTTCCCATGTAATTACATCATGCATGGCGGATGACAAAGCTAGTGCAAGAATTTGTGGTTAAAACGTATATTTTATACAAACCTGATTCCAAAAAAGTTGGGACACTGTACAAATTGTGAATAAAAAAGGAATGCAATAATTTACAAATCTCATAAAGTTATATTTTATTCACAATAGAATATAGATAACATATCAAATGTTGAAAGTGAGACATTTTGAAATGTCATGCCAAATATTGGCTAATTTTGGATTTCATGAGAGCTACACATTCCAAAAAAGTTGGGACAGGTAGCAATAAAAGGCCGGAAAAGTTAAATGTACATATAAGGAACAGCTGGAGGACCAATTTGCAACTTATTAGGTCAATTGGCAACATGATTGGGTATAAAAAGAGCCACTCAGAGTGGCAATGTCTCTCAGAAGTCAAGATGGGCAGAGGATCACCAATTTCCTCAATGCTGTGGCAAAAAATAGTGGAGCAATATCAGAAAGGAGTTTATCAGAGAAAAATTGCAAAGAGTTTGAAGTTATCATCATCTACAGTGCATAATATGATCCAAAGATTCAGAGAATCTGGAACAATCTCTGTGTGTAAGGGTCAAGGCCGGAAAACCATACTGGATGCCCGTTTTCTTTAGTTAATATTGTAAAATAACTCTTAAAAATAAAGGTTCTTTACTGGCATCTATGGTTCCATGAAGAACCTTTACATCCATGGAAACTTTCCACATGGCACAAAAGATTCTTTTTAGTGGAAACAGATTTTTAAAATGTTCTTTACATGTTTCTGTTCACTAAAAGGTTCTTTAGGAAACCAAAAATGGTTCTTCCATGGCATCGCTGCAAAAAAAAAAAGCCTTTTAGAACCTTTATTTTTAAGAGTGTATAGGTGTAAAAGGTATTGCAAGATTTGTCATAGGCAATTATAAAAATTGATTTTAATTTAAAAATGTAATTTAACAGTATATGACATAAGTAAACCGATCTGTCTACACAAATTCACTGTAAACACAAGAGTTCAGGAGTAAATATTGAAGCCTAGTCGCTGACTGTGGAAACAAGGCCTATAAACCACCACATGGGGGATCAGTGTGTGTTTGTACGAGCATGTGTCTGTAAACATGCTGGATCAAACATAACTGGTTTAAGATTGCTTATGCAATCCAAAATACAAACCTGTTAAACCTGATGATGTAGCTGAAATGCCAAAGACCAGCAGATGTATTGTAGCACAATACACAATTTTTTCTATCATTAAGGTTGCTCTATTTCCATAATTTCAACACAAAAGTGCTTTAAACTTCACATATAAAGTTTCAGGGAATAGATACAAGATGAATGTCACAAATCACTACTCATGACTCGTGTTTCCCTCTTTGTTTAAAGAAACACACAGGCATAACAAGACGGTGTCAAGCGACAACATGTGCAAGTATAAAACGCACATGCATAAGAAATAATTTTTTTGAATAAAATTTAAATAATAAAGTAATAGTAAAATAATAGTAAATAACTTTTAAAAAAATACAGTTTTTAAAGCAGTCTTTCTACTGTTAGACAATTACAGTCAAATCCTTCTTGTGACTTGACACTAAAATTCTATCACCAATATATGTTATATATTAAAGTTGACATGAAACGGAAGTTGAGTCTTTACAGACTCTGTTTTCTTGTGTTTACAGAGTCTTTTCTTGCCCATGGTAACGTATATCTGAGTAAAAAGTCTCGAACAAGAAAAAATGTAGGGCGGGACTTTATTTTGTCCGTTGAGAATTGATTGGATGGTTGTGGTTTGCTATTGCTGTGATGTCATGTGATTGACAGGTTGTCCCGCCCTCGCACCAGTAAACACGTCTTAAGAGAAGAGATGTTGCAAGAGAGAGAGGAAGTTATTCTGATGAAAGTTCACACGATTAAAAAAAACAATGATGTGCAATGCATGGATTAATCATTCATAATACATACTGCAATATTCCATAAAAAAACAAAAAAACAAGATTTGACCATTTTGATTTCATAGTGACTTTAGAGCTAAGACAAAAGTAATTTTCAATTATGGTCCGGTGTCAATTTTTCCTCATATACCATGTTTAACACATGTACATGTCTATATAATGTGTTTATCCTGAAAAACCCAGCAGAAGTTCTGAAAAGTTTTGTAAGAACTACTTCCTTGCTGCAAAAATGTAAGATTTACTAGTTTGGAAACATCATGTCAACAAACCTGGAGAAGGTTACATACACTGCTAAGACCAGTCTTACAAGTTCATACACAAGTTACTGTTCATAACTTTAAGTCAGTTACATAAAAACGTGCATTGGCCTAATTTGATAACGAAAAGTAGGACTGACTGCCCCTTGACTAACTGCTAGCGGGTCATACTAGATCTTAAGACACTGTCTTAACATAATGGCTTAACATAATGTTTATGCAACTGGTCCCTGGAACTAGCCTACTGAATCCGCATCTCGAAACATATATCAACCAATCAAAATAAAGCATTCAGAAATACATCATGCTTGCTGATAACATCAAATGTATGACTCAAGGTAAACTACCTATGAAAAGTCTAATACATAAGTGGAATTTAAACAAACAAATCTTGATTAGGTAGTCAACATCTGCATCCTAGAACTAGAAGTTGGCATCTAAAAACCAGAGTAGCCAGTGAACATTAACTACAATACCATATAAACATCCAGCAATGTGCTTCCTGCTCTGTGAATGGTTACTCACAGAACAAATGAGAATTTAAAGTCACCATCATCTGTCCTTGCCACACACACACACGTCCCTCACAAGTACCCAGTAGTCTGTCTTACCCCCCATATGCTCCAAAAGTGAAGCTCCTCTTCCTGTGAGACATTCTTCTGTTTTTCTTCAACCTCCTTCTCTAACAGTCTCTTCTCCTCCGTCTCTGTCTTTCTTTGACAGTGGGTACTTGTTTTGTGCCTCTGTCTCAATGTGTGAGTGTGTCCCTCCTTCTCTGCTTCCCATCCCTCCTCTCGTCCCTCCCTTTCACTACCTGAGATGGAGGATCCAAAGCTATGAGCAGGTGCTTGCTTTTCAAATGATTTTTTTATTTGGCAAGGTCTTAGAAATATACAAGTTGTAAAAATATGTGTGACTCAAACACAAACCATGATTAATACAAAAAAAAAACTTAAAAAAAAAAAAAAAACTATAAAAATCATGCCTTTTTTATGATTCATTTTGTCATGTTGTATGAATTAAGTGCTGTCATGAGAGAGAGAGAGAGAGAGAGAGAGTGTGTGTGTGTGTATACTGTTTATACACATATATATTAGTGCTGTCAATCATTGAGAAAAAAAAATGAATGAATCATACATTTTTCTGTAATTAATCACGATTAATCGCACCTAACGTTAACATTATTCATTTCTATATTGTAATACATATTTTCAAACTGAATCTCCAAATTAATGTAGAAACAACTGTATTGCAAATATTTGTAACATTATTCTCAAGGTTTTCAGCCTTGAGACGAAAAATGTTTTAAAGTTTTTATAAATATATAACCTTTGGTAACCTCAGGCTCAGAAAAATTAATGTTTACTGTATGGAAACATTGGCAACAGCACAATGTACTATCTCATCTCATCTCGTATCAGCTGATGGAGAGCTCAGTGTGAGTACATAAACATCTCATGCTTGCTCGCTTCTCTTTCTCTCAATTAGTTGTTGACATTGGTTGTTAAATAATCATTTTTCTTTTTAATTTAATAGTAGAATGACCGTTACTACGGTAACAACCCATTACTCTTTTATAACTCATTAAACTTGAATCTCAGTTATGTTTCATTAACGTTTGTAATGCTTCTCATAAAACTCTTTAGGCAAAAAAGAAAAATAGCACTACCCATAATTGCCTGTGCCTTTTGAGCTAGCCCCCAATCCTTCACCAAAAACAGCCTTAAAAAGAGTCTAAAACAATCAAAAGTGACCCAAGGGGACATTCAAAGTCAACTCAGTAAAAGAGATTATTTTATAGGTTGGGTAGCAGTTACTGGCCTAATCTGAGAGACGGATGGCTTCTAGCGTCTGTTATAGAGGACATTTCATAATCACTCTGAAATGTCATGTCATGGGGTCGGACTGTCTGAGACAAAAACCATTAGGGCTCTTCTTCTACATTTAATGCTAAAAGTCTCCAAAGAGTCCCAATTATCAGTGGGTATTACCATTTGTTTAGGATTCATGTGACAGATTCAGTAGGTAAAATATATTTATATGTGGTCTAGTTCAAATGTGGCTTGCGGTAATGGCAGTCCTAAACCCACTGCCCATCATTTCATTCATCCCTTCACTGGCCTCATAAAAAAGTGACATACTGGCAAAAATGTTAAATATTATAACAAATATTATATTTAGCATACCACCTTAAGCATAAATAATTTTTACAGCCCATGAAACCATGGAATCCCAAAATTTTAGATACCAGTGAAAATTGGCAATTCTCTATTCAATTTCGATACCTAAAACATGAATTAAAACATTATTAAGACAAGTAAAGAGTCAGTAAATAAGAACAAATAATCAAATTACAAGCAACAGCATAAATAAATACAGTACAACAAATTTTATGTGTGCTTTTCAGGTTTTTAGTTATCTAACAGTAGTTTTCAGGTACAGAAATTGAATTAATAATCAAATGTAAAATAACACTGCATAGTCTTCACTGTGTAAATTAAATATAGATTAATCCTTATTAATGTTACAAAAGTTATTCAGTCAGGAGCAGTGAGTGATTTCTTTAGAGTAATGTCCTTTGTTGTTTGATTAACAGACAGCAGCAAGAATATTAGGCTGCTGTCACTTTAAGACATAACGCACAGATCCAATGTATTGATACTGTACACATGCGTTTTCTTTCTCAACTGTTTACATTCACACAATGTACTATCTTTAGGATGCTCACAGAGACATTTTTGACATAATTTTGTGTGAATTTGTCCATTCAAGTGCAAGACGATGTGAAAGAGAGCTCAATTCAGTATTCGCACACTCTCTGAGACACGGCTGTCTGGTCAAGTAACGAACTGAGTACACCCGTTCAACTGCTCATTAATGCAAATATCTAATCAGCCAATCACAGCAACTCAGTGCATTTAGACATGGTCAAGATGATCTGCTGAATTTCAAACTTAGCATCAGAATGTAGAAGAGAGGTGATTTAAATGACTTTGAATGTGGCATGGTTGTTGGTCAGACGGGCTGGTCGGAGTATTTCATAAACTGCTGAACTTTTGGGATTTTCACGCACAACCATCTCTAGGGTTTACAAAGAATTGTTTAAAGACAAATTCACATGGTAGGGTCAGAATTTGGTCAAAATCAAAAATCATCAAAAAGCATGGATTCATCCTGCCTTGTATCAACGGTTCAGGCTACTGGTGGTGTAATGGTGTGGGGTATATTTTCTTGGCACACTTTGGGCCCCTTAGTACCAACTGAGCTTCGTTTAAACTTCACAGCCTACATGTGTATTGCTGCTGACCATGTCCATTGTCCATCCCTTTATGACCACAGTGTACCCATCTTCTGATAGCTACTTCCAGCAGAATAATGCACAAAGTATATCAAACTGCTTTTGAATATGACAAAGGAGTTCGCTATACAGTCACCAGATATCAATCCAACAGAGCACCTTTGGGATGTGGTGGAACAGGAGATTCACATCACAGATGTCATGGGTGTGTGAGGCTATCATGTCAATATGGACCAAAATCTCTGAGGAATGTTTCTAGCAACTTGTTGAATTTATGCCACAAAGATTTAAAGCAGTTATGAAGGCAAAAGGGGGTCCAACCTACTGGTTAAGACGTTAGTTAGAACTTTTAATATGAACATACTCGCCCCGAACATTAATAAATCAAAACTTGCAGAGCTACCCTCTCCCTGTCTCGATGTTCTCTGTGGAGATACATGGAGGTAGAAACAGGACTATTTACTTTGGTTAATCTATGAGCAGCTGATACGGGAAGGGCACCAAGAGATTAATTAGTCTTTAACAGTCTCTGTCACACACACACTATTAAAAACAGGTCAAAAGCAGCTACAATGGGGCAGTGTCCTTTAAAAGAACAGAATGCCGCCTGAACACTAAGATGTTCAGAATCACACGCTTAGTAATAACAGAATAAATCTCTTACAAGTAAAGAAAAGGAAAATTAAAAATGCCTTTACCACACAAACATAAAATGTATCAACTGATCTGAATTAAGTTGCACAGTATTTCTTGTAAAAATGTCTAAATGAAGTCTATGGTTTCTGTTGAATTTAAGGAAGTAGGTTAACTGAATTCAGGTCTGGGCAGTAAGTTCCTGAAAAGCTTCAAGTGTAAAGCAGAAATGTAGCAGAAAGGGATTTGGATCAGCACTGCCACCATGTGGTACTACACTCCCAATGCACATCCCATAATTCAACACACAACACTACAGTACCACATGTAAAAACAACGATAAATCAGTCTCTATTTATATAATGTTACTTCATTTCTATGAGGTAACCAAACAGCGTGATGTTTTTCCCTAAACCCGTTCAGTGCAAATCCAACCCTTGTCCAACATACTCAAGCCTAGTGTCACCCAATAATGGAAACTCTGTAAAAATTGGAATGTTTGGAATGATATGAGGGTCAGAATTTACATAAAAGATTCACATATAATGCCAAATTACAAGTACTTATAGGCCATGTACACACTGTAAAGTTTCAGGAGTGATAACCACATTTAAAAGAGGGAGCGAGTCCCCTAAATTATCGTTCTGTGTGTGTATGGAACACGACTCACTCCCGAAACTGCAATGATTGACAACATGGTAACCATAGCAACATTCTGGCATCTTGTGTGTTTGGTATCTGCCTTTCTAAGAAATATTATAGCAACCAAAGTCTCATTATGTTCAGCAATTTTAAATAAAGTCAACAGAGGTGTCGTGTTTTGCTTACGCCTGCAAAGGCTGCTTCACAGGGCGTGCTCTTGCAGTGTTGCCATGTCCACTTATTATAAGCGTTTTTTGGGCTTGTTGTTTAAGCTTTGATCATAAAGCAATCAAGTTTACGGAGTTATTAAAGTGAGCAGGTGTGGGTCACAATATTTTGGTCTTATTTTCAGCATAAAGAGCTGCAACTAATGATTATTTTGATAATCGATTAGTTGGCCGATTATTTCTTTGATTAATTAATTAGACAGAAAGCCCAATTTTATTTTTTATTTTTGTTTTAATGACAAAACACACTATTCCACATTCTGTCCAATGCTGTCCTTCAAACAAACATGCCAAATGAATGCTATGAAAACTTAGTGAATATATTTAGTGAATTATTTAGTGAATATATTTTATTTAGTGAATATATCTATATCTAAGCTATATGCAAAAGAGCTTAAAATAAAGAATTCTCTTTATTTAAAAAGAATTTGTCCATCGAAATGCATTATTCAGTGCTGTAATTTAATGTGACTGTTGGAAGTTTTCCGTGCACGGTGGGCAGACATGACTAATCGATAATGACATTCGTTGTCGATGATTTTCATTATCGATTATTATCAATTTTATCGATTAGTTGTTGCAGCCCTAAAGCATTTGGATTTATTTCGTTTTTTTGATCGCTTGTTCTTGTTCGTTTTACAAAGCAAGATCTGGCAACACAAATGAGTCAAGGCTTGTACTGCATTCCCTGTTGATTTCTTGCACTGTCTGCACATAAAGAAGAGAGAAACATTTCTAAAACAATCTGCGAAACAAATGCATCTTAAAATACGTCATTAAGATTAAGATACGTCGGTTTCGTACACACTATGTAGAATTTTTGTAAATGTAGTCACTACCTGCATTTTTTTGGTTGCCACTACTAGAGTTGTCAAAAGTACCGACTTTTGTGACGCCTTGAGCACTGTTGAGCAGATTTGTAAACACCTCTGATTGGCCATTGTGTTCACGGCTCATCAGATATGTCTGTGATTGGCTTCAATGATCAACGCTGTAAAATCTTTCTAAATAGTCATCAACGAAGCTCTTCACCAAGTGCTTACACAGATACACACAGGAGCGTTTGAAAGCAGGTGTCTATTACGGACCAGTCCGCTGATAGACGGCAGCTTTTAAATGCTCCCGCTTTCAAAACTTCCGTGTGCTTTCAAACACTGCCCTGCGTTGATCATTGTAGCCAATCACAGAAATATCCAATGAGTGCATCAACACAATGGCCAATCAGAGGTGATTACGAATCCGCTCAACAGTTGTCAAAGCGCCACATTTTTTAAATTTCAGTACCGATAGGTACCAAAGTCGGTACTTTTGACAACTCTACCCACTACCATAAATGACTGAACTGTGTTTAACTTTATACAGAACAGGATTAAGCACTAAAAGCTGAACTGACAACCGAATTTAGCTGCAGTGCCTACGTGGCCATTGTTATGATACTCCTAAAGTGAAATTTGTGTGGCGAAAAACAGTCATTTCAACAGGAATCCACACGATTGGGAGTTCCATGTGAGGGAAAAAAGTTCTCTGCGCAGATTTCGTTTGTGTTCAAGTTGGTCATTCAAATTCACCATGTTGACCAACAGAAAGCTGCTTTAATTTGAAAGTGACTTCTGTGTGAACGGTGATTCATGCAGAATGCATATTGACAATAGAGCATTTTGCCAACAAAATTAACAAAAAAAATTACACTTTAAATATAGACTCCTGAGTTGGTGAGAGGAGAAGAGTTACTGAATGGGATTTTATGATAGAGTCCCTTCTGCTCAATGTCAGGTGTGGTTACCTGGCAACACGTATCGCTGTCGGCTGTGAGATACAATGCTGTCTATTGTGTCTTTCAGCACTCTGGATAGCGACCGGCATCTTAGGGCACATGTAGACACACAAACAGACAATCACATGCGAATACACTGGTGTGCGCATTTATTTTCCAAGAAGGCGTGTTATTTATCAAGTGCAGCCTGAATGACAACAGCATGTGTTCTCTACAGCAACACATCAATTTACAGCTGCTGTCTGCTGGGAAGAAGAGCCCCGCACACAAGTTTTCACTGAGTGCTTAGGAGAGACAGGACTGCCTCTGGCTGTAAGCATGGGAATGCTGGAAGTTAAACTTGCCCAATCAAATAACCTCCATCTGAGCAAGGTTTCAGCATCTCTCTTGCCACAATGTTTTTAACATAACAGACAACAAGACAGAATCACCAGTGGTGTTTGCTAAGGCAAGAATTACTGTTGCTCACTGGTCAGTTGATTTGAAGTAATTTGTCACACATTATTTGTGCTATGGACATGAATTATTCATGTGGCTATTACTTTTCTAACCACCCATATCCCCATTCATGCACATAAGAAAGAGCTGTACTTTTCTAGATCAGGGGCCTTTAACAGGGAGTTTTATACTGCAGGGGCAACAAAAAGTGCTCAATTTTGTGAAAAATATCTAACATCATCTAACAAGGGGTCCCTTATCCATCTCTCTATTAACCTAAGGAAACCATGTTATTTTGAAATTAAAATATTATTTAAAAAACATTTACAGAATTTTGTTTTTAATAATTAAATTTTCATAGTTTCTTTTTTTTTTCTACCAAATGTATTTGTACACATTTTTAATATTACTCTAAAGCAGAAAATAAAGTCATACAACCAGTGTAAACTCCCTAGAAGTTTAGCAAAGATGGAGATTTAAAAATAAAATAAAAAAATTTTCTGTTGTTTTATAACTAAAATATATATATTTTTTTTAAATAAATAAAAACTATTCCAAAAGCCCTCTCACGGACAGTGTTGTTTTAGAATTATTTACATACTATTAAAGTATATTTTAATATACTTTAATAGTATAGTATACTTTAATATAATAGTATATTAATATATTATAATATATATATATATATATTATAATATATTAATATACTATTATATTAAAGTATACTATACAATTAAAGTATAGTGTATATATATATATATATATATATATATATATATAATTTTTATATTTTGTGTTTTTGTTTTAATTTCAGTTTTAACAATTTTATTATGTGCTTTTGCCAATTTTTAGTTTTTTTATATTTCTATTTAGATTTAATTTAGTTATTTTAGTTTTAACTTCCATTTTTATTTCAGTTAGTTGCCAAGGTTAGTTGACAAGATTTTAAGGTTAGGTTTTTCATCTAATATTTATATTTTATTTCAGCTTTACTTCATTTACTGAAAATTATTTTTAATAGTTTCAGTCAAAAACAAGTAGAAGACCTCAGTTTGAAAACACAAGACATTTCTACAGACCAGAATATCATAGTAGTGAGAGATTTGAGTCAAATCACTAACAACACCCTAGCAATGACATAGCGGCACTCAGAACACCCTAGCAACACCATGGCAACCACCCACAACACCTTAGTAACAACAAAGGTGAATTAGTACAGGGAAACATCCTCTAAAAATCAAGTTCATCCCTCAAAGCCCCCGGAGTCAGTGACCGTGTGTATTGTGTAATTCTCCCAGTTAAGTTCCTCCCTATTTTGGGAATCTGCGTATTCATGTATTGCCACAGCTTGTCTGCTCCCTGTGTGCTCAGCCTTAGATTTGCTCCTCAGTGAGATCTTCAAAGCCTGCAGCACCATTTCATGGCTTACTGCTCGGGTTGACCGATCTCAGCCAGCGTGTGTTGTTCTGTCTGACCGATCTCTCTCCCCCCCACTGTGTGTCTGACCTCCAGATGAGCGAGCACTGCCAGCAGACCGAGACTGTTTGAGACATCACAGTCGAGCAGAGCGCGTGTGAGCGAAAGGGAAAGGGAGATAAGAATGTGTCACAAAGAATGAGATTCAAAGTGTGAGAGTGAAATACTATGTGCATATGTGTGTGTCTGGGTGAAATCTGCAGTAAATGAGGCTTGGTCTGGACTCACACAATGGCCCTCTTCAACCAAATAGGAACACCATGACTGAGTGTTTTCTATGCAACCTAACTGAACCTGTCTGCATAAATGCATTTAAAATAGAGATACAGTGTGGTTATATAGACTCTCTCAGAGGAAAATCTTGAGCTATTTCAAAGCTAAGAGACTTTTCATTTATATTTCATTTAAATACCAAGTTTGTCTCAGATGTTTCTACTAAAATTCCTTACAAACGGAGACAACTAAGCTATAAAATTAATGCAGATAGCGTACTGTAGCTCAGATCATTTGGTCTTTGAAAAATTTGATGAGAAATGTTTGAATTCATATTGAAATATTCGACTTTTGTTTGCAGACTTTTCTAAAGAAAAGAATCATCACAAATATGAACTCTTTAATATCTCAACTGTTTCAGTGAGTTTAATATAGAGTCTTTTGGTTCTCTGATTTTTCTCTTTAGAAAAAGGCCATATGTGTCTCTGCTAGAGTTTCAGAAGAGATCTCAGCAGTGTCTTTAAGGATGTGTTCACACTTGGCATGTTTGGTTTGATTAAAATGAACCCTGGTATGATTGTTCTGTTGGTGTGGTTCATTTGAATAAGTGTGAACACTACCATCTGAATCCTGGTGTGCACTAAACAAGCAGGCCGTGTTCTAGGGTTCAGCTTCGGTACCAAGTCAGTACTGAAATTTTAAAAATGTGACAATACCAGCATTTTCCCCTAGCATTTTGAGAGCTGTTGAGTGGATTCTTAAACACCTCTAATTGGCCACTGTGTTCACACACTCAACAGATATGTCTGTGATTGGCTACAATGATCAAAGCTTCAAAAAGATGTTGTAAATAGACATCTTTGACGCTCTTCACAGAGCGCTTACACAGATACAGGGGTAGCGTTTGAAAGCAAGCGTCTATCAGCAGGATTTATTAGGGATCCGCTGATAGACACCTGCTTTCAAACGCTCCCATATGCTATAGTGTCAACCCTAGTATGTTCACACTTGTAGTTCAGTTCGCTTGGTTCGTTTGGTCCAGACCAAAAAATGCGGAAAAAAAACTCCGAACCTAAAGGCATAGGTATACATTTTTATAATAGAAGTCACTTTTATGACTTATATTTTGTGACGGAGCTTACTGAACATCCAAAACAATGCTGTTTGCTGGGCTAAACGTGCTCATTGGATGTGCGTAGCCTACAGCTGAGAACTTGTGAAGAGCTTATAAAATGTATAAAGGCATTAAAACAGCGGCAGGAATTGCTCCGTCACATACAAAAACAAAGATCCTCTGCAAGGAAACGTGGTTCTGATGCCTGTTTCGAACTGTAATTGGCAACATCGCGACTATGACAAAAAAAAACTGGTAAGCTTGAGCATTCTGTCCTTTTTAGGGTTGCATCTTGTGACATTGTGTCCTGTTTTTGGTTCATTTAGGTCCGTGTTGCATTCATATTTCATTCGAATCACAACAAAGTTCATTTGTAAGAGGACCAGGACCGATCATTTTCAAGGTCTTTTTCCGCACCAGGGTACGGATGGCAGCGTTCACGCTTATTCAAATGAACCTTGCTAACAGAGCAATCTCACCAGGGTTCATTTTAAATCGAACAAAACATGCTAAGTGTGAACACACCCTGAAAACAGAGGGATTCCTGCTGCTGTTTTGACTCATTTTATAAGCTCTTCACGAGTTGTCAGCTCCATCATATACCATCATATGCACACAGATACAGCATTTAGCCCAGCCCACTGCATTGTTTTGGATGTCCGACAAGTTCTGTAACAAAATCTACGCCATAAAAGCCGGGGTTTTTTCATTTTGTATCTTTAAGTTCTGTGTTAAAAGTGACAGCGTCAACTCTAAGCGAACCAGGACTATTTTCTTTTTTGGTGCGGACCAAAATACCAAAGAGAACTCAGCTACAAGTGTGAACACACCCGAAGTGTGCTTCATTTGAGTTCAAAGTGAACTCAAACATTTCTCATCGACTTCTTCCAAAACCAATATGTTATTTATTTAGAGTTATCTTTATTACTTTTAGCCTTAGTCAAGTCACCTTTATTTATATAGCGCTTTATATAATACAGATTGTTTCAAAGCAGCTTTTACAGTGATTTTATAGCTCTATACTCCAGCTGTATGTTAACCATTGCCTCAATTGTCTTTTATTTATCCCAAAGAACATTAGGAACAATGTTCATTTTTAAAAGAAAAATAACTGAAAACTCATGGCAGATCTGATCATTTTTCTCTAGAAACAAGCTTTAGGGCAAAAGTCTCAATTTGCTCTCCATACTATAATCTCATTACTGCCTAAGAGGAACAATTTGACATTTTTATCCTACAGGATTGGATCAAATGAGATAAAACAAGAAAAGCATTACAGGCAGTTATGAAAATAAAGGAGACAGAGGGAAAAAGAGTGATAAATAACCATGCAGCAAGCATCTTGTCATGATTGTTTTGGCACGTCCGCTCCTGGCGAAGTCTGCAATGTCGTGTCACCAAATGGCCGATGTAATGCCATGTGTTGCTGTGACAGAAACAGAGCCTGGCAGGGTTGTCAGCATTTCTTCTGTCCATCAGTGGTCATTCTCTCCAAAATACAGACAAAATGTGATCCTTATATATGCACATACCTGTACAGTAGCTATTACAGTGACTGTTGGAAAATATCTAGCTTGTATTAACGCTTTATTATCTTGCTCCAAACGCTGACTTCTGTTCTAATACAATGACATATGGGTAATGTTTCCATTCATCTAAACAATGCGCTCCAAATAGGACAAGAATAACTTGAGGGTTTGAATTTTGAAACTCTCCTCAGATGGCTAGGCATCTGTCTCCTTTTGGCAGTTTGCACTGGACCCATAGCGATACTGTGAACAAATGTATTTCACACACGATTTTCATATTTGAGCCAGAAATAATGAACTTCTACCAGTCAGACTAAGTCCAAAACGAATGTTTGTTTTTTTTTCTCTAAACCAACTGATAAAAAAATCTGTTCACAAGTCTGAACAAGTGGCAAAAGTGAAAAGTTAAGCTACAAGCCTGAACGGTTGCACTAACCTTATAGTATAAAGATGCATCTTGGGAGTGCTTAAGCATTCAAGCTGGCACATACTGTAGCACAACAGGACGGCACTGCCATTTTTCAGCAGTTAACAGTCAGCAGAGTGGAAATGTAACCCTGTGTACTTCTAGACCATTAAACTTTAAGCTGCCTGGATTTTTCAAGGAATAAGCCATGGGAAGCTTTTTATTTACCATGGATAAGGGGTAATGTTGGGCACAAATCTAAGCAGAGTGCCTAAAACTAAAAGTGATAAAAAAAAATTGTATTGCACAACCACTTGTCTCTTGATCATTATGATATAAAACAAATAATATTTATGATCAATTATGGTAATCTGTGGTTAAATTGGTGCATTAAAATAAAAGCAAACATGCCTTTAAGGTCTAAGTTCTTATCCATTCTTTGATTAGGGTTTAAAAGCGATATACCGATATCGAACATCATGACAACGCCTATGCTGCTGCGAGCGCCATTTAGATGAATATGTATATATGTACTGCACGCTTTCTTCTCAATAACAAAATAAACACACAACAAAAATGACAGTGGTGAGAAAACAGCAATTAAGAAAGCATCTGATCAAAGCGGTGTGGATATGTTTGCAAAAATTCTGCAATTGTCCAGACTCCAGTCACGTCAAGTCACATCATGTTTCTACCAGTTTACACAATATATTGATTTGTGTCAGTATTGCTTTCAATTAGAATTACAATTTCTTCTCTAAATTGCCTCTCTAGTGTGTTCATGTTTTCACTCACGTCTGACCTCGACGGACTGAACAAAAGAAATGACCCAGAGAAGATTTCTATGTCAAAGAAGGCAGGGCCACAGAGCCACACCTACCTATCATGTAATCGCCACGGACCAATAGAGTGCAACAGTCCGGTTCCGGAAGAAAAAAATGCCATTCATGTTCTCCATAGGGAAATAGATTTTTAACAACAACTTATAAACCTTTAAAAGACAACATACTGTGAGCTAGGAGGTTGTTAATCAACAGTATTTGTTTCTGTTGAAGCTGTCAGCTCGCATTATCAACTTATTTTAAAAATAATCGTGTTTAACAGTGGAATTTTAAGTGAAGAACTACATTACCCATGATGCTGTGTCGAAACAAGCAAAACCAAAAGAGCTCTTTAGCTCCACCCACTCCTGTGAAGCACTGCAAATGATGTAATCCAGTCGCCTCCCTACACTCTCAAAAACGCTCTATTTCGCAATAAACTTAAAATATGCTGTTTGTATATAATTAAACAACATTTTTAAATGAATGGTTTTATATTTCTCCATAATTTTTATTTTGATTATGCTGTTCGCAATGGTTCATGGGATTGTAGTTTTTTCCCTCACTAAAGCCACTAAGTACCTTTGTATTTTTGTCATATTTTCAAATACTTCTTTTCTTCAAATCAAAGTTTGTGATATTATGATTCACCTCATTGCCAGTTGGCTTGGTTCGTGGCTTTAACTAAGACTTAAAAATGGAAGAAATTAATAGAGAAAATACTTCTGCAACCAACGCCACTTTAAAACGGGGTGGACACTAATGCACTCTATTGTAGTTCAAATGTGTTTACCAGAAACTTTTTTCCAGAAAGTTCCAAACTCCCAAAATGAACTCCAAACAAACTTCATTTTGGCATGATTTTGTTCGAAATTAAATCACAACAGTTCGTTCTTCGATTTCACTTGAAGTATATGGGAGCCAATCTTATTTCTGAGCTGGAACTATATGTTTTTTATTATCCTGTACCTTTCCATATTTGTGTTTAGTCTACACTGTCTTATTTCAGCACTTTCAAGGTGAAAAAAAGTGGCAAGAGTATGTGGCATTGCAACTTAAGACTGTTGGCAAACAGAGACGATTTTAAATTGCATTTTTATATGCGAGTTGAGCAACATCTAAAATAATCAGAGTAAACAAACAGCGTAAACAAACAACGTAAACAAATGGTGTAAACACTGGGATGTCTGATTGTAATGATTATGCCTGATTGTACACATACTGATTTATGCGACACCTGGTGCTCTGAAAACAAGGGAGTGTCAGTCTGCATGTGTATATATGTGTGTGTTTGTGTGTGTAAATCATCATTCCGCAACAACAACAAGCTACAAAATCTTTCACTCTCATGCCATTCCAAACATACTCATCCCCATATGACTTTCTTTCTTCTGTGGATCATTTAGCAGAATGTCTTCCTTACAATAGAAATAGATGGTGACCAGGACTGTCAAGCTCCAAAAAAAGAAAACAAGCCATAACAAAATCATAACAGCATGATAAAAGAATATAAGAATATATTTAAGCTTTACATTACATACCTGCTGTTCTATAGAATAAAATGTACATTCTTTTGTGTGAACTCTCTCTCTCTTTAAGAAATAAACATCTGAGTAACAAACAACATTTCATTGTGCGCAATGCAATTTATCAAAGCAGGACATGCTCTTACATTATTACACCACCTAAATGAGTTAATGTATAAAATGTAAACAATATGAATGTAACCCCATATTCAACAACATACACAGGACACAAGACTGTATGACATGACAGAAAACATAAGCTAATTCACTCTCAAAAACATCCTGAAAATGTAATTATTTGACTATAACCAAACCATATTTAGAACTCAAAACAGGACTAACAAATGTATTCTACTGCTGTGTGAATGTTGCCTTAGAGAACTGGTGCTTGGCTCTTTTGATATGGGCCACAAAAGTGGCTTTCGCACCGGAGGAATGTTTTCATAGGCCCTGTTTACACCTGGTATTAAGATACATTTTGGAATGTGAACGCCGAATGTGGTGAGTGCGCGTTAGAAATCAGGAATAGTGAGAGAATATTGTGCTTGGTTTGTCTCTATTGTCTTCAAACCAAACGTTGGTCTCCAGCCAACAAAGTTCAAATCTCATCTGGCTAATGCGCTTCCCATAACGTTTACGCATTAGGTCAGTAGACGGAGAGTAGGCGGTCTTTTGTGGCTCAAACTCATTCGACCAAATGAGCGTCTAGACTACAAAAGCAATTCGGTCGAATGAGTTTTTGACTACCTCTGGAAGTGGTTGAAACTGGACAAGCTCAAAAAGTTTTAGCCCCCGTTTACACCTGTATTTAGCATTGTCCACTTGTGATCATATCCACAAAAATGCATCTTAAATAAACAGGGCCATAGTTCCTACAACTATTGGTGGAAATACCTGCTTTTTGCCGTGTTCGAACCACGGGAACTGGGACTTATTTACAGCCGTAAATAAATTATAAATGTTAGCTAGATTACATTTATTACCTGTCTAAAATGTATGTTTATGCTGAAATATAATTAAATAATGGGTTGTATTTTAAAAGACATCTATCACGTGTCATTATGTGTAGTGATTTATGTTTCGCGCTTCAGAACTTCCATTAAGAGAACAGTGAGCATCGATGCTCCCTGGTTTTCACGGTGCATTGTGGAACCTTTTAGGGAGCAAACATTTCAATGCACTGGTAGGATTTTGTGATTGAGACAGCCCTTAAAATGGCAGACTCCCTGATCAGTGCCATGACTACTGAACTAGGGAGCTGATTGAGATGCACCCTTAGTTATCAGGAGACCCCCCTGGTGGATAGATCCTATAACTGAGTTCCTTTAACTACCTGGTGCGAAAGCCCCTTATGTTACCACTGAATGTGACTGCGAGAGCTGTACGGCCATCAGACTGGAACATAAGTGCTGCTGGCAGACATCAAACAGATTCTGCATCCATGTGACAGAGAAAAATGTCACATGTAGGCTAAAGAAAACAGATTTTATGTGCTCTGGAGGGTTATTCATGGAGCATGTCATCAGCATGCTAGAAGCCGACAGGAATGATAGTGACAGGTGTTCTAGTTTACCATTAGCCAGAGAGGTCAGAATATGAGTATAAGTAAGTACAAGACAGGTTAGTTAAATATTCTTATATTTATATAATTGCAGTGACAAAAAACAAAAAAAACGACTGATAATTGGTGAAAAAAATGTGCCACTAAAAATCGATTAGACCATAACTGAAAATACTGCAAAGTTCAATGTTTTTTAAAGCAACTTTAATAGAAAACCTCCTTTTTTTGAGCCTTCTTTCAGTTTTGATATAACACAAAAAGACAAAGAGCTTCAGTGGCTGTGATTCTTCACAGCAGGATGAATATCTAAAGTATTTCAATGTCACAAGATTTATCTTCCTGTAATTTGGCAATAACATTCAATTATAGTATGGAAAAATGTGGATGTGTAGCAGTTTCTGAAGAGCTAGACCTGTATATCACTCGCTGGTCTGACAGAGAGCTCAGAGACTGCAGTTTCCATTCTAGTAGTGGTTTATTTATGAAGCCCGAAGGGGGGGACATCTCGAGCACAGAGAGCATGATAGGGCTGGCTGGGACAGCATGATGAGAAGAAGAGAGAATTGAGTCCAATTTAATATTCCTTCTGTGAAGATGTTTAGGCCAAAGCCCCGAGTCACCAGACAATGAGAGCCAGCTGTGATTAAAAAAACAAACCTTGTTTTAATTGGTGCATCTGTCAAGAAATAAAGGCCGCATTTCACCTCAAATTATATTTTGAATAAAGAAAAGGCCTTTGCACTGTGGCACTATATTAATGACAGTTAAGCAGAATTTTCCCCAATTCTCATTACTGTTATGAAAAAAAAAGAAAAAGAAAAAGGAATTTTGTTTATATATAATGTTTATATATATATAAAATGTATGTTATATACACACAATTTAATTGTAAAGAATACATCATGGTCATGGTCATACAGTATTTGTTTCACTGAACATTAATATTAATTTAATAATTTACACTTTAATAAGAAAAAGTGTCATTTTTATCATTTTTATGTATTACAGTAATAAGAATGAGCTTAATCTACCAAAATGAAAATGCATAAAAAAGTAAAAAAAAATGTCAATGCAACTAATAATAAGCTTCATTTTTTTATACTAAATATATATTTGTAGTATTTGTTTTAAATATATAAATATGTTCCTTTTTTCCTTCTGATTTTGAGGTGAAATAAGATTGAACACGTGTGAGATTTCAAAGAAAAGCTCTCGTTTTTTTTTTACTATAATTCCATTTATCAAGGTACAAACCATTTTGATGGGGGTTTTTTTCTTTCTTTTTGCTCTACCGTTCTGCTCTACATCCTGCAGGTCCTCAGGGATTGTCCGAGCAGCAGGAGTAAATCAGTTTTGCTCTCGGTTTGGCTGAGTGCTAAGGCAATTTCTCAGATCAAGAAAACAACTGAACTGCTTCATTTCTAATGTCCAAAAGTCAACAGTTCAGTGGATTTACTTACACAGAATACGGGATATTCAAGGACCAAAGAAACGTCACAAGTGAGGAGAAAACAAAAAGGGAAGCATTTTTAGCAATACAGTTTATTAACACTACTATCATAACATCAAATTAGTACAATTGTGTCATCATCTACTCACCCTCATGTCATTCTTACTTTTTCCGTAGAACATAAAAGCAGATATTTACAAAACCTTCAAACAGCTTTTTCTATATAATTGACAAGGGTATTTCTTCTATAGGAACATCCATCACAGCTTTCAACTTTATTCTTTTTGCTTTATAAAAATCACATTAAATCTTGGTAAAGGTTTAATTGTTTTAGCGCTGTCGCAGAATGTTTGTCTTAAAATATAAAAATATAATGCTGAAAATCAGCAGTTCTGATAGTCAAAAGTTGAACAGTATGGGACTAAAAATGACTAAATATTGTGCATATGAATCTTGCACCATACCCCAAACTTTCTAAAGCCATACAACAGCTTTGGAATGAGAAAAAGTTCAAAATTAAAGTCATCATTATTAAGTCGTTATCATTTTGGAGCTTAATGGTAATGGTCACACCATCCATTTTCACAGTATTAAAAAAAAACTTTAAATGCTAATGAATTTTGACTTATTTACAGAGATAACCCTCATCCTTGCTACAACAGTCTCCTCTACACAGTTATATCAGTCGACATTAAAACTCATTCTCAGACCCACAGGGATTAATTACATTGTGATGGGGGCTTAGCTCAAGCACGCATCAGGCTGTTTGTCGGGAATAATATCTCCTGGCAGCATCAGTGAAATGGTAAGCAACATGAACAAACCTCATGAATATCAATTATGCATTAAGCCGAACTGTGGTAAATTAGTAGGCTGGTCTATTGTGGAGGCAATGGGAGCATGTAGACTGTTGCATATTCATAACGGTTTACAGAGTCGACCAAACTCGGATATTTGCTTGGAAAAACAAATCATTGTTGAAATTGATTCATACTGTACATGCACCGATGGTTAATTCTAAAAATGGTTACCACAGTAACTCCATTAGACGGCAATATGCATATTTGTTTAATTACCAGAAGACCATTAGTAGGACACCATTATATTCCCATGGGTTGAAAATGGAACTTTGTGATGTGAAATTGGATAATGAACCACATTCTGTGTCGAGTAATGTGTGATATTACAATTAATGACTTCCCCTCTGCTTCTGTTAACATCATGGCGAACAACAAGTTTGAACTGCTAATTGGTTGCATTTATAAATGCATAAACTGAATTTGCAGAATTTTTTTTACTGAATCACAAGGCAATTAAGATAATGATGACTGTAATCTGTTTTCTGTGGAAGGGCCGCCATCTCTATTAAAAGGTACTGTTGTTGTGTGAGCACTGTCAGACACTGTCTAATTATTGTCTAATGGAAGATCCGTTAGATCTGTGCGTGTCTGTGGGGTGTGGGTGACCAACGGGGAGGGAAATAAACTCAGAATATATGAAATATACATACACATCTATCCATCCATCCATTTATCTATCCATTCTTCTATCCATCCATCTCTACACAAAACTGTTCAAAAGTTTAGGGTCGGTACATTTTTTTAATGTTTTTGAAAGAAGTCTCTTATGCTCACCAAGGCTGCATTTATTTGATGAAAAATGCAGTGAAACACTATTAGATAGGGGTGTGACAAGACCACGAGACGAGACACGAGATTAAGACGACATTTTTAAGAAATCCTCAATGACGAAATACATGACTAGAAAAATAGTCTGCAGGTGTAATGAATGTCTGGCTTCTCTCCTGTATGATTTCATATGAGAACTTTCGACCTTCTAACTGAACTCTTTTCCACAAATTGATCATGGAAATAAAAACAGCATATATAAAAATGAATAACAAAGAGACCACATTTTTTTTCAAGCATGATATAGAGCTAAGAGATGGTTACAACAACATAGCCCAGCCTAAGATAGCTTTCATATTGGAAGATATTTGCATGCATCAGGGAGCCTCATTCAACACCCGGGGTATTGTTATTGCATTTGAAAGCGCGCTCGCATTTTACTTTTTGCTTTCACGATTGCGCATACTCTGTGAATAGGGAGCGGTGGTGCTAATCGCGCATTCTACAAGATCAGAAATTTGTCAGAAGCTTAGGCTCTGTTGTGCAATGAATCCTCCGCCATGGTCTTGTCAGTCATCTTGTCACTTACTCTCATCACGTGATCAGTGAACTCTGATTCCTGCGGCACTACATACATTGCTACAGCCCGTGTTGAATGAGCTGGATGGGATTGAAGCGATAAATTAAAATCCAACTAAATTTTATTTCTATAAAAAGCAAAACGACAATGGAGGCGTAATCATGGCATCATGGAAATATCGCGAAACAACTTTTCACCTCGACAAGAAATCTTGTCAAGCTCGTCACACCCCTACTATTAGAATTTAAAACATGTTTTCTATAATAATATATTTTAAAATGTTATTTATTCCTGTGATGGCAAAGCTGAATTTTCAGCATCATTACTCCAGTCTTCAGTGTCAAATCATTCTAATATGCTGATTTGGTGCCCAAGAAACAATATTATCAATGTTGAAAACAGTTGTGCTGTATATGTATATGCACATGCATGTCTCCTTCACAAGAGTGTCTCTATTTGACTACTCCATTCTCACTGCGCTTCATAAGAGAGAGTGCAGTAAGACTTTGTTGGTTGTCCAGAGCCTCCATTAAATTGATCAATGATTCAATCACACCACTTCCTGGATGTAGGTGTATGTGTGTGCGCCTTCCTGTAATGAAAGCCCTCCACAGACAGTGCTTTAGTGAAAGCAGACGGGTTCAGAAAGCTCATAGCACTTGTGGTCTCCTCCAGTTTCTTGTAGTCAACTTTCAGACTCTGGTCTTTAAATTGAACTTTGTCGCCACAGACTGCATTCACAACTAGACATATTAGGTTACAAGCTGTTCCTGGATCAGCCTAATGTTTTAGCTTGTCAGCTTCACCCAGAGGAGGTTTTTATTCATTTTATAGCTTCATCAAAGAAAAAGAAAAAAAAGAATATTCTGTCATTATTTTCTCACCCTCATGTCATTTCAAACCTATATGACTTTCTTGCTTTTGTAGAACACAAAAGGAGAAATTCTGTGCTGGATGCACTTTTCCATGCAATTACAATAAATAGAGACCGACACAAAAGCGCCATAAAAGTGTCATAAAAATGGTCCATATGAGCCATGCACTATTTCCCAAGTCTACAATAGCATGCTTTGTGTCAAAAACAGACTAAAATGGAAGATTATTCAAAAGAACTTAAAAGAATGATTCTTTCATTAATCAAATCTCACTATGCCTCTCATGAGCACGAAAGCTTTTATTATACATTTATGATGCTCTTGCATCCCTTTAAAAAAACAAGCAAGAAAGAAATTAAGAACAACATGATGACAAGTAAATGATAAAAATAATATTTTGGATGAACTACTACTCAGTTACAGCTGAAATATAAAGTAGACTTCTATCCACATCTCACAATGAATAAACATGGAAAGAAAAGAGAAATGTCAGAGTGCAAATCAAAATCTCTGACTTTTGAAACTTTCTTGGAGACATTTTTGAGATTTCTACAGTCTTCTTCCCCAGTGGAAATCTCTGAGCAACATGCAACTTCAACAAACGTCTCATTTGCACCCCATTTATTCTTGAAGAAACAATCGAGATCAAATGTTAAAGATTTTTCCTTCCTATTTGCAGTCAGTCTGCAATGTTTCCTGTCACTGTTGGTATTTGTTCAGGAAGCTTTCCTGATTTTAAACATGTTTGTATAGCATGTTAGCCTTCCATCTCAAAGTGACAACTACAACAGCATCTGTTGGAATCCATGTTTAAACTTGGGGAGCCGTCTGAGGCGTCTGGAAGCTAATTGGGGTCATGCCTTCAGAGAAAAAGGGCTCAAAGAATAAGCGCAGCGAGCAAAATAAGTTAATTTGTTCTCACTATAACACCAAGCTGAGCTGCAAACATCACAGTGATGACAAAATCCTTTTATTACATTGTACGCTTTTGTTGAGATAAGAAGAACAGCAACCCGTGGACAATTCAAATATAATGGCAGAATTAAACCAATCAGGAATATTGTATTGAGTCAACAAAATGACACAGAGGAGAGCTTACAGGGAATAAATTATTCAGATAGCTCAGCAGCAACCTAAAACTAATGACATAGCTTAATGAATCCATCATGTTGTGCTCCCTATGCCTCCAAATAATTCCCCTAAAGTAGGGTTGTACGTTAACTTTATTTGCACATAGCACTGGGGCTACAGAGGTTGAAAGTTTTGTAGCACAGGCCACACAACTGTAGCACATCTGTTACCATCTCTGAAAACAACCACAAGTAGTGCAGTTCATCACCTAAACAGGCATGTGACAGGACATTAATGTTCCATACAGGACACACAAAAAATGTTTTCAGACAAACATTTCAAAACATTTCCATTTGTTTTGGTTGAGCACTTAAAAATGCAGCTTCATTTTCCTATAAATCATTAGAAAGGTCTAAAGTTTTATTATAAAATATTAAATTATTATGAGAAAAATCTGTGATGGTAATTTTTTAATTTTTGTCAGGAAATCTTATGCACCCACTGAGAGGAAAAAGCTCCCATACACTTCTCATCACTGGACAAAAACATGGATTTGCATATGGTTACTTCAAATTTCTTTAGAGAGAAGTATTATTTTTCCCATTTTTCCCCAAAATAGGTTGTTGTGGGCATTACATTAAATGTGTGTACACAATAATGTCTGTTTCATTCATACTCATAGCCGGAGGGCGCCCTCGCGCAGAAAGTCCACAAGTGAGACTCATAGAAGTCATAAAACTTGTGACGTTCCAGGAAATCCCTTATATGACTAAGGCATCCAGTTATCGCTGTGGTGGAATAAAAAGCAGATAGAGGCGTTTGATAAAACATGAAGACAATAAACAAACGATTGCGACAATATATTAAAAGTCGTGTATTTTCATAAGAATACATTTTTAATGCAATGCTAATCCGACAGCCACATCAGATCACAAAAGGAAATTATTTCAAACACTTGACTGACATTATGAAATGAGTTTGGAGCAAAAACATGTCATTAAATGTTAAAAAACAGCAGGTTTGTAAATGCTTCTCATTACACGTTTGGAAAGATGTCTGGCACATGTTGCTTTTTCAAATGCACATTATAAGTGCAATACTATATTCCTGCAATACTGAAGGCTGCAGTTTCAAGACCACATTTCTAGGACCATAGCTTTTTGTGACTGCGCCACCTAGCCAATTATACTCTAACAGAGAAAAACTTAATTAGGATTACCCTACTCTCAAACTCAAACACAGCGCATGCAGAGATGGAGCAGCATTTACTGTGAAAAAAATTGATCCGCTCTGATCTCAGTGCTGCGATTCACCATGAAACACGCTCCGCATATACCAGTTTAATTAAAGATTTGCAATGCCATAATCGCACTAAGCCAAATAACGATTAATTCCAGTTAATCATGCAGCCCTAGATTAACCTCACAAACAAGCACACAACAAACACAACAAAGCGGCTTTGTTGGTTCAAGCGCAACTGGCTTTTAAAGGGAATCGGAGATGAGACTCTGGTGGGTTTATTGCACATTACGCCCAAAACACACCCATGACTCATTAAAAGAATAGGGACAACCCTTTTAGACCATGCGCCGGGTACACGCCAACCATTTTTCCTGTCCTTAAACTAGCAAAAGTGGATTCGGACACGCCTTAAGCGCACTTGCGCCATGCGCTTTAAACCATTTGCTTAGATCGTTTAAATAGGGCACATATAGTATATGTCGCACTGTACAGCAGGAACATAATTAATGAATAAATAAAATGAAAGCCAATAATATATCTCACATAGTTTCCAGCCTGTGTGTTACGTGGCTGTGTTTATTATATTTATTTTAAAGACCCATTGGTGGCGTTGAGGTTTGGCATTCTTGGTTGGCGGAAGCAGAATGATGTCACAGAGTTTCCGGGATAAATGGCGTGGATGGCAACAACGGAGTCTCTCTCGCTGGGCTGGTCTCTCTCTCTCTGCAGTTCCCTTTGATCCCTCATTAACCGCTCTCATCTGCTTTCCCTACCTGCTTGCTGTTAATTTTCTTTTGTTAATATTTGTCTGATCTTGTTTGTAATATTATTTATGAATTCTTGTGTTTATTCTTTTTTGTATTATAATTAAACGAGGGCGTTTATCGTCTTGAAAATACACAATCATTGTCTGTGGCTCTTACATGTGTACGGTCCGTGCCCTTATTGGAGTTATTTTATTTAACGAGCTGTTAACTCGGACATGGGCCGTAACACTGTGAAATAATCGTTACTTATTATTTTTGGATGTAAAGTAAGTAAAGTTGGATTACTTATGTTTTCTTTACAATTGTGTCACACTATTATTTGAATTTGAGTTTTCTGGGACAATCTACTTTTTTGGTATTTGGTATAAGGGCTATCCTGCCCTTAAAGGGTTAGTTTAATTCAGTTCATTTCAATTCACATTGCTCCAAACCGTTCATCTTCAGAACACAAATTAAGATATCTTTGATGAAATCCGTGAGCTATTTGATAAACTGCAACACAACGACTACTTTCAAGGCCCAGAAAGGTAGTAAAGACATTGTTAAAATAGTCCATGTGACTACAGTGGTTCAAAATTAATGTTATGAAGCGACGAGAATACAAAAATAATGACTTTATTCAACAATTTCTTCTCTTCCATGTCAGTCTCGTACACAGTTTACATTGAAGACACAGTGCAGCACTTTCGGGTTCTATGTCAGAATGCCAACTCATTATTGGCCAGCTCCTGTGTCAGCATCACACGCATGCGTCTTGGTGCTCACGTGAACAGCGTCGGCCAATACTGAGCCGGCGTAGACGTAGAACACAGGCGCTTCGTGGTGATAGTTAAAAGACTCTGTGGTTTAAAGAAAGAGTCTCTAAACCAAGACACTGAAAGACACAATAGGAAAAAATGAAGTGTAATGGTAAGGAAATTACGAGTGTTTGTGAAAGATTAAAAATACAACATGACCGAATGGCACATAAACAGATTAACAAACAGAAGGAAACGCTGAGATACCGAGAACAACAGAAGAGGTATTCAGCGACAAAGCATGATGGGTATAAACGCTACAGGAACACAATTAAGATAATTGCTCTGCTTCAGGTTCTACTCTCTGGGGAACAACTAAACAGTTTCACTTATCTCCTTGACATTTCACCTCACCAGATACTTTTGTGTGCAAGTGTTTGTCTGTTTGTGAAGGTATAAATTAATGTCTGTGTGTGTATGGCATGTATTTGTGTTTGTTCTCCCCAAGCCACATTGAGGTTTTGAGAACCTGACCTAGAAGTCTCACACTTTAAGCAAAGGATGATCTTTAGAGCTCACAGGCCTCTAAAGGTGTACTCACACTAGGCGCTCTGAACCGTGCCTGAGCGCATTTGACCCCCAAAGCCCGGTTCGTTTGAAAAGTGTGATCGGTCAGTTCCGTGCCTGGGCGTGGTTCGTTTAGCCGGCCCTGGCCCGCTTGGAAGAGGTGGGCCAGAGTGCGGTTCGGTTGGGCTCGGCTCGAGCGCGGTTCGCATGCAGTGTGAGCGCTAACTGTGCCAGAGGAACAGTTACTATTTTTGTGTGCGCTACTGTCATCATTACGACGGCAAACATCTTTATAACTACTTTGATAGTACACTTATCAATTCTTGTATTTAATTCAAGTGTATTTGGGTTTATAACGGGTCTGATTCTCACCTTATTGATGAACAGGAATTGTAGTTTGCGGGTAAAGCTGCAAATAACGTCAGCTTCCTTCGTAATAATCCTCTGATACGTGCCTTTGAAAATCGCTGCGTGGCATAAATGATAAATAGTCTATATTAGGCAGTATCTTAGCAAAAGTGAAATGTCTGTGATATTTAATCAATTTAGTACATCTTTGCTGAATAAAAGTATTCATTTAAAAAAAAAAAAAAATCTTACTGATATATAGGGGCCAGTATATACAGTATCTCACAAAACTGAGTATACCCATCACATTTTAGCAACCATTTTAGTATATCTTCTCAAGGGACAATACTATAGAAATAAAACTTGGATATATTTTAGAGTAGTCAATGTGAGAGAGAAAATGATTGAGTACAGAAAGGCCTTAAAAACTGCTAGATCGGCCTATTATTCAAAACTTTTAGAAGAAAATAAAGCACAACCCTAGGTATTTATTTGATACAGTGGCTAAATTAACAAGAAATAAAGCTTCAACTTCTGATGTTTCCAAACAGCACAGCAGTAATGACTTTACGAACTTCTTTACTTGCAAGATTGACAATATTAGAGAGAAAATTATAACCATGCAACCGTCCACTACAGTATCGCGTTAGACAGTGCACTGTAGTGTCCCTGAGGAGAAATTCAATTCATTTACTGCTTTAAGAGAGGAAGAATTGTCTAAACTTGTTAAATTATCAAAATCAACAACATGTATGTTAGACCCTATACCGACTAAGCTATTGAAAGAGATGCTTCCAGAGGTCATAGATCCTCTTCTTAATATCGTTAATTTGTCTTTATCACTAGGATACGTACCAAAAACTTTTAAGCTGGCTATTATTAAACCTCTTAAAAAACCACAACTTGATCCTAGAGAATTAGTCAATTACAGGCCGATCTCAAATCTCACTTTTCTGTCAAAAATACTAGAAAAGGCAGTATCATAACAACTATGTTCCTTTTTAGAAAGAAATAGTATCTGTGAGGATTTCCAGTCAGGAGACTGCTCTCATTAGAGTTACTAATGATTTGCTCTTATCATCAGATCGTGGTTGTATCTCTCTATTAGTGTTACTAGATCTCAGTGCTGCATTTGACACTATCGATCACAACATTCTTTTGAATAGACTGGAAAATAAGTGGATAAGTGGAATTGCACTGTCATGGTTCAAATCATACTTATCTGACCGTTATCAGTTTGTAGTAGTAAACGAAGAGATATCATATCGATCACAAGTTCAATATGGAGTACCGCAAGGCTCAGTACTAGGACCGTTGCTTTTCACTCTGTACATGCTACCCTTGGGAGATATCATTAGGAAGCATGGCATTAGTTTTCACTGTTACGCTGATGATACTCAGCTCTATATTTCTTTGCGCCCTGACGAAACTTACCAATTCACAAAATTAACGGAATGCATAGCTGATATAAAAAATTGGATGACCAGTAATTTCCTACTACTAAATTCAGAAAAAACAGATTCTAATTTTTGGACCAAAAACTTCTTCACGTAATAACCTAGAATACTGTCTAACACTTAATGGCTGCTCTGTTAAGTCGCCGTCGTCAGTTGCGATCTCAGAATTCAGGCCAGTTGATAATACCTAGAATATCAAAATCAACTGCAGGCGGTAGATCCTTCTCCTATTTGGCACCTAAACTCTGGAACAATCTTCCTAGCATTGTTCGGGAAGCAGACACACTCTGTCAGTTTAAATCTAGACTAAAAACGCATCTTATTAACCTGGCATACACATAACACATTATCAATTTATATTTTCTAATCCGTTAAAAGATTATTAGGCTGCATAAATTAGGTCAGCCGGAACTGGAAACACTTCCTATAACACCAGATGTACTCATTACATCAGAAGAAGAATGGCATCTACGCTAATATTAGTCTTTCTGTTTATCCCACGGTTTACCGTAGTCAACCAGATCTGGGCCGTATCCAGGTGAGATTGAGGACCTGCGCCTTGACACGACCACAACGCAGCCCTGAAGTATCAGCAGAGATTGAGTCAACTAGTTCATCCATTGTGAAGGCCTCATCGACACGACAGCCAGTGGCACAGTTCCTCAACAAACCGCCTGTACCGCCGTGATGAATACGATCCTCAACTGGATGGAACTGGAATAAATACCTTGAATGTTGCGATCCCATCTGACTTATGTTAGCTACCTGAATCGTAACAAAGCACTGTTGGCCAGAGGAGAACTGGCCCCCCGACTAAGCCTGGTTTCTCCCAAGGTTTTTTTTTTTCTATTTTAACACCTGTTTGCCACCTGATGTCACCTGTTGGAGTTTGGGTTCCTTGCCGCTGTCGCCTTTGGCTTGCTTAGTTGTGCTTTGCATCTGCCTACATTGACACCATTTTCTTTAAGAGCTGCTGTGCAGCCAAAATTATATACCAGTTATTACTGTAAAGCTGCTTTGACACAATCTGCATTGTAAAAAGCGCTATATAAATAAAGGTGACTTGACTTGACCTAACAACTGCATAGCAATGTCCTGCTAACCACCCACGACACCCTTCATCTGTGTAGCGACCACACAAGCACCACTCAGATTTTCACCAAATCTAGTTTAAATTCAAAAATACACTTTTCAAAACCTTGTGTGGGAGTAGCGTATGCACCCTTTACAAGAGACATTTTAAGATTACGCAACCCGTCCTCACAAAAACACCCAAGGTTGACACGCGCGTTCTTCTCCTTTTCATCCGCTCGCCCTCCTCTGAAACCTTTCTTCCCGTCATCCTCACATCCACCCCGGTCTGAAGCACTCTGTCAGGGAAGGTAGACATAATAAGAGAATCTAATCTCTTCTGTTCGTTTACCCCTGTCCTTTCATCATCTATCATTCCATCAGACAGTGAGAGGCAATCGAGGATCTGTCAGTGACAAGTCTTTCAAATCGAGGCTGTGCTCTCAGGGAATTGTGAGGGTGGAAGAGGATGACAGACGGGCAGCCTTCCTCATATCAACTAGATCAGTATTAATGATCTAATCAGAACTAACTCAATGGAACAGGACTGTGCACACAGGCACTCACGGCTAAGTCTTGTTGTAGTCTAGATCACTCTGTCAAATGTCAGTGTGTATTTAGGATTAGAATTCATGTATGTACTATAAAGTGAGGTATAGATTCCATTTAAGAGGATTAAAGGAGCAGTTCACAAAAAAAAAGTGAATATTTTGTCATCATCTAATAATGCTAATATAACCCTAATATTGCTTTTAAAAAACACATAGTGTGTATTTTCTAAGGCTACATGGATTAATCGAAATAACATCAAAAGTGTGATTTGGAAATGTAAAATGCACCACTTAAGAAAGCAACATTTACCAATCATCTTCCCAAACTTGTATTGAAAAGCACTTACTTAGTTTACCGGTTGTTGTCAACAAAAGAGAAGATTTAAGAGCACTCTGTGGTTTTCTGCAAAAATGTAACTTTTGAAAATGAAAACAGCCAACAAATATTATTGTAATTTTAGAGTTGTTGTACAATAAAATAAAATCTGATTATTTTTCTTACTTTTTTTATTTTACAGTGAAATATTACAATAGTAATATTCCTTATATTTAATATTTTTGTTTATAATAATAAATTACTACTATTATCATTATCATTATAATCGTTGTTGTCATTGATATATAGACAAAAAATCTCAATTTAAAAACAAACAAAAAAAAAACACAATTATAATTTCCCCCCCAAATAGTGAAGCCCTACTAATTTCTCTTCAACCTGTATACATGTCAATATTACATTTATGTCTGTTCCTCACACAAAAATTAATAAATAATTCATCAAAAAATAATTAATTATTCTTAATTTTGGAGCATGACAGCCATCTCCATTTACTTTCACTGTACTCTCTAAAAAATGATGGGTTAAAAACAAGTTGGGTTGAAAATAGACAGACCCAACAACTGGGTTGTTTTAACCCAGCAGTTGGGTTAAAAGTTTGCCCAACCTGCTGGGTAGTTGTAAATTACTGTATTGCTTGCTTAAAATGAATGCAAAGTATGTTGGAAATGAACATTTATTAATTCATTAAAGTTTAATGAATACTAATTAAACAATAAACATTTATTAAATTGCTTATTAATAAATGTTCACCTTTTGACTATTATTGTTGCCTCTAGTAATTATGTGTCTTATTTTTGGCTCATTTTAAGCCCGTAATTTTTAAACAATAGCTGGGTTAAATAAAACTGCCCAGCAGGTTGGGCAAACATGAAAAAAGCACCCAACCGCTGGGTTAAAACAACCCAATCACTGAGTTTGTCTATTTGTTTTTAACCCAGCATTTTTTTTAGAGTGTATGGAAAACAGCAGCATGGACATACTGCAGAAAAAAGCAACTCAAAAATCAAACATGATTTAAGATAAATGAGGGCGAGTAAATGATCACAAAACATCCTTTTTGGGTGAACAATCCGTTTAAGAATTGATACTGTGCATTCTGGTCACACAAATTTGAAACAAAGCTTAAAAACGCTGCCTCTGGTACACTGAAGTTAATCTAATTGGAAGTAGTAGAAGTTATTTATGGAAATCTCTCATCTCTAATACAACATCAAAAATGAATAATGCAAAAAAAAAAGCTGTTGAAGAAATGAGAAGTGACTCAGTAAAGCAGAGCTGCATTAAAACAAGAACCGTTAGCTGAAGTGTTCCAGGAGGCGTCTGATGGAGTGCGATTTGCTAATCCAATACCTCTTGACAGCTCAGACCACTCTTGCAATCAAAGGCATATTGAATCATAGTGATTTATGAATTCCATCAAAGGATATTTTATTAACATAACACCATCTTGCATGAAAATACTTAGATGTAGTGGCTATACACCAAACACTTTACATGTATTATGTAAAGCGGCAAACTTTCAGAGTGGCATCCATATATATATGAAAAAATAGCATTTTTATAATGTCAGTTTCAACGCTGGCAGTAGTAGTGATCGTAATGCCAATCTGACAATCCAAAGATCATTGGTATTGTATGTGGCACATTGGCATTTATTTTTAAAGGTGAGTTGAAGATGAAAGTTGTGATTGACATGTAGAAGGTGAATGAGTTTGCTTTGACCATGACACATAATGACCCTAAAGGCCTGTATGTGTCTGTGTATCCAGGTGAGCCAATCTCTCACCCGCCCTGGCTGTCTTACCTCATGCCCACAGCATGTCTCAGCACGCCTGAAGCATATTTAGCAGGACTGTCTAGACCACTGGCCCTCACAAACACACAGCAAGGAAATACACACACACACACACAGCAAGGACAAATACTACAAAGTGATTTATACAACCATGTAATTCTGCATTTATAATATTCAGGAATTTCAACCAATTAAAGGATATAAATTAAATTAAGTTACATAATCTACTGATTAATTCACACAATTAATAAATAGACATTACAAAAACTGGCTTTATAAGCTTTATATTGTTTGTCATATTTCAATGTCACTGAACATAAGCCCATTACTGACTTATCATTCATAGAAGATTGAGCTTTGAGAACTAGCACAGAAAGTACGGTCTGCATTGCCATCAAACAGATTGACTGACTAATAAAGCTGTATGATTAGTCATTAAAAGATTGTGATCTCTATTCAAACACCCACGCAATCTCATTCCTAAATGACAACGATTCACCTGTGTCTATTAAACTTTGACAAAATCATTGCGGAACATTCATATCTGTGTTTGCGTTGGTGCTGCCACTGAGCCAGAGACAGCCGTTGTCATGTATAGGTATGAAACAGTTTCACAAACACTCTTTTCAACTGCTCAGTATCGTTATTTATGTGTTACAAATATTCATATTATCACAGAAGTACTGGGATAAAAGTGTTTATTTCAGATATAAACACTGATGTCTATGAAAGTGATCAAAATAGAGTAAGTCAACTTTAGAAAGTAACACGGCGCTTCAAATAACGACAGTATCGATTACCTCGTTACTCCACCAGGTGTATTTGTCATTGAATCATTCATTCAAGAGATTCGTTCAAAAAATGCTGATTCATCCAGTAACGAAACAAGTGAAGTATTTATGAATGAGTCACTGAATCATTTATTTATTCAAATTTTAAATACACTGCAGCAATTAACATTTTGTCAGAACCTCTAGTAAATTAAATGGTATTTTGTTTAGTTGTCTGTTTAGAATCGTGGGAGAATCAGGATCTCTGTTTGAAACAAAAATTGTGACAAATCCAGATTTGTGAAGCTCTACTGACTAACTACTGATCCTAGAGTGCAACAGTGATTCTACTTTTTCCAAATTTGATTCGAAGCAAAAGTCAATATTATACGTACAATAAAAGCTTAGTCAATGTCAGTGACCTAACCTGACATTTAAAATGTTGCCTCTTTTTACACATTTCTTGTGCCTTCCAAAAAGGCATCTAGAGCTGTTAAAATGTTGCTTATTTTGCCCTTTCAGCATGGACACAGGTTATTGTACAAACATTGTCCACAATGACTCACATGCTAATAGAAGGAAATGTGAAAGGAAACAAATAGGAACTCATACTGCACAGTATACTGCCAAGTATTTTTTAAACATTACGTAAAACAGCATGAATAATGCAATAGTAGATGTTTTAAACTGTAGTATGCTACATTAATGCAACACAATCATGTGACAATTAACTTAGCATGTGCTGTGCTGTTATCTCAGAAATAAAAACATTTTTGTTAAAATTTCCTTCCTCTCTCTCTCTCTCTCTCTCTCTCTCTCGAGTCTCATTAAATAAGAACATTTTATATACATTTTGCATATAAAACATAATTGTTTGCTGACTTACTAAAATGGCTGATGTCAAGGCTGTGATATTTAACTGAATATATAGTTTAGCAGCGATTGGACTAAACACACAAACACATAGCCTTAAACCTTTCTCTTTATAGTTATTACTTGAAAATATTGGCTTGTGTTTCTTCAGAATACTTAAAATGTATTAATGTCATTAAATTTTAATGTAAAATTTGAAAAAATAAATAAATAAGCTGCCCGGCATTACATGGGAAAAGCAATTATAGAACAAGGCCAACCACAGGAACATCCTTGGATAATCACGCTTTTAGCGGGAGGTGCTCCTTCAAACTAGCCCTTTCAATTTTACAACTAAAAATGTGGTGTGCAGAAGATTCTGTAGAGGTTAAAAGGTTTCTCTTGGTTTACAAATGTTCACAAGAGCATGAATATATCAAGCATTATGTTTTTCAAATGTGAATCAGTGCAAACTGTCTGCAAGCTTCAGTTTCTAAAGAATTCAATCACAGAAAAAAAAAATCAAATCATACCCTACAACCAATGCTTCTCCTACCTCATTTGCATGCATTTGTTGGCGCTGGACCAACAGACAGTGAAATAAGCACAGCCAAACACACACACATACCAGCACTTGAGTTTGCAGTTAAGCTATTAAAATGCCTGGAGAGACAAAATCATAGTCAAATGCCAATCAAAAAGATTTCCTGTTGACAAAATCAGGACACAACAAAAAGCATCATCAAAAGTGCTCCACATTGATTTATCCTAAAGACCAGACCATATGATTTTTTTGTCAATGTTGAAGGTAATCTATTCACAAATGAATCGCGATTTTATCTTCTACTGATTGTAATTTTAAAATCAAGTTTTATTTTAAAGTTTTAATTTAATTTTTATTAAATTAAAAGGATTGTGGCAGTCTTTCTCTCTCTCTCGCTGTCAAATGTGAATGCAAAACACCCCACATGCAAAGCATCTGTTGTCTTCAAAATCTTTCCACAAACAGTAGCAACATGGGATGATATCGTCCACAGACACAGCTGCTGCTGACATTCTGCACACGTTGTGAGACACGAAAACAGAGACAGGAACAGTGCAGGGATCAGAAGACCAGTAAGCAATATTACAGTTATCTTTATAACTGCTTCATTTCACTGATACGGATTCAGATGCTACGTTTTTTTAGTCAGTCAACATAAACTGGCATTCACAACCCATTTTATTTTCATAAATATTAAGTTAGAGAATGAAAGAAAGGGAGTACAGAAGCTGAGGGACAGAATTATAAATCGAAAGCAACACATTATTGTGACATGAGTCTTTGGCCCGACCCTGGTCTTCTTCTCTGAGCAGCTCTGTACTTTAAGCCCAGCACCCCCAGATGTCTGCAGGGGCCTGGTGTGTCCCCTTGAGGACCTCTATTTAAATCTTTCACACTGAGAAATCATTACTCACATTGCGCTTGGGGTGTCCCTACTGACCCCAGCACAATGACTAATAGACTGTTTTACTGAGCCTGTCTTTTTACCCCAGAGGAGCAGCAGAGAACAAGAGAAAGAGAGGAAAGAAGGAAAGAAATAACCATGTAATATCTCAGTAGATTAGTCCAAATGACAATTACATATTCAACGCCCTCCTTCTAAAGTCTCTTTCACACATACACACACACACACACACACACACGTACATGCACACACATGCAGACCAATTAATTTGAGACATTTGTCTTTAGATAAAAGAAATGAGAAAAAGAGGCCTAATTGAGTATATTATTTATATTTATTTTATATATTATTGATATTAATATTCATATGTTATTTTCTTGATGATAAAATCCTTCATTCTTAATCTAGCTCTAAAATAGACTAATTATTGATTTTTCAAAAAATGTATAATTTAGGTAGTTCTTTTTAATTGGGACAAGCATATTAAAATGTAATGGCTTTAGTCTCTAGGGAAAACACAAACTAGCTAAATATACCTTGAAACAATTGCACAAGCTGCTTTGGAAAAATCCATATATGGAAATATAAAAATTTGACATTCATCTATACTGTTTTGTAATGAATCTGTCTGTTTGTTTTTACACATTATTGCTTTCCATATTGTCTTGAGAACTTTGATTTCAGATAACCTCCTGGAGTGACGGCATTTACTAAAGATTACTATCTGTACGCTCCAAAGACATCTGACATTAAGAATCTTACAAAAGCGCATTACCTTTAATGGACAAGAAACTGTTTGCTTTGTGTGATACCTTGAGTTGTAGTGGTGCTATCCAACTATATGTCTACAGTGACATAAACTATTTTTATAACCTCTGCTTTATCCAATCTATCATTTTTACTGCCCACATCACCTCATTTCTTCAAGGTCAACAGACATCATCAGCTCTCGTCAAGAGCACGATCACACGTCTCATCTTCAAACCATATAGTGTCACCTAAAGACTGCAAGGTTCAATATGTTTCATGTAAACAATTTAGTGCTAGTAATTCACATTGATTTTCACTTGAGAAATCAGAAATTTGCACCAATTATAGACTATTTAATGCATGAAGCCACAAACTACAAACATATGAGGTAGCTGGCAAAGCTATCCAAATTAGTGTTGTCAAAAGTACCGACTGCGATACCAAGTCGATACTGACATTTTAAAAAGTGACGGTTTGAGCGCTGTTGAGCAGATTCGTAAACACCTGTGATTGTTCACGTACTCAACATATCTGTCTGTGATTGGCTACAATGATCAACGCATGGGAGCGTCTGAAAGCACACTGAAGTATTTAAAAGCGGTTTGAAAGCGGGAGGGGGAGTGTTTGAAAGCAGTCGTCTATCAGTGGACCGGTCCGCTGATAGACACCTGCTTTCAAGCGCTACTGTATGTATCTGTGTGAACAGCAGCACTGATGTCCATTTACATGTTTTTGAAGCATTGATCATTGTAGCCAATCACAGACATATCTGATGAGCATGTGAACACAACGGCCAATCAGAGGTGTTTACGAAACTGTTCAATTTCAGTATCAACTTGGTATCGAAGTCGGTACTTTTGACAACACAAGTATCAATATATCATGTTTTTATATATAATATTATGTATGATACACTGTAAAATGTTTGTCAAATTAACAGTAACTTACTTATACTTAATGCTGTACTTTTATTTTACAGTATGCTTAAAACTACTGTAGTTATTTTTACAGTTAATTTTTGTTATTACTATTATTATTTATTTTAATTTTACTGTTATATATTCAATAACACAAGTAATTGCTTCACATCAACTTTATTTGGGTTTCATCCTTTACATTTTTGAACTTCAATACAGATTTACCAGCATATTAATTTCATCAATTAACAAAATACAATTAAAGTCATACCACTAAAATCACATTAACACATTGGGCCAGTGGAAAATAAATGTTGGAAATATAAAAATAAAAGTGTAAAGAGTTAAAGTACTTAATTAGTAGCAGTATACAACAATAACCAGCAAATACATATCATCTTGCATCTTAAAACCACATGCTATGAAGAAAAGGGTCTTCTTTATGGCAACGACTCTTCCCCCGTCTCACGATGGTTCATCCCATCTGCCAGCGCCTCTGCAGGAAGAAAATGCTGTCAGCACGGCTTAACTGGGAAATGAGCGCCAGCACCAAACGTTTACCTTGAAGTTGCAACTAACATTGGTACAAAACAAAAAAAACAATTACATGTGTTTTAAAGTTGACCTACCAATTTCACGTATGCTTTTCTTCTTCACAACGACTCTTCCCGCCTGTCTCGCGATGGTCCAGCCGGTCTGTTAGCACCGCTGCGGGAGGAAAATTCTAGTTAGTGCGGCTTAAATGGGAAATGCTCACCCGCTCAGATGTTCATACATATATGTATTAACTCAAATGTATTTATACGTTGCAAATAACATTCGTATAAAACAAATAAGGCAATTACATGTGTTTTAAAGTATACTCACCAATTTCACATAGGCCTACTCCGTCCTCGGACTTTCATCTTCACCATGTTGCAGGAGGAAAATGCCAGAAAATGAACGCTTGCTCACATAATGGAAACATATTAACTAAAACGTAGCTTTATATCTTACAAATAACATAAGAATAAAACAAAGTGAAAAAAAAAAAAAGATATTTACACATACTCTTGTGGGCTTTCATCTTCATGATGAGTCTGTCATGCGTGAAGAGGTGTGTGGTCGTTTTTCGTGGTCATTTAGTACTGTATTTAGATATACAGTAGGCTAATATTTTCCCAGAATGCATTGAAAATCTACAGTAACATACTGTACACAGCTTATACAGTTGGAAACTGTACAGTAATATAGTAACTGTAAAAAGTAATATTGTACAGTAATATAGTAAATACAGTTTACAGTAACAAGCAGTAAAAAACGACAAAATCTACAGTAATATGCTGTACTCAGATTCTACAGTAGGGAACTGTTGAGAACACAGTATAATACTGTAAAAACAACGAAAATCAGTTACAGTGTAGCTTTACAATGGGCAGGATTGTGTGAACACAGTCATCTTACTTTTCTTAGTGGGGCGTTGACTCGCTAATGGTTAGTGAGTCGGACTTGTAACCTGAAGGTCACTGATTTGATTCTCCAAACCCCAAAAATACCTGAGGTGCCCTTGAGCAAGGGACCTAACCACCAATTACTCCCAGGACGCTACAGTGAATGGCTGCCCACTGCTCCTAATGTTTGTGCACCAACTAGGATGGTATGGGTTGCCATACTTGGCCTTCACGTTACTTCACTTTCACTTAGGATCTCAATTTAAGTTTGCACCTGTTTAAAGTAAAACTCACTCATGATAACAAAACATCATTATCTAATCAAATGGACAAATTCAAACAGCTGCAAGAGCATCAATCTCAATCTAAACCACTTCTATGGGAATGAAAAGGAATTCCAAGCAATTCCAAATCAGTCTTTTGGAAGAGATGAATCTGTCAGTCTAAAAAAAAATAAAAAAAAATGGTATTATTATGTTTATTAAACTAACTACATCCTGAAAGCCAACAAATTGACTTGTCTAAGGTGATTCAACAAAATATTACAACATGACCTACTGGCTCAAGACTTTGATTTATTTCCAGAGGCACTGGGAATCGCAAAGCAACGAATTCGAAGCAATCCCTGCTGGAAAGGCAGGCCAGGATCCTGGAAATCAGAAGAGAAGGTCTGACACAACTGCCCCAGATAAAAGCAACTGTTCTATCTGTACGAAAGAAAAATCGACTGGAGTGCACTCAAACACATTTCATTCAAACATGGTTTTTATTAATAATAAGTCAGATTTTTTCATCAGATTTTTATAAAATTTATAAAATCTAATTTTTATCATGAAATTTTTATATTCACAATTAAAGTTTGAAAATCCCACTACGTTACATTTAACCAATAATATTTTTTTAGTATAGTCTGATGATAAACTCTAAAGAAACACATGCAAAAACTGTTAACTAAAAAAATGGTAAATAAAAACTATTTTTATAATTCATTACATTTGTGCTAGAAATGCTTAAAATGTTATACCATAAGCTAAGTTATCAATATTATTAAAATATTCAAAATGGACCCTTTTATTGTTGTAGTCTAAGGGCTTTTTATTCATTGTGCCACAATTTGACAATAATTAAAAACTGCTTCTGCTTATTGATTATTAATCCCCTTATGAACACTTTCACTTGGGAATAAGGTCTCTAGTGTTCTACTAACCTGCTGTGCAGCTGTAACCAGACAGACTCCAGACAACGCCTTTGAATATGCTTTAATCACAGCTGGGAGAATTCCCCCCGACCAAAAGAGTGCAATAGTTTTTATAGAATAAGTGTATGGCAAAGGTGGCATGATTCATTACATTATTTTCTCTCATATGATTGGTTCTTCTTATGTATAATTCTCTATTACTAGGTAAAAGCAAATTTGTATTGAGCTTGTTGGTGTTACATTCACATGGACTTTCTGTTTGTTGTTTTCATCTGTCACGTGTTCCTTTGTTCTAGTTTCCCGCCACAATCTGTCACCATGGACATTAATCACATTCATCTCAGCTGTTCCTCATTTGAGTTCTATCATCAGTGTATTTAAGTTCCAGTTTCTGTTGAGTAGGTTGTCAGGTATTGTTCGTGGTTATGCTGGTGTATGTTCCTGTATTCGGATTTTCTAAAAAAGACTATTAGCTCTATCTCCTTGTTCGTGTGCTTAATACCCCAGTGTTATTGTAACAGTTGGGTCATGAAGTTAAAAAAACACACACACACATACAGTTGTTCTCAAAATTATTCATACCTTTGGTAAATATGAACAAAGAAGGCTGTGAAAATAAATCTGCATCGTTAATACTTTTGATCTTTTATTTAAAAAAATCTACAAAAATCCAACCTTTCATTGGAGAATAATAATTTTAAATGGGGGGAAAATCTCATTATGAAATAAATGTTTTTCTCTAATACACATTGCTCACAATTAATCATACCCTTTAAATTCTAGGTTACCAAATTGTAACACCCTTGCTTCGTTTAGTATACGCAGATCTATGAATATGCTAATTAGCCCTGCCTCCACTCACTCGCACAGGCTCAGAGATCCACTTGGTCAACTTACTGAGGTAAACGCTGCGCAATGGTATCGCTGTACAACATCGGACATATGACAGTAATTAATATGATTAGCCTTTTGCTTGACTACATTATCAACAGCTGCTAATAATGTGTTGCTAATGTTACAAACCATGTTCCCGTTCGCCATCTCAGAGTCAGACAGCTGCCTTCTAACAATCAGTATCCTTAGAAAAGCTTTGAACAACTTTGAACAGCTTTGAAAGGCATATAGTTCATCATAACATCATAATATACATCATACACCCACTATATTGCTAAATCCACACGATTTTTCATATCAACAGAAAAATATACTGGGATATATTCTCTTGAGACTCCCCCGCTTCAGAGCAGTCATGGTTAATAAGCCTGCCGGCACGTCGACGTGATGTCACATGGTTTGTCTTAAAGCATATTAAAAACACCACAAAGACATATAAACAACATTAAAAACATGATTTTCATTACTTTAACACTATAGTTTTTCTGCCTTGTACAGCACTGGTATTTTCTTCAGGAAATGCAAATCTATAGTAGCTGTTGTTGTTGCTGTAATAAATGTATCCCACAGAGTCATTTCACAAGGTCCAACAGCAATGTTCTGTGAAAACTCTAATAAGATGGTGCTATAAGAAGTACAGCGGGTGGGATTTTACAACAAAACAGAATTGAAAGAACATCTCAGTGCTACAGAAGTGGTTCTGATCACAAAAGGTATAGAGGTTGTGTCTTGGGCCTGCAGGAAACATTCACTCTCCTACTTCCAATCACCCTCTCCACAGAGAGTACACTCTACATCCTTGGCCTTGATTGCCCTTGCTGAAAATACTTGCTGCCTGATGCCCTCAACACATAAACGTGTCCTTGTCCCAAACTATTGTTTTTTGTTTTTTTTTGCAAGCATATTCAATCCAGTGCACCTCAGCATTAGATGTTTGAGTGTTTTTTCCCCCCTCAAAACTAACCAGTTTCAACCTTTTATTTAAATGAAATCCATCTTGGGAACTTTTCCTCATGTCTTCATAATTTATTTTGTGCTAATCCTACAATGCCTTGTATACTTACATTTCATAATTTCCCTTTGACCAGGATCCAATATTAGAATATAAAAATACATAAAAAAGATTTTTTTTTAAATATCCCCATAGCAACTTTTTTTTTTTTTTTTTTTTGAGTAATCAACTTAAATTTAAATTTTATTACAAATTAAGTTCTTCTAACTCAGTATAGTTTGTTGGTTGAACACAATTTCATTTGAAATTGTCATGACTAAAAATAACCGATGCACACTGTTGCATTATTTTTTTTAATTTTTGTTTTTTTACATACATTTTTTTACACTGTTTTACCATTGTTCAAAGTTTTATATATATATATATATACATATATATATATTTTATACATTATACACATATACACACACAGTATATATACACATACATACACACACACATTAGTTAAATCAAATATATTGCACTTTGTGTAATACTTCTGTAAACCATTGATTATTTTGCTTTATGCAAAATAAATAAAGTACATCAAATTAGATTGATATAAATTGATTGATGAATTCACACTGACATCATATTGAAAAAAAAAAATGGACACAGTATTACGGACAGTATATTTAATTGCATAAGGGTTGATTTTGAGTAGACAGCATTCAGGTTTACTCACAGAAACTCCATGTTTTTAAAAGGACACTCATCCCTACCTCATAGATTCTCCTCAATTACCGTTCAGCTCATCTGTCTTTGCCCTTTCACCCATTTATTTCTCGCCTATAACCGGGCCTAAAACCTACAACAGCATTGAACTTTTAGCCTTGGCCAAGAGCTACACTGAACAGTCAATACTCCTCCACTCGCTCTGACTAATCTAATAGTGTTATTTTTCTGTAGTGGAAAGCGCTGCGGGGTTATTAGACTGTGAGATGGGGAAAAAGCCAACAATCAGCAAATAGCTGCAGGAACTCTTGCCCTCTGTGGCATCTCAACAGCTGTCCACCACTTTAAACAGACGGACCGCAGAATAATGCTAGCCACAGGCTAGAGAGAGAAAGAGCACAAGGAAAGAAACAGGAGGGAGAGATGAGGAGGAATAGAGGATGAAAGAGTGTGATAGAGGAGATGGAGAAGGTGAGAGAGTGAGGGAGAGAGAGAGAGGAATGGGGGAAGCAGATAAGAGACGCTGAGAGGACAGAAGGGAGGGTGAACACGGGCGATAAAGGGGTGGAAGACCCAGGGCATTGGACAAACACCAAAATACATCTCACCACAGGCTCAAGTAAGATTCAGTAACTTCTTATAGTTACACATTATAAAATGTTAAAGATGGTTAGAGAAAAGTTAATGACCATAACAGTTCATTGACATATTTTGAGATTGGATTTTTGAAATGTTATGTGAACAGGCATTAAGGATATTAACAGCACTTAATACTGAATATGCCCAAAAATGCAATGAATATAAACTGGTTTACACCTCAAAATAATTTTGAAAGGAATGATTTTTTTAATCACCCAAATTTTAATTGTCTCTCATTCCAAACCCAAATGAATTTCTCTTCTGTTAAACACAAAGCAAGCTTCAAGCTACTCTTATCCAAACAACCAAAGTGAAAGGGACAGGCTCCAAAAAGCACCAGAAAAATAGTCTACACTGCACTGTATTTCATGCTTTCTGAAGTTCCATTGCTTTGTCTGAGAACGAAGCATAAAATTTAGGATGTTGGCTGAAAATCTTCTTCCTCATTGTTCTCATTTTTTCTTCCTCATTTGTGCTTGAGTTCAACTCAAAACAATGACACTGATGTCAAATCATGTACCGCCAATCATACTATGGGGCTTTTAGAGCTTTTTGTGTCCTTTTTGGAGCTTAACAGCACAAATCACTTCCACGAAATAAAGATAGGTTTGGAACAACATGAGGGTGAGAAAATGATCAATACTATTCCTTTAACACAATGGGAAAAGTATCATCATCACAGTTTGAGCCCTTATAATAAAGCAGAGATGCTGAACACTTGACTGAATCACAATGGCAGGCTCAAAACAACAAGTTTCTCTTAAAATTCCTCTCATCTCTGTCCACAAAAAAAGCAGCATGGTTCATTTATAATGGCAAGCTAGCTTCTCAAATATTCTATTTCACACACCACCTAAAAGAATGAAGCTTTGCTTTCAGCACCAACCGAGTGTCCGAGTTAAATTATAAGGAAAGACAAAATAAAGCTCCGAATAAAGAACTTGTCATAGAAAATTTTGTGGAAGCATTTAAACATTGTCTAACCGGACAGGTTAATGACTTGCACAACAGTTCATTCACATAACATAAAACACATAGCTAATATAAATGTAACTGCTCCAGCGTGGCATCAAGGATAAGACATGCAACTTTAACATCATTGCAGAAAATAAGCATAAAGCGTCATAAAGTGATATGGCTTACCAGCAGTTGTGTGGAATCCCACTCAGATGATGCTGGGACAGGTGTAGTCTTCGAGGCAAGGTTGGTTGGTGTACCTAATGGCTGTTATGCGAAATAGTGCTAAAATAGCGAAATTGAAGGTTTGAGGGAAAAAATGAACGGATGTCTAGGTTTGTTAGTGAACTGCAGTGCTAATAAACAAAATATGTTTGAGCTCTGTCCATTCAGAGATGCCAGTGAGAAATGAACGCGGTGCGTTTTCCTCTTTCAAAGAAACAAGCCGAGGCTACAGTACAGAACGACCGAGTCACGTGATCATCACTCTTACTGTCTCACCGCGCGCGTGCAACACAATGAACACATTTTCCTATCTGCTGACTATCTTGATATATGTTCTTGGGATATATTGATTATTTTTATTAAAAAATACTAAACTGTTTGTATTTTTATGTCTGTACATCTTACATTAATTACGTGGGATATTTGTACTTTTGAAAATGTATTATTTTTTAAAATTATATATTTTACAGATTATTAAAATCTGAATAAAAATGAACTCGGTGACCAGTCACAGCTGGAAATACACTGTCCCTATATATGGGTCAATTAGGGAACTTTTTCTATTAAGTACTTAATACATTTAAAAATGATGTTCATAAAATGTTCATAACAATTTCATATAGGCTATTTATCATATATTGTTTGTGGGGCTTAAAGTCAAAATTGTCTTGCTGTAAATGACTACAGATTGTAAAAAAGAAAAAAGTCGCACTAAAACTTTTGTTTTGAAGTAGGCTATTCAAAGTAAGTCTGGCCAACAAGCAGGAAGCCATTTTGTTGTCATTTGACAGGGAAACTATAGACCCCAAAACTGTTTCAAGGTTAAGATGAAGTTTTTATGAAAATAAATAAATTGATAAAACATATTTTGGCCTATTTTATGAACTAACATGTTTTGTATAGGTCAAATGGTTTAAAAACATCAGAAAACTTTCCTTTTGTTTTAAACAATGATTTAGTTAAGTGTACATTGTGTATTCAAGGAAAGTATTTGAGTAGTGTTTTCTTGACAGTTACACCATTTGACCTTTTCATTGAAAGTTGTTAAATCAAGATGTAGAAAATTGTACACACTTTTTAAAGTATGAAACCAACATAAATGCAAAGGTACAAAGATTTTCAAGTGTGTGGACAACCATTATAATGAATTTATCCATTGAAAAAAATAAAATATATGGATTTTTTGTTCCTGAATCCCTTCAAATGTATTTACATAAACCCCAAATGCTAGAAATAATTGGTGCTCACAATTCTCTTATTACATTGTGAATGTTTTTAAACACAAGAACCATTTATAGTTCACTCTCATAGTCACTAACACATTTTTTAACCCGTGAGGAAACAACTCACTCTGATGTATAATTATGTTCTCACCAACTACTCGTGGTCCATCGAGCAACAGCTAAGAGGCTCTTAACTACCGCACACAGAAACCCATTATTAATGGCATTGCAGTTGTCATCTCTGCCACAACCGTCAGTTGCTGCATGTGCAACACACTTTTTCCATTAAAATTGGAGACCCTGTATAAGAAAGAATTTGCTGCTGACTGTCTCTTTGTCTGTTAAATACATGCAAAAGAGCCTCCAGCAATGAAATCTCTGCTCATGTTGTGGCACCAATTAGCAAGCTTTACTGCCAGCCTAATTGAAGCATAATTACTAGGTTTGTTCAGTTCTGGGTAAATTTAAAACCAACACACCAGAAAAAGAACAAAGGTAATGCATGCCACAATTAACATTTGCAAAGTCTACTCAAATGTGTGCACCATTGTCCAGTTGTGCTGCTGGCTCAGGAAAAATAGCACTCCAGGTTTCAGTTTTGCCAAGAGAGAGAACAAATCCAGGATTTTATTCTCAACTGAATCCCACAGAGATATCTGCCCTACAGCATCCTCTGCATCCGCATTTGTTCATTTTCAAGCATGTGTATTTTTAGTGTTTGCTTGTGACATTACGTAGATATAGGTGTATTGAGGATCCATGAGGGAACTGACAGATAAACCGACCATCCAACCAACAATAAATACATAATATTCTTTCACAATCTGTGAGTTTTTGTGTATCTCTTTGGCAGTCTGCCACCTCTTCTGTGCTCCCACACACACAGGTAATTTTGGAGCTGTGTGTAGGCAGCCTGGTCCAGATTTCTAATCATAGTAAGATCCAGATCAATAGGTGCCTGTAAGATGGAGTTTGCAGCTGAGAGCAGCTCTAGGAAAACAAAGCAATGAATACATGCTGTGGAGAGGACACTAGAGAAATAAATAGAAGGATGTGTGGGGAAATTGAGTCATTCAAGAGCTTAGTATTAAAGGGTTAGTTCACCCAAAAATGAAAATTATGTCATTAATTCCTCACCCTTGTGTCGTTCCAAACCTGTAAGACCTTCGTTCATCTTCGAAACACAAATTAAGATATTTTTAATGAAATCCAAGAGCTCTCTGACCCCTCCATAGACAGCAATTTAATTACCACTTTCAAGGCCCAGAAAGGTATTAAAGACATTGTTAAAACAGTCCAAACAAAAACAACAGCTTTACTCAACAATTTTTTCTGTTTATTTTGCGAACACAGTGCAGCGCTTCCAGGTTCTATGTCAGAACGCCGACTCAGTATTGGCCAACGTTGATCACGTGAGAAGCATGACATATGCGTGTGATGCTGAGGCAGGAGCAGGCCAATAATGAGTCGCCGTTCTGAACCTGGAAGCGCTCCACTGTGCTTACAAAGTAAACGGCGTAGGAGAATGACAGGGAAGAGAAGAAATTGTTAAATAAAGTCGTTATTTTTGTTTAGTTTTTGCGCACAAAAAGTATTCTCGTCACTTCATAAAATTAAGGTTAAACCACTACAGTCACATGGCCAATTTTAACAATATCTTTACTACCTTTCTGGGTCTTGAAAGTTGTGTTAAATTGCTGTCTATGGAGGAGTCAGATTTCATCAAAGATATCTTCATTTGTGTTTAGAAGATGAACAAAGATCTTGGAATGACATGAGGGTGACAGAATTTACATTTTGGGGTGAACTAACCCTTTAAATTATTGCTTATGCAAGTTGAGGAGAGAAACTGTCAAAATGATCAATTCAGACACATCTGTCAACAGTCAAATCACAACTCTGCAATGTGTATTATTATATATAATAATATGTAAGTTTGTAAGTATGTAATAAAACAGATTATTGAAGTTTTTTTTTTCTTTTTACTTCAAAATGTCACATATAACTCAAAATTATTTGTGAAATTTACTAGCAATTTCTGATTAAAAATAGTTTCAAAGTAAATCCTATACATTCCTGCAGCTCAAACTGAAGCACGTGGTCCTAGCAACGGCAGTGTTTGATTCACATGAAAAGCAATCATTTTTATTATATATATTTTTGCCTTTATTGGATAGACAGCCAAGGAGCGATAGGAGAGAGGGGCAAAGGATCGGGAAAGGACTATGAGCCGGGACTCAAACTCGGGTTGCCCGAAGCACTGTTGCGCTTTTTGTTGTAGCGCTGCCCACAAGCTAAGACAATTCATATGATCTTGTAAGTGATCTTGTATATTATGATCTTTTAATTGATGCACATGCTTAGTGTAAAGTGTTTGTATGACTAAAAGCAACAAACTGTGAGTCTTTAAATGTGCACACAATGGCTGCATCCGAAATTGCATACTCTCTTGAGTAGCCACTTATTTTGAATAAGTACTTACTTTGCGAGTGCTAAAATAAGTATGTTGTATGTAGTATGAAGGTGTATAGTATGAAGATGTACTACATTCGCCAGGTTGTCAATGTCATGTGACCTACCAGTGTCAGTTGCATCGCTTCACTGCCATTCATAAATCCTTTCCCGTGGCCTCATTGGATAGTAAAGTGTCCACTGTGTGCACACTTCAGAATCTCGCCGGAAGTAGTAGGTCATCCAGGTACTTTTTGACTACTCTTTTATGAATACTGTGAATTCGGACATACTTTTGTCACATACTGTTTTTCGCCTACAATATAGTAGGTAAGTACTGTACAGTATGCGATTTCAGACGCAGCTGATTAAAACCCTTCTGCTTTAGTGTGCACTTGACCTTACCTGCCAATCCTTCAAAAAATTCTGGATATATTTTGCCCCTAGATATTTGTGCATCTCTTTACTGTGGCAGTAGGCACCAGTGAGGACTGACACATAAGGGATGCCAGCGAGGTTTCTCCTGACTGATTTCCCACCTCACTATAAATAACAAGTGAACGACTCTCTTGAAGCACCAGTATGGCCCTTATCTCCAGCAGATTCAATCAGCAATCATTTGTACCTTACAAAAAAAGTAAGTACCTAGTAAGTAAGTAACCCTGCCCATACAGAACTCGATGGTTGTTAGGACATTGCTATGCAGTTGCTAACATGTTTGCATTGTTTTTAGCTAAGGTGTTCTGGGTAGTTGCTAGGATGGTTGTTAATCTTCTAAGTTTAAAAGGCCCTTCCCCAAGTCTCTGTGATTGATATGTCTCATAGTCTATGGTCTTTTTCACTCGTTTTTTTTGTCGGAAAGGCAAAAATGTAATAATACATGCACCTCTCCTTAACAAACCATATAATTTAATGCCTCATTCATGTCTGTAGCACAAAAAGTATAACTTTGTAACTTTGATTGATTCAATACATGGGCAATTATAATTACTATATTCCTTGTCTGAGCATAAGCATGTGCATGTGCAACATATAGGAACTGTGTTGTAACACAAATTATTTGACACTGTGTAAAATCCATGAGCTGCCCTTACTTTCTCATTTTATTTCATACAACCTGGAGGGTGGTTAAATTGTCCATATGCAATGGAGACTCTATACAGTGACCCAGAATGCACTGCAGGGACATAAGAGCCCACTTTAGTTTCAAAATGAGATAATTGGGCCAATGAGAAAAGCTCCAGTAGAGGTAATGACCTTCAGTCCCAGAGCATGATCACATCAGAGTGCAATAATCAGGGAGATGCAGTATAGTCTTTGTGACCTGAATCTACACAAAGCCTGCTTGTTAGTGGAGCTGTTACTAAACAGACAGACAGAGTGAGTGAGAGTGAGGCACATAATGATGTCTCTGCAAGTCACACTGGGATGTTTTCTTAACCTATGAACAACCAGTCTGTACAGCGATTTAAATCAGGTCTCAAAGTTAGATGTTAGCTTTATGCATTTGATTCACTAAAACGAATCGAATCATTAGAGTAATTTGTTCAATTACACTGGTTGCGCTCCATAGTATGCTGCATGTTTTTGATTTACTAAAAGGAACCAGCTTATAATATAGTCCTTCGTTTGGAAATTTGGAATAGTCCTTCCTCCATGGAATCTTTTTTTAATCATATCTCACAGTTGCAAGTTTTTAATCATATCTCACAATTGCAAGTTATAAAGACAGAATTGTGAGATATAAACTCACAATTGTGAGGAAAAAGTAAGAATTGTGAGATAAAAAAAAGTCAGAATTAACTGTTTTTTAAATTCTGTGATGGAAACAAGCTTCAAGGAACATTTTTGATTCAGCAAAGAGAACTGGCTTATATTAGTCCTTCGTTTGGGAATTGGACTACACTTATCGCATTGTAGATTTAAAAATAGTGCAGGAGTGATACAGATTTTTAGTGATTCTTTCTGTAAGTAACATGCATCAAATGACTTTGAGTAAGTCATTAGCCCTGTCCCAAATGGAACCCTAAGCCCTTGCGATCTTCCTCTCGGTGATGCTACTCGGTGGCCATTGTAAGACTGCAGGTGCACATGAAGTGTGCCATTAGGACCTTTTCATTCATTCAGCTGATTCATTCAAAACACTGATTAATTAAGGAAAGAAACAAGTTGTGTCTTTATGAGTGAGTCATTGAATCCTTCACTGAACCGATTTTGTTCAAAAACACTAAATCATTCAGGGAATGGAACATTCTCTCATCGATCTACCAACATCGCGTATTGCAATGAATCTGCTTTGGCTTTATTTGAAACTATTATTAAAATATGACTGTAATCACTTTATGACTTCATGACATATGAATTATTTCTGCTCCTTCCCTTAATATTGAAATTCCGAACCTGAATACTCTGATATTTAAATTCAGAACTATGCTGTAGGTAAAGTACCAATCTTTTTAAGCTTCTTGATTCACTAAGCTAATTTTTTAGCTTTCTATATCAATATTTATTGTAGTAGGGTTTAAGACTACCACAATGAAAAATTAATAAAATACATAAAGCATTAAAAATATTATTTTATTGTACTAAAGTGTATTTTAGGGAAACAAATGCCCTTTACTTGAACATTTGTCATCTGTGTATGGGTTAATCTGTTGGCCTATATGTGCTCTATGTGCTTATTTATGTCTGTGACAAGAGAAATGCAAATACTTTATGGTCTCCAGACTAATGGCATCTTTTCATGGTAGAGTGATTGTGTGACAGAAATAGTTTTATCTCCGAAACAGAAAATTGTATATAGACTGTTGACTTCCTGAGAAACAAATTATGCAATATAGCTGTCATAGACTGCTCCTCATTGCTTGGCAAACTAGAAAGATTGACTGTCATTAGGTTGATCACCAGAATGACAGTACAGACTCTGATGAAAAGGGCTCTAGGGAGAGAGAAAGAGAGGGAGGGAAAATTATGAGGGAATATGCAGAATGCCAGGCAGAGAGAAACAAGCGGGCCAAATAGGAAAGACAGAAAACAGATTAATTATTCATCAGTACTCCCTGTGGGGGGTTGTAGTTTGGAAATTTTGTGGCATGCTGTCATATGTTTCCTTTCAGCCTGAATTCCCCATCATCCTCAACCCTTGACCCAAAGTGTGCTGAGATTAGTAGTAGCTGAGCTCTCAAAGGACCACTACATCCCTGCAATCCAATGCAGTTATCTTCAATTTCTGTTCTTCCACTTCAGGAAATGAATACCTGGCTTAAATGTATATACCCAAATATTATGATACAGAGAAGTAATACGTGGGATCAGCTTCTACTCCAAAGGCTTAATTGACCACCGCATTTATTTTCAAACACTCAGATAAAACCAGCACAGAAGGATCACTTTCATTTTTGTTGTCTTGTAAAGATGATAATGCTGAAACGACTCATGTCTTTGAATACTGAACTTAAAAGCTTTCTGACTTCAACACTGCTTTACTTTGATATTATGAAAATACTAAACCTGCAGCAGTCTACTTGAATCATGAAGCTGTTTTATTCATTCTTTGAGCTAATTTTCTGATTTAGTTAAATTTATAAATACTTACAAAGATTTGTTGCACTGTAATAGCATCTGCTTGTAAAAAAAAAAAAAAAAACAGTTCAACTTAAAAACTTAAGTTCAGTTATACTTATATATCAAATTGGCTGTATCATTTCAACTCATTTTTTTAAATATCGCCTAGTTGAATTTATTAAAATTATTAAAAAGTCAGGAAAAGTAATGGAAAAACATATGTTGCCATGACTTAGAAGTACAGAACTATTTAATTAATAATTTCTTTGTTTGAAATATATATATTTTTAATTTTTATATATGTTTTTAAAATGTAAATTATATTTAAAATAATTTAAATTATTATTTTTTTATTTAAAAGTATTTGTATTTGTTCAAATTTATTTGTTTGATGATAACTAAGTGGACATTTTTATCCCAGTCTGGAAAAGTTTGGATGAAACACCACATCTTGTTAACAGCTTTCTCATAATGTTAACAGGGTATCCAATTCGTTTCCATGGAGATGAGAGTGTGATAAACGCAGTCTGTCTTCCTGATCCATCTGTCCATTTGTTTATCCTGCTGTCATTCAACATGTACAAACACTCAAGCCTTTCCACCTTTTTATAATATTTTAAATCAGCCCATAACGATAGTTCTTGTAATCTGTTTAATAATGATTCAAGACTTATTATTGCATTCTTATCCATTTTCCTCATCTCACTTTTCTTCATGCGCAAAGACCTGCACACACATACATCCTGCCCTCCCCTTCAAACGCCACGGTTCAGTAGATCAGACTGTATCGATCTGAAGGGTAACGGTCCAGAGAAAGCAGCTCTCTCCCACACTGTCAGGCTGTCTGTGTGTGTGTGTAAAATTTATCTCTATGCTTTATTCCCCTGCAGAAGTGCAATTTTTTTTAATCTCCGTCGAAGTGCTGCCCACTTCAGAGACTTCACAAATACTGATGTCTCTTTCCACAGGGCTCTAAACCAGCTTAAACCAGCCCCCACAACTTCAAAATCCTCTCAAATGATTATTCAGCAGGTACTGTACATTTCATTATAGCCTACGTTATGTAAAAAATCGAAGAAGCTGATGCAAGATCAAAAACTCAGAATATGCTAATAGAATAACATAAGGGAGATGAAATGTAACGAAAGAGACCCAAGGCTAGGAAGTGGACTGAGTGCTCGAAGGAAATTTTGAAGTAGCTTTTGAAGTTGTTAGTGGTTCTGACATCCACTAGAGAAGAGTTGATGTTTTAATGAGAGTTTGTCTTGCACTTTACACATATCTCTTTTCCAAAACCTATAGTGAGCTGCCTAACATTTTAAGGCATCTTATGATTCTAAGGCGCATTATCGCTGCAAAGGAAAGTCCCAGAAGACTCTGCAAAAAAGCTCGAAATTGTTTTAAAAACTTAAAACTGGACTATTTTTAAATGGTATTTATACAACATATTAACAGCATATATAGCAGTAGGTACTGTATATAATGCTGCTGTCACTTTAACACATCTAATATACACATGCAATTTCTTTACTTGTGTTTACGTTCAAAGACATAACCGACTTTGTGTGTTTTTGACATAACCTTCTGTGTATTTGACAGTTTAAGTGCAATAAGATGGGATAGAGAACTCAGTTTGATACTCACAGGACGCGCCGTCTGACATCCAGCTCTGTACATGTGCTTCGGATGTGTGCGCTCAAAACCATACATCAGAAGTTTAGATTGATATGGCTTTAAAACGCATGCAGATAATAAACTTTCATGATGATGAAGAACTGCAATGTCACATGCGCCTGACGTTGAAAGAGATGATAATCAAAACCAAACAGATGTTTTAATGTTTTTGACAGAGTATGGCTGAATCCCAAATGGAACATTTCATACGCACTTTCGGTCTTGTGGATTTACAATGTTTGCCGCGTGCGTGTGTCCGTTAAGTCCATGAGACTGTAGGGTGTCCCATTCATTATTTTAAGTTTCAGAAGGGTGCTCGTGAGCGCCCCCTTTGAGGCCGCTATGTGCCCTCGATGCGCACTTCAGCTGAAGGGCTTTACCCGGCAGTCAAAGCGGCATTACGTCACGAAAGTGTGGACTCAGAGGAAGACCGTGAGGGTTTAGGGTGCCGTGAGGGTTTAGTCTGACTGGTAACCCAAAGGTTGATGGTTCGATTCCAGCACTGGAAGGAAATGACTGAGGTGCTCTTGAGCAAGGCACCGGACCCCCAATCGCTCCCTGGGCGCCACAGCATAAAGGCTGCCTACTGCTCTGGGTGTGTATCATGGTTTGCAGTGTGTGTGTGTGTGTGTGTGTGTGTGTGTTCACTACTCACTACTTTACTCTTACCATACTTGGCCTTCACGTGTCACTTTCACTGAGGCACAAGCTGTAAAGGAAAGCGGGGTGGGGAGCAGCAACTCATTTGCATTTAAAGATACATGCATGAAAACAGTATGTTTTTCCTTCCGAACTCATAAACTTGGGACCTAAAGAAAAGCCAGAAAAAACACTCGTATTTACAGTCCCACGCATATCTTTCCAACATGACTTGAACACACCATATTTTATGCTGTCTTCATGTGCTATCTGAAATTTCCTACTACTTGTGACTATGAGCTTGTCACATTCAAGTCAAGTCAGGTCAAGTCACCTTTATTTATAATAGAGCTTTTTACAATGCAGATTGTCAAAGGAGCTTTACAGTGATAACTGGTATATAATTTTGGCTGCACAGCAGCTCTTAAAGAAAATGGTGTCAATGCAGGCAGATGCAAAGCACTGTTGAATATCAAATGTCATTCAAGTCCTTTGTTGTTGGAAAGACCATGAATCATGAAGGACACGAAGTTAATTCTTACCTATTTACTGGGAAAATCTTATTAAAACCAAGATTATGTTTAGCGTCCCATTCATTGACAACCATATTAACGTTAACCATGCTTAGATAGTCGGCGATTCTGCAATTTCTGTCAAATACTGTTTATAAAATACAATATGATTCAAATGATTATTCATATGTAAATATGCACTGCTTCTCTCATCTCATCTCAATGTGAAATGCACTGGTCAGTGTTATGTGTTGTCTGATGGCAAACTGAGTTTTTTCTCTTTGTTCTCAGAGCTGACACATGTTCAGACAAATCTATATGCATCATTATGGGAAAAGGCTGTGAGTCGGTGTTCCACATCTTATTAAAGACCTTTGTTAGATTCAGTCTTGATTGCCTTTCACATGCAATTGAAAAACTGCTTCATCAAGACTAGCTTCCAAATAATGAAAAAAAAAAAAAAAAAAACACCCAACAGTTTGAAGTTTAAACATCTATGGGACAAAAGCTTTAACCTTTAACCTAATGTCTTTTGAAATAAAGGGCCATTTTGGGGTCCAAGAACAGATTTTTTCATCTTTATTTTCATGTGAATCTGTGTGTGAGAGGCAAAACAAAAAGAACAAGTTGATTAGTCTTTCCTTTGATTATGTGACCTTAGCTCAGCTGCTATACACAAACTTCTATACACTGACACATATTTACACACACACACACACACACACACACACACACAACACACAAGTGCAACTGGTTTCCTTGGCAACAGCAGAAAGGCACTAAAAATCAAATTTTGAGAAGTGCTTCTGTTTTCCTTGCATTTCTCATCTGCTTTTCATTCCAGATTACCTTTAAAGTGATTGTATTGTGCATAGAATAATCATATTTTCAGTTACAATTGGTCCTGACATTATTTACAGATTAGTGTGTATCTGTGACCTTGAGCAAGGTGTGATGAAGCAGTGTAATCTATAGAGAAGACAGAAAATTAATGAACACTTGATGCCTAATTGCAGTCTTTGTGGCTTTTAGTCTGTGTCTGCTATTCATACACAAAACTTATAGTCTTTCTCTTCCAGGGAAACAGACCAAAAGTACAGATGATTAATCTTGCACTCAATATTTTTGTCCAATCAAATGCTCTATAAATTAAGAATGCCCCTCCCCCTAATATTACCTACTCTGACTTGCAATAGCAAGTAGCAACTTTTATGTAACAGCAGTGATGTAAGCAAAAACAACACAATCCCACGGCAATCTGCAACTATTTTACACAAATTGGCTAAATTCATATGATCTCATTCGGTGACAGTAATGTTTAGGGGTGGGGTTATGGGTGGGCCTTCAAGTTTTCATACGATTCACACTGTATGAATTCATATGAAATCATCTCTTCATAAAATAGGTATTAGGTATCAGTTTAATGTTAGATCGGGTTGGCTGTATAGCTATATCGGCTAAATAAATAATAGATGAGCATTTCAATATCTCCTGCCCAAAGTCATTTAAATATTACATTTAAATTAAAAAATTAAATTACATTTATATATTAAATTAAATTGAAATATTAAATTTTAAATATTAACTACACTAAATATATTGTATACAATCCTTCATATAGTGAAAAAAGAATATTCCTTCTATTATTATCTTATATTATCTTATTTATTTATTTATTGATGAGATATATAGCTTAAGTAACTCATAATAAATAAATTATGAATAAAAATATGTGAAAGTTATAATTATGATTTTGTGTCATTGTCCTTACAGCTTGTGTCTATTTATCTGGTAATATTTATTGATTCATTTCTAACAGTAAAACTATTTTGTTGAAGCAAAATAAGGTAAATAAAGTATATTATTGTTGGAGAACTTTGTCAAGCTCTGGGAATGTCATTAATCAGAAATGGTCAAAAATTAGAAATAGTTCTAAATGCAAAAATAAGGAGCTGGTACTATTGATTTGAATGTTTCCTTCAAGGTGAACGCAGTTTGAGGCGGGTGTGACATTTTAAACATTCATCCAATCCCTCTAGACTGCATCAGAGTTGATAGCTCTCAGTTAACCCCATTGACTCACTGAGAAGGGTACAAATTACATTGTACTTGATGACAGCAGAGCTCTGAATACATCAACCCTATCTGTCTGCCTGTAGCACAAACCTCTTTCACTAAGCGCCTGTGGTCACAGCCAAAGTAAATCTGTACTGAATTTGAAGCGGTGTTTGTGAGTATTTGCTTCTGTGCTGAAAAAAAAGTTCAGTATTCAGCTAGAGCAAACTTGTGCGGTTAGGTTTATTATGGAGTCTGAGTGTGTTTATTATAATGTTTAGTTAAATGTCCTTTTAATTTAAATGAATTGCTATAAGGCAATGAGTTAAAACTTCATTAAGAGCTTGAAGGAAGAATGAGATTTGAAAGATTAAAAAAAAAAAAAAAAAGCTGCTAAAAGAGGCTAAAATGGACAAATAAACCTAAGATTTGAATGAATCTGATTATATCTGAGAGCACTTGCTCCTGGTCTCTGTAGGTTTTGTGCACCATATTTGAACAGTTCAGGTTTAACAAAGTTCAATGGCGCCATCTTCTGTATATAAAGAAAAAATAGCCCTACTATAAAATTTGGTGTCGGTAAGGTTTGTTTAAATATTTTTGAAAGACGTTTCATATGCTCAGCAAGGCTGCATTAATTTGATCAGAATGCCGTGAAATGTTATTAAAATGTAATTTAAAATAACTGTTTTCTATTTTAATATATTTCAAAATGCAATGTATTCCTGCGAGGCAAAGCTGAATTTTCTGCAGTGTCTCATGATCCTTCAGAAATCATTAATTTGATGCTCAAGAAACATTTCTATTGAAAACAGTTGTGCTGCAAGTGAAAAAGTACTATAGTAATTTAAGGTAAATACTATAGTGTTTTTGAACCATACTAAAGTACTTTAATTAATTTGTTGTAGTAATTATATAGTTGCTGTGGTAACATAACAACTATAGTAATATAAACAAACTTTACCCAACTTTATAAAGCAATACTGTACTAAGTTTTCTACAACTATAGGGTATATTATACGTCAAAATACATGACAGTTTACTGTAGTAAAAACGAAAGTATAACAGTATTTATTAGTTTATCCATTAGTTAATACTACAGTATGCTGTAGCATTCATTAACAAAGTAATGTAAATACTATAATATATACAGTATGCTACAATTTACTATAGTATGGTTCAAAGAGATTATAGTATTTACTATTAATAGTATCTTGTATATTAATAGTAACGTTTTTTGTGGATACCGTGATAAGTATAAGACAAATTTTATTTCAAATTTCTGCTAGTTATATTAGTTAACTACATTAGTTAACACGAACTAACATTGAACGATACTTCTACACAGTTAATGCAGTATCTAATCGAGGTTAACAAATGAGGCCTTATTGTAAAATGTTACCAACAAAACAGCAACAGGCCCACAGAAACAATAGACTAGCCTATAATAATAGGCCTATAAAACTATTAAAAAGTCAGAATTACTCAAAGGCGACAGAAGGGTTAATAGTTTTTGTTTGTCCGTTTATCTAACTAGCGAGATATAGCCTAAAGTGACGTTGTTTATTATTTACTTCTGAATTTTTTGCACATAAACCGTTCGTATTTGCTGCGGTTACGTAGTCACCTGCACGAGAAAAGGTAAGTTTGACTCCAACATAAAAATGATTAAAACAACAATTTGAGCAAACAAAGAAGTAACGTTATGTAAAGGGATTATGTTGTGAATGTGAGAGAAAAAAAACTTTCGGTTTGAAGGGCTATGTTTTGTACGCAACTACGTATGTCCACAAGATGGCGCACCGTGGCTGGACAGTAGCCGTCTCTGTCTACCTCATCTTTCTATAAACAACCCGAAACGACGTCGAGAGGTGGAGCCGCCGCGCTGACAACTGTCAAAAGACCCTTCCTGATAAGACGAGCTCTTCCGCCCTCACAGCATCTTGTCGTATCGCTTTCGAATCCGTTATAAGCCACATAGCTAAAGTGAGTATACCGTTCTGAGTATACGACGTATCTTTCGCTGTTCCGTTATTGTAGAGCCGTTTCGGATGAGCGGTTCTCACTTTGGCAGGTTTTGACAGGCTGCATGTCTTCCTGGAGACCCACTGAGAAGGTGAGACTACCACGAGTGTGTATGAACGCTAACTTACATTTTCAAAAGCATCGTCTGCGTGCTTATGTGACTAGTCATGCCATGCTGTACGTGCTGTAGAAATGATGCTGAGGGAGCATTTCAGAGAAATGTGCTACAAACGCGCTGGTAAATACACGTATTTCTATGCAAAGCTGTACAGCTACATAATGTGTAGTTGTATTCTCATTTGGGAACTCTGTGCTATTCCGTCCAAGAAAACATTTAATTGACATCCACGTCAAGGAAGAGAAATAGAATGACCCCGTTTTACCAAGAAACCTTCCTTTGTGGTTGAAATTGGCGCACATATCAAGAGAACCGCCCAAGTCTCGCAAAGTAAGAATGGAAACTCACTTTGCCCTCTTCTGTGTACATCAGATCATTATCACAGTATATAACTGGATGTTTGTGTTTGCATGGTTACTCGTGTTAGTTAATGTTATATATATATATATATAAACTAGTATATAATCATAAATGTATAATTTAATATAATATTTGTTGTTGCTATAACATAAAAATTATTATCGTCCTTGTTAATCGTGTTAATCATGTATAATAAAAAAATAATAAAAAACAAGAAACAAATGAGAAACAGCTGAACTGTTGCAAGTTTAAAATAGCCGTTTGAGGGATTATTAGCTAAAGACAAGGATTTAGTTTTAAAGCACTGTTGCATCAAACTGCTTGAAATGTCTGAATTTACTTCAGTTCTAATGAATCATTTCTATTTTGCATGACTGAAAGCATCTATTTCTCCATTTAAATTTATAAGTTCTGGCAGAGACACCGGTATATTTGGATTGCCTTATAAACGTGGTTATATAGTACTTTGCATGTTGTCTCACCTTAGTGTTTCCTCCAACATTGGTCACTGAGTAGTTTGTAAGTGTGCAGGCATGTTTTTAATGCTGCTTGAGAGTATTAGCTCAATGAGGATTAAGGATTTGTATGGGGAAAAGAATAGGTGCTTTCATTAAAAATCATAAATGCTGTATTAAAAAATAGGTGATAGGAGCACCGAATGAGTGTTTGTGTTTCTCCATCTGCACAGAAGTGTGGATTCCTAGCTAATTAAAGTGTAAGTGCAGTCTGTTGTTGAGATTAACCACAATTATCCAACTAAAGGGACTTAATATAACTGATTGAAGGGGAACTGGAGGACCTTGGTTTGGGAATTTGCTCCACGTGCTCTCCTTCAGATAATCTGCTGCTAAAAGCTCCGTCACCATGCACGGGATGAGTCTGAGATTAGGAATTACACAAAGATCAGTATCAGAATGCACTGAAACTGCAGGGAGAAACTGCATGTCACATTTATTGTGATGTTTTTCATTTTGGTCATTTGATTCACAGTGTTTTATTGTTTTCTCGTGAGTCAGTAAGGTGTTTGCTAATGAGTAAACGTAATAATAAAGAGGGAACATTTAATGCAAACGGGAAGACCTAATGCATCCATCGACCTAAATATGAGCTGTTGTACTACAAATCGTAGTGATGTTTGAGTTCTCAGTCACCACTAACAATTTAAAACACTTTTTACACAATCTGTAAATTTGTGTTTTCTACAGAGATGTCAAGGCGAAGCACAAGGTTAGTGAAAGGGCCATCCTTTCCTGATGATGACGCTGCCAGCACTAGCTCCACTGGATCCACTGGCCACATCTCTTACAAAGAGAGCCCAACCAGGTGTGTTTGTATGTGCTGGAGGCAGCAGTACATCAGTTACATAATTTGCATGTGCGTTTACGGTAGTGAAGCTGATACAGATGCTTTCCTGCAGGATCTTCAAGAAGAGGTCTGGTCGCAAGAGCACAGGCAGTGTTTCCCGCAGTTCTAGTCGTGCGAGCAGCGTGAGTCAGATACAGACTGGGCCTCGCAGTGACCTCACTGCCACGGAGAATGAGAATGGTTAGTATCTGCACACACAGAATCTGCAGCGTGTATATATATATATATATATATATATATATATATATATATATACTGTATACACAAATACACATAATATTTAATATTAATAGACTATGTATTATAATATGGATATGGATATTATATACATATTAGATATATTAAAATAAATAGATTTTTGAGATATACATACATAAATATTCTATATAAATGTTAAATGTATATATAGTGTACATATATGTACAGTGTCATATCTTATTCATATATAAAATGTTTCATATATATGATTTTTATATATATATGTATACATGTGAAATGTACTAACATGTTTATTAACTTACTATAAATAATATATAAATAAAAATGTATATATATATATAGAGAGAGAGAGAGAGAGAATATATAACACGTATATAATAAATATTTTATATATGAATAAGATATATAACATACTTCACATGGATTTATTAATTATGTTGTTTGTTATTTTATGTTACATAATGTATGTAATGTATAATTATTTTTATATATGCATTGTCTCTGGGTTTCAGGCATGCCTGTTGCTGCTCAAGGATTCTCCTCTGGATATTCCTCAGCTGAGGAGCATTATGAACAACCCATAAAGTCAAACCCTAGTAAGTGTGCATGAACAATTTTATAATTATAAAATGGCTGGTTGATTGGGTGAGCTGTTCCTTTTTCATTTGTCAAGCAAAGAGCACTGTGAAAAATTCTATTGTTTTCTCCAGGTTCTACCCAGTCTGTAGCTGAACCAGACTTTGGCATGAGGGACGTGTTTCGCTCTCCAGGTATTACATGTATAAACCCTCCCTTCACCCACTAACATGAACAATCAGTCTTTTTCTGCAGCAGTGGTCATGTGCTTGTGTGTGTTGCAGCTCAAGCTCTGGTTATGTTATACTGGTGGCTGGGCACTGCATGGTACAGCCTCACCTCGCGATTGTCTCTGATCAATGTGTTTCTGCTCAGCAGGTACAGTGTTGTAATTACAAATGTGTGACCTTATTTAATAATAATAAAAAAAGGAACATTTATTTTAACGCATGATCATCTATCCTCTGTCTTTCTCTGTAGATGCACAGCAGATATGAGAAAGGCTATCCTACTGGTTCTCCTTCTCTTCTTTCTCATTTTTGGTGAGACAGCTGATGGACACTCATAAAATATCAAAAACAAAACCTATGTATTTCAAGATAACACGAGAACCTTTAGACTACGTACTGGGGTGTGACGAGACAGGTAGCTCACAAGATTGAGTTGACGAGACGAGACAAGATTTTTAAACAGTATTTTTAAGGAATCCTCAATGTCGAAATACATGACTAGAAAAATAGTCTGCAGGTGCATTTGAAATGTTTTAACTAATCATCTTGTAATGAATGTCATTTCAGTTATGCTTTCTGAGTATGAATTATTATATGCAGTAAAAGACAACAATACTCAATCACTGTAAAAGGTTTTGCCACAAACTCAACTGACTGGCTTCTCTCCTGTCCTGTATGATTTCATATAAGTCTTTTCAGTCCTTAGAACTGTATGCGCGCTGGTGTTTTACGCTTTCTATTTCGCAATCGTGCATACTCTGTGAATAGGGAGCGGTGGTGCTGATCACACAATCATTACAAGATATTTGTCATACGCTTAGGCTCTGTTGTGCAACGAATCCTCCGCCATGGTCTTGTCAGTCATCTCGTCACTTACTCTCGTCATGTGATCAGTGAACTCCGATTCCTGCTGCACTTTGTAGGACTCTGCATCTCGTGTTGAATGAGCTGGATGGGGTTGAAGTGACCATTATCCAACTGAATTAAATGGTTTTTATCTCTATAAAAAGCAAAACGACAGTGGAGGCGTAATGTAAATGTAGCGGTGGCATATTCTATCCTAATTTCACACTCACACTCTTTAATGGCAATATCACAAGACCACTTTTCACCTCGTCACATTTTAAACTTGTGAGATCTCATGGCACAAGCTCTCATCACACCCCTACTACATACATGTAGCTGTAATAAAAAATACTTATGCATGTGTTCATGCCTGATCATTTCTCGTAGAGTAATCAAGAAACATTAATAAGCGATTACCTGTTGCAGGAATATGGTACTGGTTACCGTTTGCTTCTCGTTCTCCCCCTCGTGATGTTTCCAGGACACCACCTGTTAAACACACAGATGTACCTTTGAAAACGGCTTTTGATGTGAGTAGAACATCTCCAGTTCATTTAGTCCATTTCATAATGCTCAGTTATTGCATATTTCTCTTAAATGTATTATTATTTTAGTAAATGCAGTTTTTGCTCTTTTAGCACCAACTGCAACATGCCAGCCTGTCTAACTTGAAGGATGAAATCGCCAGCTTGCACGAAAGGGAGGTGAACCTGATGGTAATTATAATATATTTACAATAATTTTGTCAGTGTCTGTTAAAGAGGAAGTGTCAAGTAACCTTTATTTATATTTATATACACTAAACAGATTGTTTCAAAGCAGCTTTACAGTAGTAAACAGGAAAATAATGATTAGTAATGCAAACAGAATTACATTCTGCTGTAAAGCAGCTCTAAAAAAGACAATAGTAACCCTAACCATTATTCAGTTGAAGTCAGTTCAGTGTTGATTCTGTTCAGTTCAATAACTGTGTAAAGTTCATCAATTATGAAATTAAGCTATAAAGCAGCCCTATAGAAAACAGTGATGTCATCCTCCAGCTCAATTCACTTCAAGTTTACTTCTCAGCCAATAGTGTCAGCGTATCAAATCAATGATATTGCTGAATATTAAGTGTCCCCAACTAAGCAAGCTAAAGGCAGCAGTGACAAGGAACCCAAACTCCATCAGGTGACAGAAATGGAGGAAAAACAAAAGATCTGTCCCAATTTCTTTCTCTTTGACTATCTGTTTTCTTAGAGAGACATCGAACTGCTGAAGAAGGAGAGCGCAAGACAGAAGGACAAATCTGAGGTGATGAAACGAAACAATCTTAATATATCATTTCCACTGACATTAAAACATCACCCATCTTTCTTTCTACATCCTGTTTCTTCTGTCATAGCAACAAAGCACTAAACAGGAAATTATGTTGTCCACCTAATTTGTGTATTTGTGTGCTTGTTTCCTAGATGTTGCAAACCGATCTGAAGTCTATGAATGATCAGATGAGGAAGTTAGTGTCTTTTAAGCTTTTCACTTTGATTTTGTGGATGTTTTTATGTTTAGTCTTCTTTTGTATGTTGCATCATTATTTGATCCATTGATGACATATGTTGAATGTTCCCTAGTGTTGAGTCTAAGCACGGGCAGCAGATTTCTGACCTGAAGTCCAGTCTCTCAAATCTTCAGTCAGCTCAAGACCTCCTCAAGGAAAGAGTTGATTCATATGACACTCTCAACACCAATGTAATGACACACGTTTTGAGCTTGTTTAAATTCAGCGGCAAGATTTGCCTTTAACTTGATTGCGAATTGCAATTAGTTATTAATACATTTTTCCTGTCATTTCTTCTGCAGCTGAGAGCAGAGCTGTCCAATTGGCTAATAAAACACCTGAAAGATCCAAGCTCGTTGGAATCAACCATAGTGCTTCGTCCTGAGCTCCAGAGGGCGCTAGAGGATCTGGAGAAACGGATACTAGAGAAACTAGTGCATGAGAAAGCGAGCAGCAGAGATGTCTGGAGGACTGTGGGAGAGACGCTGGAACAGGAAGGAGCCGGAGCCGCCACTATACAAGTATGTGTCTAAGAGGAAGAAATTAAGACATTTTTAGTGCAGTCTGAAGTTTACACGAGGATCATGATGCCGTTTTTTTATGCTTAACAGGATGTGAAAGAAATCGTCCACAGGGCAATTAGCCTGTACAGGGCAGATGGGATTGGATTGGCAGACTATGCCTTGGAATCTTCTGGTACAAATTTCCTGCTTGAGAACTTGTTTATTGAGTATATTATACTTTCAAGTTATAATTTTTTATATATACAAATATACACATATGCACTATTGTCCAAACACTACTGTTGGGTTTAATGTTTAATGTTTTTAAAAGAACTCACCAAGGCTGCATTTAATAAAAAATACAGCAAAAAAAAATTAAAACTTAAAATAACTTTTCTATTTGAATATATTTCAAAATGTAATTTATTTCTATTAAAGGTGTAATATGTAAGAATTTTGCAGTAAAATATCCAAAAACCACTAGGCCAGTGTTATATATTTTGTTCACCTGAGTACTTACAATATCCCAAATGATTCCAACTATTTGTAAATCTTGAGAAAATTGCAATTTTAACCAAGGCTCCGGGATGTGTGAGGAGTCGCCTGTCAATTGCGCCATACACGCGTTACCATCGGTTTCCGGTTTTATTTTTTAGAAACCATGGAAACACCAAAGATGCTTTAATATATTATGTTTTAATAGACAAGGGAAAAACTGTTTTGATACATTTATAGACAGAAAACTAATTGTTGTTATATATCTCAACACGTTTAGTCTTATTGTTTTAAACTAATTTTCATATTTTCACAATTTTTTGTGAGTACCATGCTTTACCATGCCTATTAAAACACTATTTTGTGAAGTAGCTAACATAGCATAATCAGATGCAGCTATATTTTTAGTAACAGTAAAACAGCATTTTCTCCGTTACAACACTCGGCCCTGCTCTGCTTCATATTACAGTAACATTAATAATCGCATCCATGAACATGATTTCTGCCCGATTCCTATCCCGATTATTTTCCACTGGCTGTGAGGTGAAGACCACATGTCCCAAGATTCCACGCTTAAACCTGGCGTCATCAAGCTACGCCTTCGTTTTGAATAGGCCTTCAGCGGACAGAAAATTGTACATATTGCACCTTTAAGTTTTACATTTTTTATTCATATATATTTATATACATTACCAATCAAAAGTTTAGTTTCACAAAGATTTTTTTAAATAAACTTTTTCTAAATATACTTTAATTATGCAAGGATGCATTAAAAATTGTGACAAGTAAAAAAAAGTAAAAAAGTAACAGTAAAAAAAAAAAAAATGTTATATTTCTATTTCAAATAAATGTTTTTCTTTTAAACTTTGTTCATCAAAGAATCCTGAAAAGAGTGTTGCACAGTTTCCACCTAAATATTAAATAGCAGAACTATTTTCAACATTGATAATAATAAGAAATGTTTCTTGAGAAGCAAATCAGCATATTGGAATGATTTCTGAAGAATCATGTGACACTGAAGACTGGAGTAATGATGCTAAAAATACAGCTTTGCATCACAGGAATAAATGACAACAGTTATTTTAAACTGTAATGATTCCAATATTGCTGTTTTTACTGTATTTTTGATCAAATAAATGCAGCCTTGGTGAGCAGAAGAGACTTCTTTCAAGAACATTCAAAAATCTTTACTGTTCTGTACAAGTCTCGGTGTGTGTGTTTGTGTAGGTGCCAGCGTGTTAAACACTCGTTGTTCCGAGACATATAAGACCAGGTCTGCGTGTCTGAGTTTATTCGGTGTTCCTCTCTGGTATCATTCAGAAAGCCCCCGTACTGTTATACAGGTAACCCACAAACACTCAAATCACACAAACACTGTCCACCTTCAGTTTAACACATCTGACTGTCTGAGCTTCTCTCTGTGTTGCAGCCGGAGCTGTATCCCGGGAAGTGTTGGGCATTCCAAGGCTCCCAGGGTTTCCTGGTGATCGCACTGTCTTACCCAGTAAAAATCACCCACGTCACACTCGAACACCTTCCCAAAGAGCTCTCGCCAACGGGACGCATTGACAGTGCGCCTAAGGATTTTGCTGTCTATGTGAGTTGATATTCCAATGTTTTTTTCTTCTTCTTTATAACAGTGATAAAACAACAGCATTGAGATTCCTTGCCTGTCCTGTGTTCAGGGTATGTCTAATGAGACTGAAGATGGAAAGTTGCTTGGGACATTCATGTACGACCAGGATGGAGAGCCCATTCAGACATTCAGGCTTCTGGTGAGTCAAAAATACACGGAGTATTTATCATCTTCACAAGTCTTCTCAATTTTGGCTTTATTTTTGTTAAATAAATAATGACACCATGTAATATGTCATGTGTTGCTGTTCATCAGAGGTTGTATATACATAATTAATTAATTAATTAACCTGCTAAAGACCAGATGATTTTTTATTATGTCCTGATATGTAAAACCATAGAATTCAAAAGTGTACTTTCTTTTTTACATGACTGTATATGGGACAATATACTACCCTAACGAAATCCACATTTTAATCACTTTTTACTGTACCAGTGTTTTTTTATGAACCATTAAACTTAGCATATAGGACAATGAACACTGAGCCGCCTATTGCGCCATCAGCCCATTTCACAGCGCAGTTTCTCAGCCGTCACAGAGAATTTGTTGAAGCGGACATAAGGCCTTGAAATAAGACATACTGCCCTAACAAAAGAAAAATTTTGAGCACTTTTTACTGTTTCAGTCTTTTTTTTGGACCCTTAAACCTGGCAAATAGGACAATGCACAGCCATATTGCGCCATCAGCCCATTTCACGACGTGGTTTCTCTGTAGTCACAGAGAATTTGTTAAAGCAAAAGGAATTTATACTTTCGTTAGGCCTTGAAATATGACGTACTGCCCTAAAGAAAGCCAAATTTTGCGCACTTTTTACTGTATCAGTCTTTTTTTATGGACCCTTGAATTTGACAAATAGGACAATGCACACAGCCGTATTGCGCCATCAGCCCAATTCACAGCACGGTTTCTCAGCCGTCACAAAGAATTTTTTGAAGCGGACATAAGCCTTGAACAATGATGTACTGCCCTGACGAAAGCCACATTTTGAGCACTTTTTACTGTTTCAGTCTTTTTTTTATGGACCCTTAAACTTGACAAATAGGACAATGCACACAGCCATATTGCACCATCAGCCCATTTCACAGCACGGTTTCTCAGCCGTCACAGAGAATTTGTTGAAGCAGATATAAGGCCTTGAAATAAGACGTACTGCCCTGACGAAAGCCACATTTTGAGCACTTTTTACTGTTTCAGTCTTTTTTTTGGACCCTTAAACCTGGCAAATAGGACAATGCACAGCCATATTGCGCCATCAGCCCATTTCACGACGTGGTTTCTCTGTAGTCACAGAGAATTTGTTAAAGCAAAAGGAATTTATACTTTCGTTAGGCCTTGAAATATGACGTACTGCCCTAAAGAAAGCCAAATTTTGCGCACTTTTTACTGTATCAGTCTTTTTTTATGGACCCTTGAATTTGACAAATAGGACAATGCACACAGCCGTATTGCGCCATCAGCCCAATTCACAGCACGGTTTCTCAGCCGTCACAAAGAATTTTTTGAAGCGGACATAAGCCTTGAAAAATTACGTACTGCCCTGACGAAAGCCACATTTTGAGCACTTTTTACTGTTTCAGTCTTTTTTTTATGGACCCTTGAATTTGACAAATAGGACAATGCACACAACCATATTACGCCATCAGCCCATTTCACAGCGCGGTTTCTCAGCCGTCACAGAGAATTTGTTGAAGCGGACATAAGGCCTTGAAAAATGACGTACTGCCCTGACGAAAGCCACATTTTGAGCACTTTTTACTGTTTCAGTCTTTTTTTATGGACTCTTAAACTTGGCAAACAGGACAATGCACAGAGCCATATTGCGATGTAAATAGATGTTTATTAATTCATGCACATCCATACTCTCATTTTCTTCATAGTAAAATGGCAGTGACGCACAAAGGAAATAGGCTATAGTATACATAAACTGGAAATTGTAATGTGTGAGCATGCAGAACGTGAAAAGTTTCTCATGTGCACCTAATAGTTTCTCTTAGAGTATGATCTAGATATTTTTTTGTGAAATTCATCCTAAAATTCTTCCTGTTTTGTGGTCTGTAGGAAGCCTCAGACATCTATAGCATGGCAGAGCTGAGAGTCTTAAGCAACTGGGGTCACCTGGAATACACCTGTGTGTATCGCTTCAGAGTTCATGGAGAACCTTCACTCGCCTGAGAGTGGAGGAGAAGCCGGAGAGGAAGAGGGTCTGAAATAATTCGCTCTCTTCAGTTTTGGTTTACTTTATGCAAAAAAAAAAATGTAAAGCTCAAATGCACTGGATTCGTAAAGACAGAATCAGACAGCTTCCTAATGTACAAATACCAAAAAGCGCACATGAACATTTGGCATTCCTCAAACATTATTTTTCAGGCAAGTGCTGATTGGACATTTTATTTTAGTTGTTTATACACAACTGTTGTGATTTATTTATTTTTTAATGTAAGAAGGCCAGGCTTAAAGGGATAGTTGACCCAAAAATGAAATTCTGTCATCATTTACTCGCCCTCAAGTTGTTCCAAGCCTGTATGAAAAAAAGAGATTTTGAAAAACGTAGGTAACCAAAGAGTTTATGGACCCTGTTGACTTACATAGTATGGAAAAAAATACTATGAGGACCATAAACTGTTTGGTTACACACATTCTTCAAAATATCTTCTTTTGTGTTCAACAGAAGAAAGAAATTCATACAGGTTTGGAACAACTTGAGGGCGAGCAAATCATGACAGAATTTTTATTTTTGGGTGAACCGTCCCTTTAAGTTATATGTAACAGTAAATATGGTTTATAAAGCTGAATGAAGGACAAAAAATGTCATGCTTAGCTAAAATTACTATAAAGCAGCATTTGTGTTGTTTTGCTTATCCTCAGTATTGTGTAATGATAGATGGTTCTGAAATGTGTTTATTCACGTCATCGTTGAACCATATACCTCTGAAGAAGCTTGTAATAGTTGATTAATGTCTTTATGTAACAATGCTGTTTCCTTTGAGCAGCAGTTCTGATTGCACTCTTCCGCCCTGGGTGATGAGTACACATGGGTACTAGAATTGTCAGATGGTGTACGTCTCCTCTGCGGGACGGGGGAGGTGTGGAGTCAAACTCAGGTTTCGGGTTTTCAAACCAAAGTGCTCTTGAACGTCACTCTCTTGTCCTCTGTGTATATAGGTGCTTGATGATGCAGTTTTTGCGGTGCGTTCTCGAAGACATACTTAAAATTCCTTAAAGGTATAAATATGTGCATTGTTTTATTTGATTTATTATTATTTTATTTTGGCATCCTTCTACATTTCTCATCAAGCTTAATAGAGCTCTGATGTTAATTTGGCAAAGTTTACATGAAGTTTCTGTCACATTATTTGATATTATTTTGTAAGAAAAAGGATTGTTTTTGTAAATAAATTTGAGATGGTACATAATATGGGGTGAATGCAATGTATGCGTTCAAGAGTTGCACACATGAGAAATGTTCATGCATGTGCAGCACTTCATTTATTAATTCATGGCTAAATAGCCAGATCATTTGCATGGTTTTATACACAAGCAATCCAGCAGCATATTTTAGACCTTGACCTATTTTAATTGGACTTTTTTGACCCTCCAAGTTTGATTAAATGATCAAAATATGAGGAAAATGTTTCATATATTTTAAATATGAAGAAAAACAAAAAACTAAACTTGGTTAATGTATTTATCTGACAAAATTATATATATATATACACAGTATACCTCAGTCACATACAGCAGTATATAATGCTAATAATTTCATCCACATTTCACATAAGTTGTTTTGTCTGTCCATTCCCTTGTATGGACACATCTATACAAATCCAAAACAATGGGAGGAACTGGTTTCATTTATCCATGACTGACCAGAGAATTTCACCACACCCTCACAAATGTTTTGTTGAGAGGCCAACGCTTCATCATTACACTGCCGGGATTCATTTTCTTTTCTGATTTATAAACGAACTTGTTCAGCTTGCTTTTCTTGCAGGTCTAGATTTCTGCAGCTCTAAAAGGAGAGCAACATCATACTATCAGCTAAAACTGTGGTTACTATGTCTCCTAAATGACACACCATTTCAGTTCTTGGAGATTTAAATCAGGTGTGTTTTTGTGCAGTGTTGGAAACCACTGAGCCACACTGATTCTCAATTCATTCACAAACACAATACTGCTTTTTTCTAACAATTTTATTTCCAAAACAGAAGTAAAACTGAAAGCAACAAAACTAAATAAATAAAGTGGATCTAATAAATACAGTGTGGTAAAAAAAAAAAAAAAAAAAAAAAAAAAACAGGAAGATGTTAACAATGACTTACAGTACTCACTACCATGATAGTGCATCAAAGAAAAGAAATATATTCTACTTTATAAAAACAGAGGAAAATGACAAATGAAAATGTTACATGTACAGCTATTAAAACTACAAGGTCTTAAACATAAAATAAACCAACTCTATTTTACATATATTATTTACAGTTACAGCTGGAAATCGCCAAAGATTCCTTAGGCTTAAAATATATATATATATATATGTGTCTCTTTGAATATTCAAAACAACACACGTCAATGATTTCAGTGGGACGCTCATTCTGAGAGTTCATGTGAACATGCAAAAGACAAACATTCGTGTACAAATTGTCAAAAACAGTCACACAAGATGCTCCCATATGGAATGCTGTGAGGATGAATATATTTTCTGGATGCTGGTGGACCAACTGGCCAAATATCACATGCACACACTCAAACTCCACTCAAAGTGAAAAAACCTCATTTACATGAATTTGATATGTCTAAGAAGTCACAAATATAGGTGATTTATTACCCATGTAGGTTTTTCCCCTACAAGCAAAAACTAAAATTTAAATTTACATAGGCAGAAAATCAGGCATATTCTGGAGTGTTTAAAAACAAGAACAGCAGATATATGGTCACACAAAATAGAGGTGAAAAAATCATTAATTCATTGATGTGCGTAAAAATCACAAATACTTATGGATGAATTATTAAGGGTGAACATCCTAGGTTTAAAGAAAAAAAAATAAAACTAGAAGTCTAAAAAAAGACAAGGCACATTGGAGCCAGGCATACTGTGTTTTCAAACGTGTTAAACAGACACAGTTTGTACTACACAGCATCATCAATGGTGTGATTCCCAGCTCAGTGAGCACAGGAAGGCTGTCACAGTCATTTTGGTCTCGGTCTCTCTCCGTGTTTCCTAACTTGACAATTCTCCCACAGCTGGAGGGTGTCTCGACTGTGCAAAACGCATTTCAAACTACTGCCATCTAAATGTTTACTACCGTGTGACTGAACTGGGACATTATGTATGTGAGATATAGCAGTATTTATGGGAGTATATGCTGTATTTTATGATCAACATTTGCTTGCACTGATGCTAATACTTTCAGTAAAGAGTACATCTCATTGTGACCAACCCTATATTAAAAAGTTGGGTAGATGTGATATTTGGTGGCAAGTAACAAAACAATTTAAGAAATGTTCTAGTTCTCTCCTGGTGTGATTATAACTATCTGCATTCCTGGAGAAACCAAGTTAATTCGTTATAAAAAATATAAATACATTTAAAAGATGTTATGCATCTTAAAAGCAAGAACAGAAGAAATAATTATATGAATATAGGGACAAAATACCCTGTAATGTGCTATGCAGAAGAGTTTTAACATCAACTTTACATATATGTTGTTTTTCAATTGGTAAAATCATAGATAAAATTTAACTAAAAGTGAACCCTAGAATATAGGCTATGTTTATTTCCAGGATGAAATAAAAACATTATAAATAATTTTATATATAAAATTGCTATATATATATATATATATATATAGCATTTATATATATTTTTTACTTAAATGTTTTCATTTTTATGCATGTTAAATTGTTTCAACTTCTAAACACAGCTAACCTAATGATGATAACTGGTTTATCAAAGCTACAAAACTTTCATAACAGAGATACAGTTACCTGGAATACAGTATTGAATTGTCAGTCGCCGTACATAAGTTACATTTGACCTGTCGATTTTTGACGTCAACAGCGTAGAGGCTAGGTCAGGAATGACCAGGTGACCTCAGTCGAGTTTTCACTCTCTTATAGCACAGCAGAAGTAACAGTTAGGACAGATTTAAAAAACATAAAACCAGCCAAAAGACTCCAATGCAAATACAGCACCTTGAAAAGGTCTTAAAACAATCATCTTTCTGATAAAAGGAATATGATCCCTGCCTTTCAAACGCCATGTCTCCTGTTCATTGGGGAGTTTCGGGGGGACTAATAGGTGAGTGCAGCCATGGGAAGGGGGGGAAATGTTTGATTGACAGCCCGGTGACCCCTTCCCCTCAGTAGGTGCGTGCAGAAGTGTGAACAGATGAGGAAAGCGGGGTCAGAGGAGGGGTTTAAAGTTGAGAGTCCGCCCCCAGGCTGTTGAGCTCTTCAGGCGAGTGCTTCTCAGCCGCTGATGCTGCCTGGCGGAAACCGGCGGAGATTTCATCGAATGTCCGGCCCTTGGTTTCTGGGACTTTGAAGTAGGTGAAGATAAAGAAGCCAAGTAAAAATATGGTGAAGATGATAAACACGTATGGCCCACAGAGCTCCTGTTAAAGTAAAAGACAGAGAGAAAAAAAAGTCAGCCAAACCAGCCAAAATAAATGTGCCAATATCCTTCATATAATTCCCATCGGCCTCTCACCTCGACATACTGAAAGCACATGCCCACGATAAAGTTTGCAGTCCAGTTGGAGAATCCAGCTACAGCAAAAGCCGAGGGTCTTGGGCCTTGACTGAACAGTTCAGCCACAATGAACCATGGGATGGGGCCGGGTCCAATCTCAAAGAAGGCCACAAACCCAAAGATAGCTATGATGCTTATGTAGGACATCCAGTCGTATTTCTCCTGTTAAGAGAGATGGGCAACAAAGTCGTCAGATCAAATATATTGTAAACCTTCGGATCACATGGACGACTGTCTGAATGATTAATAACTCCAAAATTGACACTTAGCCATTTATGTGAATATATATATTATGTGCATACCAGCAAGGCAAGAGCAATGGTCATCAATACAGCAGATCCAGCCATTCCCAGCAGTCCCAAGAGGTGCAGGGACCTACGGCCTGCTCGCTCGACCACAAACAGCTGCATAAGATTAACAAATAATCATATTAATATTATGTAATATTACATTATAATATTTTATATTGGTTCAAATAACAATTAAAAGAGTTAGCAACAAGAGTTAGTGTTTTTAATTAAATTTTGTTAAAATAGTATATATAATTCATTTATTCATTCTTTTATTTTATATAATTAAATCAAAAAAAAAAAAAAAATATATATATATATATATATATATAATATAAACTATATGTATATATAACATTTATTTACTATATTTTTATATAACATTTATTATTATTACTATATATGATTATATAAAATAAAAGAATCAATACATGAATATATATATTTGAGTTCTCAAATCTGATTGGCTGAGAGGTCTTTCCAGCCATGCTATATTCTACCAGTATCGCCAGGGGAACTGTTTCACTGTTTGAATCACTCCGCTTTCAGCATTCTCACAGCGAGTGTCATGGCGGACGAGCAAATTTATAGATTCTACTGTTATTTTGTAACAGAATGTAGTTTTAAGAGTTTTTAGGCGAGAATGTAGTTGTTCAGACCTGAAATATGGGACTCATATTTAATCATAGCGCCTATTTTACAATTTGTTTCAACGTTTTCGGAGATGCAAGCTCCAGGCCGTCAGCGGCTGTTCAGTGCTCAAGTACCCGCTGAGAACAGCTTCATCTTGGCCAGTCCTTTGGGGGTTTGCCGCTGTCTCTTATAGTGGTTAAACATGAGATATAATCATTTTGGGCACATAAAACGGGCAATCTTTGGTCTTATTAATCTGTTAACTGTCACTTGTTTCTGAGCAAATAGAACTGGGCTATGTTAAATTTAATAATTTAATATTAAGGCTATATTAAACTGACATCCTGTAGAGCACTGCTTTTGTAGGTTTGACTGAATTGTACAATTGTGTTTATTTCCTATTGTCATTTATAATGGCTATTGTTGTTAAGTTAAATATTAATGTTCAATAAATATTATTTTATATAAATAATATGTTGTATTTGGTATTGAGAAAGGGTCCATTGGTGCGCAAGTTGGATTGAGTGAAAGTTACATTAATACACCATTAGATGGCAGCAAACATGCTCACATCTGCGTACTAATAATACTCACCGACACTACAGTGAAAGCTGTGTTGACGACTCCAGCTCCGATAGTGGCATAAACCGGCTGTTTCACACCTGCCTTCTCAAAGATCTTTGTAGAGTAGTAGAATACCTACACAACAATGTTAACACCAATTAGTTCTGATTTTCGATAAAGATTAGGTTGTCTTCATAAGCGTGTGCACACAGGTACTCACAGCATTGATTCCAGACAGCTGCTGGGACAGCTGCAGCATGATGGCTATAGCGATGGGCTGTCGGTAGAGCGGAGAGCGGAACAGTTCAGGAATGGTGACTTTCTTCTCTCTCATCATCTGTCTGCTCTCCTCCTTCATTTCCTGCATGTCTGCGGCCACATCTGTCGTCCCCCGCAGCTTTTTAAGCACTAAATGCACATAAAAACATTTGTTTACACTAATGAAAGCACTCTGCTGTATCATATGTTTGATACATGTGGATGTTTAGGTGCTGTGGGTCCATGCTTACCTGATTTAGCTTTATTTTCCTCATTGCGGATGATGAGGAGAAATCGAGGGCTCTCGGGGCAGAGGGGCAGTAAACAGCACTGCAGCAGGGCAGGGATGAAGGTAAAGCCCAGGAGGAACGGCCATGTGGTTTCGTTACCCATAATAACGTCCATACCAAAGATCTACAATATACAAAACAGAATATAAATATAGAAAAACAATAAAAATGGTAACTGAAATGACAGAAATGTCCATGTAAGATTTATTAAGATGTCTAAAATGTGTACCTGTGCCATGAGGATGCCAATAACGATGCCCAGCTGATGAAGGGTGCCAAGGGCTCCTCTGAGGGCTGTGGGAGACACCTCACCCACGTACATGGGCACAAAGCCTGTGGACAAACCAGAATAAAGGCCCACCACGAACCGTCCAGTAATGAGCATCTCCCAGGACGCACCCATCTTAGAGAAGCCCATGAGTGCTGCAGCGATGAAAGCCAGGACATTAGCCATGAGCATGGAGTTTCTCCTGAAATTAGAAATTTTTAAAATCAAACATTTAATCATCCAATAACTATCAGAAACCAGGACTGAATAGTTCAGGCTTTAAACAAGGCCTTAAATAATGTAAAAGTGTCGTAATTAAATGTTAATGTTAAAATGTTAACGTTAAATGTTAAAACAATATTAATGGGTACAGCAGTATTTTACCTTCCAAAACGGTTGACAAACAGCCCAACGGAGAAGGATCCAACAATGCCGCCCACAGAGAAGATGGCCACAGACAGAGACCACAGGGTAGTCATGGTTGTTTTAGGGATGATCTCCCCATATCGATCATTCCATGTCTCATTGTAGAAGGCCTCAATGATCTAAAACACAAATATAGACAATCATCATTAAAACTGCAACAGACCGTACACTGCAATTAACAGAAATATTTCATACAAAGTCTGATATTACCCTTTACATTTTATTATAAAATTCTGACAATGCAGTTCACAGTTTATTTCTAAGAATAAAAACATTAAAATTGTATGTTTAATCACATTATGAATAATGCTTTAAATATTTTAAAATTTGTTTGACACCAAGACTAATACATCAACATTATTTAATATCACCAATCAGCTCTGTGTGCTTGAGATTTATGTTCTAATGAGCAATTCTGTCCAGTAGGTGTCACACTGACTTGCTCAGTTTTAGGTAACATGATTTTGTGATGGAAACAGAGACCCACAGAGGGAGTCAGGTTTCTATGGTATCTCTGCGTCACCTGTTTGTTGATAAACACAGACTGTCTGTGGCTACCCTTATAAAGCACCGGTGGCTTTTAGAGGAATGTCACCCAATGACATGCAAGCTACATATTAAAGGGAGATAAAGGGAAAGGGAAATAAAGTTTGTTCTGTATAATCTGTTGATGAATTAAGGTCAGCAAGTCTTCTGCAACCACTTCCTTCCTCGTCTCTCACCATCAGCTGTCTGACACTTTAGGCATGCAGAAAGCACCTCAGTGCATCAGCATCACCTAAATATCAGGCATGGTTAAAGTCATGTGCCTCAGGGCTTGAACCCTCATTATAAAAACCTGTTACACAACGCCGTGGTGTTTTAATAGAACCACTGTGAGCTGCTAGTTATTGGTTATATTCACTTATTCACCGTGCAAGTTGACTGGTTGACTATTTTTTATGCTAAATGTAATCTTTTTTGCATCTGAGGAGCTAAATTGCTTATAAAATAACCCCCAAAATATGTTTAGTAAAAGTAAAAGATAACCACAGCTGTCCCCAGTCTCCATCCACTGACATTGTATGAAAAAAAGAAAGTCAAATGGGTTTGGAAAAACATGAGGGTGAGTCAATTATGAATTTTTTTTTATTTAATCAGGTTGACTACTCCTTTAATGGTTCATTATCTGAATAAACTTCTGCATTGTACAGTATAGCAAAGATCCACCTGGTCACAAATAATACAGTCCATTCATAGTTTCAGGCTAGATAGTGCATTATAACAATATAGTTTTTGTGATTTGTGTGGTTTCAGCAAGGGAAGTCTGCTGACAAGGAGCCCTTGAGGTAATCTTATCGAAGTGATTATTTATAGAGAGGGTCTGCATCAGACCCACACCCACACACGTTAGTCCTATTATGGCCTCACCACAGCTCTATCTCACACTAAAACTATTGTTACAACTGACAGCAACTTAAACAGTGAAAGCAAACACACCATTCATTGCCAGAGGCCAGTGTGTATTCAATAGTCTATTGGCTATTCCAGTAGTTAAAACTCTATATAAAACTCCGATAACAATAGGCAGATAAATGGCCAATGTTAAAATTGTATTCTATTTTGTCTAAATTTATACAAAATTAAAACACTAAAAAGTCTGATTAAATGCTACAAGTTAATTTAAGCATCACAACATTATAATGAATATTATTATGAAAAATATGTCAATTTTGAGACTTGCTAAAGACTAAGTTTTTCAGCGTTATTAAATTATTCTTTAAACTTTAAGTGAGCGTAAGATGGCAATCTAAATGTAAAAATTATGGAAGCTTGTTTCCTCCACAGAATAAAAAAATAATAGATAATTGCGACTTTTAATCTCACAATTCTGACTTTTTTTCCTCGCAATTGCGAGTTTACATCAGAATTGCATGATATAAAGTCACAATTGTGAGTTATAAAGTCAGAATTGTAATATAAAGTTGCAATTGTGTTATATCTCGCAATTGAGTCCATATCTCGCAATTCTGACTATAACTCACAATCGTGAGTTTATATCACACAATTTTGACTTCATAACTCGCAATTGCAACTTTATATCACGCAATTCTGAGAAGAAAAAAAAAATCAGAATCAGAGGTCAGAATTGTGAGATAAAAAGTTGCAATTACCTTTCTTCTTTTTTTTTAATTCAGTGGTGGAAACAAGCTTCCACAAAAAATAGAGAAAATGAGCATGTATAATTAAATTTCTATCAGCCGACACATGCTAAAAAATGCTAATACTAGCTGAAAACCAATATGGTATTGATATTGAATACTAAGCAGCACAACTGTTTTCAGTTGTAAAAAAAAAAAAGAAGAAATGTCTCTTGAGCAGCAAATCAGCATATTAGAATGATTTCTGAAGGTCATGTGACACTAATGACTGGAGTAATGATGCTGAAAATTCAGCTTTGCATCACAGGAATAAATTACATTTTAAATAATTTAAAATAGAAAACAGTTCTTTGAAATTGAATTTTAAATAATATTTCATAATATAGCTATTTTTAATGTGTTTTTGATCAAATCAATGCATGCTTGGTGAGCATGAGAAACAATCTTTCAAAAACATTAAATCTTACCAATCCCAAACTTTTAAACGGTAGTTGCAAACAAATCAAATTATTTTTCTCTAGACAGGAAGAGGAGTGAGTATAGTGGAGTGAGAATATAGAATCTCTACACTGCATATAGTGTCTAAAAGCCAGAAAAGCTCCATTCACATAAGCAAAGCCTTGCAACTAGTTCAACATGCATGTCTGAACAAGCTGTGCTATGTGTGAGATGACCTTCACCCTGTACCAGAACAGAGAATATATTTAATATACATCTGACCCGCAGTTAGTTACTTATCATTTATCAAATGCAAATTGACTTTTAATATGTAGATAAAAGGCAAAATGTCCCTGAGGAGCTGTATAGAGTAACTCCAGGTTGAACAGGCAGCATTTGACATTGGTTTGAGTGTGTATGTGTGTGTGTCTACTGACAGACAGGGATTTGGAGACAGCTGCAGCAGTACATAATAAATAAGTGAGGGGGCAGCATTCCGATAAGGTCAAAGTCCAAGGACACACCTGGGATGTTGGGGTGAACAGTAAGAAATTTGTCACACAGTCTTTGTGTATGTGTGAGTTTGTACTCGCCACTCACATTTTGCGGGGCATTGATTACACCAGTGTTGTAGCCGAACTGAAGAGAGCCAATCACAGCCGTCCCTACAGCCAGCATCAGCGGCAAGGTCAGTTGCTGTTGAGGGAAGAATAAAAAAAAAAAGAGTGAGTCATTTTTGCTACACAATGAATTGTTTTGAAACTCCATCTCATTGTCCAATAAAGCTCTATTACCAGATGGTCGGCCAGACCTGACTATATTAAAAGAACTATTCTCAGAGGTGTGGTAACCCATTGTTTGACATTCTAATAATGGTCATGGTAGTTGTAAAGCTTGTGTAAATTCTGTCCTTCCTCAAAAATGAAAGACCACAGCTTCACATTTAGCTAATATTTTGTTAAAAAAGGAGAGCAACCTAAACATATTTATATTTCATCTCCAGTATTCAGTATTCCCATAAGAATTCTATTGTTCAAATATTCAGAATCACCCCCTTCCTAGTGGGGCATTAAATATTAGTGTTGTGCAAAATGACAATAATTTCCTTCTCTTTCAATAATTTCAATAAAAGTATTCACTTACACAGATGACTTCCTGAAAGGTTTAGTTTATTTTTCTGCAGGGTTGGGAGATATATTTTAATACCTCTCAGGGAAGTGCTCAGAGAATAAAGCACTTTCCTCATTCCAAAGGAAAAAAAAAAGAAAAGAAAAAAAGCTGAAGTATATTTGTTTTCAGACTGTCTAGCTTAAAAATGACTGGACAAAAAGTGATGAAATCTGTCTGCAAACCATGAAGCCTTGAAGGTGAAAAGGGAACTGAAAACTCATTCAATTAGTATATTGTGCTAATATTGCAGTAATGCAATGTTACATAATCAATCCTAAATCATATTATATAAAATATAAATTAATTGTATAAATAATAAATAAGAAAAGTTAAATAAGAATAAGAAAAATAAGAATTTCATATTTAATTGAATGAAACATTTTATGTACTAGTTATTGCTAAACTTTATTACAAAACTTAATGCTTAAGATATTATTATTAATATTATAATAATATAAAATTGACACAAAAATAAATGTCACAATGCAAAATGTCTTCAGGTACAAAAATATCAATAGCCTTATTTTCTTATAAAAATATAATTACTTAGCATTTTTCTTGTGTTTTTGGAGGCCAAATGTTCATTAAAGTCTTCATGAGATTCTTACTGTATTTGTATACAAAGTTTAGGTGAAACAACATCAGAGTGAGGCTGTGCCTGACCTGAAAGAAACCATTCATCTAGTGGCTGAACCTGAACTTGTGAAAGATTATGATGCAAGTCTAATGGACGACTTAGAGAAGATTTCTAGTGGTTTAACCAGCACCTATAAAGAAAGGGACTGTGTAAACCCTCTTCTCCAGTGAAGGCAGCATCATCATTGTTTGGGTTCCTGTTATTTCAGAACTCACTGGATTGGATTATTATTTACACAGAGGATCTGGGATGGACATTTTCTTTCACATGGTTACCCATCCACAAGACAGGCAGCTTTAAACTGGTTTAGCTTAGCTTGACATTGTTTAGTTCACTGTTTAAAGAGTCACTTGACGCATACGTCAAGCCTTTGACAGCTTCACAAATATGAATATCTGATGATGAACTTAAGCCCAAATAGTGCCACTGCATCACTGTCTGGTACATTCATAAATCATACAGAACAGCAAGCACTCGTTAAAATAAAGTTTACTCAAAACTTGTCAGAGACAGCTTGTTCCAGCTTATTTCTATGCTTATTCCTTTTGGGGAATCAACACACAAAATAATTAAGAGTTGTCTTAATTCTGAACATTTTTTGAAAAAATCTCTCTATAAGCTAACTCTAAAAAGTAGCTTTAAATGTCAAGCTGTTTTAAATTTAGCATGCTCGCTGAAACTGTAAACAGATCTCCATTCTGAACATTTTTCAGAGCTTGCATTCCTCTTTTATAAACATACAGTCAGCGATGAGAAAGATACCAGTTTTGGATATGTGCACTCCTTTCATTTGCACACACATGCGTACACTCTTCTCTGCAAAAGGGGTAGGAAGTAAACACACCTCCGCTTCATGTTGGTATAGAAGCTGCAGTTCATTGAGTTCAAGACTATGTTGTTTAACCAGCCCTGAAACAGGAAACCAAATGCACAACACACAAACACAAAACCTCTAGGAGGAGCTTATTCATTCGGTAGTTTAAAACCTAATATTGTGCAGTCAAACTCGCACACAAAAACAAAGATTAAAAGGCAATAAACCGAAGCCTGGGCTCAGTTGACTTCCTGAAAAAGTTAACTACATCCTTCCTACCCCTTAAACATTAATGCTGATAGCAAACACGGCTCAGAACAGACATGGCAGTGGGCTTGTATCTCTTTAAGAAATTTGAACCTTCTTAATATGGAAGATTTGACTCAAGTCTTACTCGAGGGGAGGGCGTAGGTTTGGCTATGAAACATTACTCTTCAGATTCCTGCCTTTACCCCATATTACCACGCAGACATGCCTAGTTAAACACACTGCATACCCGTAACTACATTAACACAGATCAAACAGATATAAAAAAGGCCTGGCCCTTTCCATGAAATTTTGTGTGTGCGTGTGTGTGTGTGTGTGTTGGGGTTCGGACAATTTCTTAATGGTTACATAAACCATTTTTTAGCTTCGTCATTCTGAATCCACGCTGCTCACACCGTAAACAGTCACGCCCTTCTGCTGATATATCACACACTGACAGTTGACTTGGACACATATTTTGGCTCAGTGCTCATTTCATTGTGTCAGCGTACCGGTTTACATTTAGGATTACTTTTTTAACTGTTTGAATGATAAGAATAACTTTTCTAAATGTCATCATGACATCCACAGTAGAGACAAAACAACTTGATGACTTGATGAAAAAAAAAAAAAAAATGCCAACACAAATGCCCCAGTAATACAGGCAACTGGAGGCCAGCTCTGTTGAAGCAACCAAACTAGCATGCAAATAAACCTCACTATTCATGGCAAAGCTCAAAGGCATTTTTTCTTCTTCTCGATTTTGGGGCCCTCAAAGTTACGTAACAAACATGAGCTGATTTTTACATTGCTTAAGACATTGAAAGCCTTAGATTCTGGACTATGACTTAATTTTATGGTGAAAAAATATTTAGTTTATAAGGAAATACTTATTCAATCATTTTTCTAAACATAGCTTTCATAACAGGGATGATTGGTTCCCCTCAGAAGAACACAATTTGAAATGTGTCATCTGTTCAACAGTCATCAAATGTATTTTTTTCTGCTAAATATTATGTTGAGAAGCAACAGAAATAGAATGGAACTTCCTTATTTTGCATATTTGTATGCATGTATTTATATATATTAAAACTCTTAATTAAAAAAATCTTTAAAAAAAACACACAACAAAATCCCATTCCCAGTCTGTGTCTATATGCATGTCTGTATCAGTCACTCAGGGGCAATACACATCAAAAAACTATAACAATTAAACCAAAGATTATCAACTTAACAACAGCAACGCTACTGAAAGTGTACTTACATTACAGCCTCAGTAACTTTAATAAAAACCAATGGTGTGAGGATCTGCATCTCTAGTTAAACAAACAAAAACTTATCTTGTAGCACTTTTTGCTCAGTGGTGATTAAATCTAAAGGTGCAAGGTAACACTTTATTTTAGTGACAACACTTTACTACATGTACTTACTATAGTAATAACTAACCCTGAACCAAACCCTAACCCTATAGTAGGTATATGTAGTTAATTAATATTACTCAGTACTTATTTGAGTAAGTACAATGTAACTACGTCACCTTAAAATAAAGTGCAACCAAAAAACCATATCTCATTCAAAAAAATCATATTTCATTCAATATGATAAAAAGAGCACTGTGACATACTGAAATACTGTCTCATCAGGAAGAGAACACAATGACGTACATACTCAGAAAACAGCAGTGAGAATGATTTTGAACAAACCTGTTCTTAGAAAGTACACTAAACAGGGCACAGCATGTATTTTGCCAGAAATGCATTTATAGCCAGTGAGAATATTATTTATTTGATTCCACTTGCTAATTCAACGACCATCAAGAATTTGTAAATGAAACTAAAATGCTTTATTTGTTCTTTCTATTTCAGTACGCAAGAAACAAGCTCAATATCATGATTCCTGTCACAACTTCAAGGAAAGCTACTCATTTACATCAGTTTAATCATATAATCTTGAGCTGGACTAATCATTGCCTGTGATTGTACTTGCTGACTTTTCAATCAATTTATTCCTTTATTTATTGAATGGTTAATTAATGTTAGGCCCTAATTTGAAGCCTTGAAATGTTGTTTAACACACTATGTCGACAGGCCGACAAGTTTTACATTTAAAAGAATTAAGACACCTAAAGCCACACTAAAAAAATGTATGAATATCATTGCACCAGATAACAAAATATCAAACTAAGTGCCATTTATTAAAGAATAAAAACATAAATATACTGTTCAAAATAAAAGTAAACTTTCTGGTTGCCAAACTTGATGACTTGATAGCTTATCGTTAAAATCACTAGCTGGTTAAAAGTAATTGCAAAAATGTCTCAAAGGAAGGTTAGATCTGAGAGATACAGCATTTCCTTGTAGATGCCACTTAGGTTTGACATTCTGTTATCTAATGCAATGACATTAAGACATTTTAATTGGGTTACATGGTTAAATACTTTTTGGAGCCAATGAATGATGAATACAGGCCTGCAATATTAGAAAGAGAAGCTGTCTGGTTCATATTTAAGGAGAAAAGCTTACTCTGCAACAAAGACAAAGATCTCTTTCTACCTCTTTCACTCTCTCTCACGGAGTGTAATGCTCTGACTGGCATGTCCTCCTTTTCAAGCAGCATCTATCTGCCAGCTTCTAGTTCTGTAAAGTCTCCACTAATGACATTGTTTAAGCCACTCACAACTCCACTGAATTGTTTTTAACACACTACAAAAACGATCCTTCTTTACTGGAACACAGCTCCGCTAGGATTTAACACTGCTGTATTACAAACAATATTATGTAACCTACAGTAAAGGATCTCAAGCAAAAACTCTGCCCTCCCTTTCAAACGTCTAGCGTTAACAATTACAGCTCAGCACCAATTCGCCCCTTGATTTTTCATGGAAATAAATTACCTCAATGGCACTTGGAATTCTATCGTTCCATAATCCCTTAGAAATCCCTTTATTAGTGCCCATTAGGCTGAAATGACAGTAACAGGGAAGTACATACGCAGGACGCAGTCATGCAGGGCGTAAAAGAAAAAGGCAGCTTGACTTGAGAAAGCAAAATAGAATTAAGTCCCCTGACAGTTTGCTTTAGGTTTAATCCTCAATCAAATTCCCCAAATGTCTCTTTGAAAATCGAGATTTTCACTAATAGTTTGTTATTTCCACTTGATGAAGTACAGGTCAACTGTACACCTGCCCCCAATTAGCTGATTTTGCGGCCGTCCTGGTGCTCAGCAGTAATTTTTTAACAGTTTGAACTGATTAGACAGAATAAAAAAATAATAAAAAAATGCAGCCTTCATAGCCAGTATACAATGATAAGACGACAATAAGACATTTCTCAAATGAATATCTAAAAAACTTTATCTGGTTTGTTTTATCCTTAGCAGCTGATAATAATCCTAAAATCTTGTACTTGTGGTTTGGCAGTTGCTGGAAGGAACAGTTAAAAGAACCAAATTAATTAATAACTCTTTTTCACTTTATTTTTTCCATCTCTACCTGGAAATAATCATTGTAGACAATAAATATTTGCTTGGTTATGCCTAAAGCTCAATAGAATTCATTGTAGATCATTAAACATGATATAATTGGTTCTTTGAAGTCTGTACGAAACTAATTTCCTTAGAAAGTACCATCATAAAAAACAAAAATTCTCACTAACTGGGTAGCTTCTTTCGGTTTTAAGCACAACCAAGGTATTTAGAAAGATCAGGAGAAAAGAAAGAAAGAGAGAAAGAGACAATGACAATGACATGGTTGTCCTCCTACGCAAACACTAAAACCTGACAGGTAAGTGACAGGTGTGGCACTGCTGTGTATTCATACAATACATGCTGATAAATGTACTGTGCATGTTTTATGGTCAGGAATAATACCTAAGGCACTGTTTACTTTACACCTGGTATTAAGATGCATCTTGGTTGATAGGATCACAAGCGGATGGTGCTAAATACAGGTGTAAATGGGGTCTAAAACGTTTTGAGCTTGTCCACTTTCAACCGCTTTGCTTTTGGATTGCTTTTGTAGTGGAAACGCTCATGTGGTCGAATGCGTTTGGACAGCCACAAAAGACCGCCTAACTAACCATCTACTCATATACATGTTGTTTGATATCAGAAGCTGGTTTGGTATGAAAAACCCAAGCACGAGGGTTGTCTTAACAAACAACGAGTGTGCACATTTCTCTGGTATTAGAGGCACACGACCATGTGCAATAAATTAAGAGTGCTGTAGAACACAGCCAAAACACTAGGCAGTGTGCTGGGAACGGGTCAAGAACACGACCTCGCTCTGGCAGGGTTATGTCGAGTGTTCCCTAGCTAGAAGTCAGCTGTGGCTCTCCTCTCTCTAGGGACAGCTCCCTCGTTCCCAGCACGTCAACCAAAAACTAGATTAAATTCAGCAAAACCATAATACACAGCTGTATTTAATATTAGACATACAGTAGTAGCTAAAAGTGATGTCCGGCCTAGGAAAAATGGCATCTTCACCCTTTATTTAAATATTATTAAAAATTTGTTAACAATTTTGTAATCATATTACAGTTTTGCTTGGAGTCAATTGTTTTATTTGTTTTAATTGTGTGCGTGTGTGTTTTTATTCAAATTGTGCAGATAAAATTTTTGGCCAGGCTGTCATACAAAAAAATTATGAACACATGCAAAAACAAGAGAGAACCAATGAAATATTAATAACCGACTACATATTGAACTGTATTCAATGTATGCCGTTTCCTTTTTTTTTTTTTTTTTTATGCATTTTTTTGGATAGTAAAATAAAACCTAGTTTGGTTTGCCTTTTTTGCCCAATAATTTTGTCAGAAAAATACCTTAAAACATAAAATATTTTCCCTTAGATTTTGATAATTTAACTTAGTGTCATAAAAAATATATATATTCCCTGCAGACATCAAATCTTATATCAACCACACTACTTCTAGTATAAAGCCACTGGATTTCACTTAAGCATTCATCTTAAGCTCTAAAAAAAAACCCAGATTGTTGCTTTCATGGTCTGCTTCTGTCCATTGTGATAAAAAAGAAAATCAACCAACAAGATCTTGTAGTGTCCTTAATTTCAGGAAATCTGAAAGACACTTGATCTATCATGGGTGATCATCATGCATCTGTGGTTAGGTTAGCCATGTACAACAGCCTACTAGTCACGTACAAGTCTCTAGCTAAGTATTAGTCACTAGTTTGAATAGTGCCAAAAATAAATTAAATAAATAAAAATATAAAACCTAGAGATGGAGTTTTCCCATTAATACATTTTGATTTTTTAATGGTATTTTAAGGTAATTTCAGTCAATAAGATGCAGTTATATGTACTTATTTATTTTCACTAGTATTCACAATAACCACTTTTATCTTTTGTATTTATAGGTTTACAAGGTTATGGTTCATATATGAATTAAATATATGAATGACATATAATTAATTTATTTTAATAATTACCAAAACACTTTCATAATTACAATTATTATAACAAAATCTTTCTTTTCAATCAAGAAAGAAAGAATACATAAAATATACATAGTATATTGTATATTTCCTTTCTTGTTATTATTTGTTTTGTGCAATAATGCTTTGGCGATATTGTATTTAAACACATCATGCCAATAAAGTACTTTAAATTGGAAAAGAAAAGAAAAGAAGGGCACCGATGGATTAAAGTGGGCACGTACACCACGATTCTCTGGCTGTGTCTGAAAACCTAGTGTGCTTCCTACAAAGACAGCATTTTTGGGTATCACATGCGCCATCAATGATAAAGACGCCAAAGTCATGGCCAGCGAACGCGCCAACGATATCCAAATATGTTGTCTATGTAGGCAGCATACTCGGATTTTGTATTGAAACAAAGCCTCTCTTTAAACAAACGAGTTCCCGGCATTGACGGACTACGGTCAACACCTACCAGTTTTTAGGAAACTGTAACACATTGATGTTAGATAATCATAGCTCGGCCACCCATGTGACATCTCTCAACATGTGGTACGGGTTTCTTTTATTTTTTTGTCACTGAACTAGTTTGTCAACTTTTTAGAGCTCGAGATGAAGGCTCGCGAGGCTATGTGGCTAATAACTGACTGAAATTCAGAAAACTATTTAGCCAAACCAGGCATACAGAAATACAGACCAATAACATTTTCCACATACTGTTAAGTTCATTTTTATCTCTTATTTTGTCATTTGACTGGGAAAAATTATTTTTTTAGTTACCTTTTCGCCCTCCATCACGTCTTGTCAAATGCTCGATGACGTTTCGACGTACGTTAACTCAGCTGAAACTTCGCCTCTTTTCCCTCGGTTTTCCTCAGAAGTCAATTTGTACGTTAAATAAACTGAACAATAAAAAAGTATAAATAAATACAATATGATGTAACTTCAGATGGAGACCGAGTAAATGCCTTCAGATGCCTCTCACGAACTTCTTGCTGAATTCTGACTAATTCCTCTTATCTACATAAGTTTGTTTCTTCTCTTTTTTCTTATCTGGGCTATTTCTTCACAAGTTACCAGCTCGACCCGGTGAGTGTGAGATGCTGTCCGGGTTCGCCGGGTTAATATGTATGACGCAACAATGTCGGGAGTGAGGTGGGCTGGACCAGGGCTGGACTGGGAATGTGCTCTCTGATTGGCTAATACGAATGACGATATATAGAGTATAATGAAAGCGCAAAAGAGCGTGTAAAACCCCACACCACATGAATCAATCATGAAAGACTGAGTCAAAGTATTATTTGATAAGACTATTCATGGAACACTTCTGTGGCTAGACGGTGATGAGTTAGCATGTGTTTGGATAAATGTAGTCAAATGATCTGCTAAAATAATATGTAATTTTTACAAACAATTATCACATTTTCAAAACTCTTAATACAAACTCAATCAATATTCACTAAAGCGCACAGTTTCAAAAGATTCTTTCATTATGGTTGTGTTTCTTTTCTTAATAACAAAATAATTATGTGGCATAATAAGAATATTTCGCAAAATAAACGTTTTTGAAAAGTTTAGTTGTAAGAGGTGCATAGAAATATACTGAAAAGTGCATGATAGTGAATTTCTGATCCTTAAAATAAAATGTTTTTCTTCAAGGGGTGTTTAAGGAAGTGTGTAAGGAGAAAACAATCTTTCCAAAGACTGTTTGCATGATCAAAATAGAAAGAAACCTTTCATGTCTTATTCCTTTGAAATCTAATGAAAACAATAGTAAGTATCTGGCGACAGAAAAGTCTGGGTAATCAGAGAGCAAAAAGACACTCGTGAAATGCTATTATTAATTTTTTAATAGTTTACACTTTATTTCTTAAAGGGTTATTTCACACCAAAATTAAAATTCTGTCATTAATTATCCTCATGTCGTTCCAAACCTGTAAGACGTTCGTTCATCTTCAGAACACAAATGAAGATCTTTTTTAAGACAGAATGCTGTCCTTCCATTGCCTGCCTTTGTAACTACCACTTTGATGCTTTAAAAACTTCATAAAGAGATTGTAAAACTAATCCATATGAATCGAGCGGTTTAGTCCAAATTTTCTGAAGAGAATCGATCACTTGTTATGAAGAACAGATTTCATTTAGGCTTTTACTCGCATGTAAACATTGATGAGGGAACATATCCAGACGCTCAAACGTGCTGCGTGTAACACACGAGAATGAACCTCATTGGTTACGCAGCCCGTTTGAGCTTCCGGAAGAGGTTTGTTCTTGCGCGTGTAGCAGGTTTGGTTGAGCTTCTGCTTATGTTCACTGATCAATGTTTACATGCAAGTAAAATCTGTTCATCATAACAAGCGATTAAGTTTTCAGATTTCTTAATGAAGTTTTTGAAGCATCAAAGTGGTAGTTACAAAGGCAGTCTATGGAAGGAAATCTGACAGCATTCTGTCATAAAAAAGATCTATATTTGTGTTCTTAAGATGAACGAAGGTCTTACGGATGTGGAACGACATGAGGGTGAGTAATTAATGACAGAATTTTCATTTTGGGGTGAACTATCCCTTTAACTCTTATTCAAATTTACTTAATTTGTTTACATATTAGATTCTAAAAAGAGGTTAGTAAATACATACTAATCACCAGATCCACTCCACTGTCATAAGTTAAAGACTGTTTTTCCTAAACTATATTTAAAACAGAGAAAGTCTTACAGAAATGGCTTGTGTGGCAGAATCACTTATGCAAAGACATCATATCGTGCCAAGATTGGAAACGGGTGCCCAGGTAACTGTGCTGCATGAGTTACCTCAAACTGCATGTACCAATGCCCATTCAGGACCCTTTATACTAGATCAGTGATTAAGCCACCAGATTTACAAGTATTTGGAGAGAAGCTCAAAGAGCGATTGTGTCTCACTCCTACAGACAATTCCCTTTGGTTCGTGGGAAAACGAGAGATGAGAGGGGGGTAATACGTAACGATTCATTACAACACAGAGGTTTTGTTTGAGTTGGTGGGGAAGTATCTGCTTATCGCAAAAGCAAAATAATCAACCTACAAGAGCAGGAAACAACGTTGCATTGGCACAATAATCAAAACTACACACAAATAAGAAAAAACTGACATAAGTTAAAAGTGTGTACCTTTTGTCTCATTGTTAAACTTGTTTGATATTCTAAGGAAAACAAAAACAGACATTTCTGAACAATCAATCATGGATGTTCTAAACCTGGAAGACAGAAAAGAAAATAATAAAATAAGCATGACAGTTCCAGGATGTTCGTCACCTCAAGCCTTCATAAGAGCGTAAAAGTGAATCATGTACTAAAACAATACAATGCAGGAAGATGCTAAAATTCCAGTCCAAATGAGAATATATAACTGTATTATATAAGATTCTGTACACTGTTGTGGAATATATATATATATATATATATATATATATATATATATATATATATATATATATATATATATATATATAGTCAAACCAAAAATTATTCAGACATTTTTTATATTTTTGATATATTTTAGTGGGTGCAGGACACTATATTTCATTTATGTAAGTGAGGATAGCAAAATAAAATAATTTGTGACATATTATACCCAAAAATTCTTCATACAGTGGACTACCAGTAAAATGGATAAAAAATTGGAACCAAAAATTATTCAGACACTTTGACTGGACCATGTTTTGCTTAATTGTTATCTGACATAATTAAGATAAAAATAAAAAAAATTCTAACAGTTTAACTCTGAGATCTTGTCATATTTTATTACCATTTTTTAAACTATAGTGAATAAACTGTATTAATGAATGAAATGTTCAAGGTGTCTGAATAAATTTTGGTTTGACTGTGTATATATATATATATATATATATATATATATATATATATATATATAATAACCAGGTTATTCACCAGGATGAACACCTTGTCTTTTATGTAAAAAGAAATATGGTAAAAAAGTATCATATCAATAATGCAGTTTGAATAACATGACGACACTTTGGTTGTGTGAAGAATATTGAAAATATATAATTATATAAATAAATAAATACATAAATATTATATGATATATAAATTTTATTTTATATAATATCTAATTTATATTATATATATATATATATATATTTTTTTTTTTTTTTTCTTAAATCTGTTCCTGCTTGATATTCCCTTAGTTGGCAGCATGCAGTGGTGTGTTGGCCTCATTCATACAGCCTAATCAATCTGTCAAAGGTAAAACAAGTAGCCATACACTCTCTGACAGGTTTTGTGGACTCCTGCAAGTAAAGGTCTAACTAATGTTCGCTTTTGTTTCCACTAATCTGCTTATCCGGCTATCCACTCATTCCATAGAGCGCATCAACCACACCAACCAGCAACCATGTGCTTTATTTCATTCACTACGAGGAACTCAAGGTTTAGAGTGAGCAGTGAATTACTGGGAATTTTAATACTATATGTTTACCTTCAGTAAATAATAGTATTTAATTCTATGCAGAGGTGTAAAGAGTACCTGAAAACCATACTTGAGTAAAAGTACAGATACCTTACATCGAAAAGGACTCCATTACAAGTTACAAGTAACCAATTCCAATACGACTTGAGTAAAAGTCTGATTTTAACAGTACTTAAGTATTTTACTCATACTGAATGTAGGCTCAAAGATGCACTAGTTCTGGCAGACATGCCAGTGAAAATAAGAAACAACTGATTTGTAAGATGAGAAATAATGTTTATATTGTAAAATCAAAATAAAACTGAACACCTCAATATTGCAATAAATCAAGGTCGACACAACAACCTTTTATACGTCTACAAACTCTCAAGTCTCAGTTAAGCTCAGGTGCACAAAAAGGCCATGCGTAAACCAATATCTGTCAATATAGCGTCAATATAAGTCTCGTCAATATAAGTCTCGTCAATATAGCGGATAAATAAAATAATGTTAAGTAAAATTAAATAGTCAAAGTCTACACTGTAACAAATTTCTGTAGTTTTCACAGCATTATTACAGTAAAATGAACAAATCCTGTAGAACCTGTACTGTATAACCTGTATACAGCATATTGTTGTAAATCTGCAAAGCATCATGGTTAAATTTCAATGGCGGGTAAATTCTACAGTAAATATATTTTTTACTGTGAATCACAATGAAGAAATTTTGAACAGGACATTTTCAGCAGCAGAAACTGAGGAGATTCCACACTTTCTCTAGGATTTGACTTCAGCAAGGCAACTTCGCTCATATTTTGCAATGTTATATTAATTTACCAAGGCATCCTCATGTAAATTTACCTGTGTTTAGGAGTGTGCCAGGAGAGAGATGCAGAGAACAGAACTATAAACCATATCATTACAAACATAACTGTTTACTCGCATAAATTTGATAGATTTTTATTTTTTTTTTAATCTTTCGATATTTGATAACGTCATCAGTTTGGTGGAGTAACATTGCTGGATAATAGTAAACTGGAACTCCATGCACAAGCATGTGTTAGCAAAGTGCGCTAGCCGTTTCTTGTTGTTTTTCTAGCTACGGCATGATTAATCAACTACCAAAGCGGGCTGAAGTAAGAGAAAACGCAGCAACTGGTAAGAATTTTAAACAGCACAACATTTTTCACAGCATCATGTTTTTCTGAGCTTCTTTGCCGGGCAAAACACAGCAGCTACATAGAATAGATGCTAGCCTTTTTAAGTGAATTCCTGCCTTGTGGAAGCATAATGCGTACACGCATTAACAGTATTTTTTGTATTTCTTCAACAATTTTTCGAATGCTGCCACAGACACAAGGTAGCCTATCTACATTATGGGGAATAATATAGTTGTCACATTTATGTTTAGTTGGTTTTGTCATGCACAGACTTTTAGAATGTATTTCATTAGTTCCTGTTTTTCTTTGGTTCATTTCCCATTTCTCATTTGTTTCTATAGTAACTGTCATTAGTTCATATGGTTTTAGCTGTGTTTGATTAGTCTAGTTTGTATTTACTACTTAAGTTGTGCCTCTATTTTGTTACTGTTTATTATTGTACAGTAAAATTACTGTAATAATAAACACAGTAACCCAATAGTTACCATAATTCTAATCACAATAACAATTTTTTACTGTGTTTATTATTATAGTAATATTACTGTACAATAATAAACAGTAACAAAATAGATACCGTGATTACATTTACAGTAAGCATACTGTGGAATAGAACACAGCAACTTACTTGCTAATTGCTGCCAGCAAGTTACCGTACATTTCAGTGTTCTTTTTACAGTGTACTTACACTGGATGTGCTGTTTTCAGCCTCATCACCAGCTGCAGTCATGACCTCATCTCATAAATCAAACACCTGCGATTCAGCAACTACCTGTTAATGCACTAACATTCACATAAAGCAGCCTTGTTGACAAGTTTGGGTGACTAAAGGAAAAACGCACAAAGATATAGTACCTTCAATGACCTTAGATAGCAAAATTGTTTCTTTATATCAGAATCAAACTGCCGCAGAAAAAGTTAGGCACCATGAAAAATGTAATGTGTAATTGCATTACTCATCACAAATGTATTGGAGTAAAAAGTACATTTACTTGTTCAAAAATGTAGTCAAGTAGAGAGTAAAAGTTGCCAATATCTTTGATACTTAGTACAAAGTAGCCAAAAAGATACTTAAATACAGTAACTAATTACATTTACTCAAATACTTTACACCTCTGATTCTACGTCAACCTCACCTCACATTTCATTCTCCTTGTCAAACAACAGGCATATAAATCTGTTCTCAAAGACTGTTTTCAAAACGCATAAGCTGCTCCTGAGGTTGATATAACTTCAAATGTTAGATAATAAACATGACCTGTGGATCAGCTGACAACTAAATGTTCTGTTATGGTCATGCAGGCCTGGAAAGAGAAAACTCAGTATTGATACACACTTTTCTCTAGGCCATGTATTTCATAAATAAGCTAGGAGTTGTTTTTATTTTCTGTTAACTAAATTTAACATAAAAGTGAAATGTTTTTTTACAGCAGACAAACCTTGGTAGGATCACGATGACTACAGTGTGGGGTTTTCAGTAAGTTGCAGGCGGTAACAGGTTTTATTGACTGACTTGTGAAAACTGACCTCTGAATACGGAAACTAGACAATAGTACAGTATGTATCTAACAACATCGAGATACAACAGACAAATAATCACACCTTGCATCTAAGCGGGTGGTTTTCCTTCAACTGTGCTAGTCTTGGGACTGCCTCAGGCCTAAGTCTGGCCTAAGTTCAGGATGTTTCATTATGAAACAATGTCAAAAGGCCTTGTTCACTCATCCATGAGAGGGCATTTAGTAATTTATGATAAAATTTGATTAATTAAAAGTGCACAAATCAGCCAAATTAATATTTATTCGATAGCTAATCTGTGTATGAGTCATTACTTTAGAAAAAATATATAATATTTTAATGCTGAACCTATATGAATGTTATCATGGCTATGCAAGTATTGCTATGCAGAAACTCAAATGTTAAAACAGGATGATCCATGTATAACTGTGTAAAAGGGTGCTACTCGCCCAACCTTTTACCCCAATCATTGTTAAGAGGCCCAGAAAAGCAAATACGTAGTTTAGTTAGCAATCTGGTGTTACTAGCCAAGAAATGGTTCCGGTAAGTGTTAGAAACAAAGTGCTAAAATTGCACAGTCACTTTAAAATCAGAAAGGATTATATTATTATTTACTCACCCTCATGACAACTTTCTAAAAAAAAAAAAAAATTCTTATTGCCCTTTTATATATTATATATATATATTATATTATATATATATATATATATATATATATATATATATAAAATGAAAGTAAATAAAGACCATGGCTGTTAAAAATAAAAGTAGTTCATACTAGTTATGCACTGTATTCCATGTCTTTAGAAACTACAAGATTTGTGAGAAAAAACAGGTTTTTAACTGAACATCATTCACTCTATTAGGCTGTTAACCGATAAACCTAAAATAGCAACTAAAATAAATGCAACAACTGTATTTATAGAAGTTTTTTTTCTGTGGTGTTTGATTTAATGTTTAATGTCTAATATAGAATTTGTTTTATGATTGTTGAAGGCTTTGATATTAGTTGGTATGAGATCAGAAAATAAGTAGTAATGCCCATCCCTAAAAACAAGTTATTTCAAGAATAATCATTACAGGTGGATTAAATGTATTCTCCAAGTTTAGCAAGTCTGGGAACCTTTACTCTCATTTTCAGTCACTTCTAGCAGTAGGATTTCATTGCACTTTTTTGCTCGGCCAAAAAAAAAAAAAAAAAAAAATTCACTTCAGAGGTGGAGATGGATTTGATATGGGCATATAGTACACACATCCATTTTGATCTGAGAAGCAGCCTTATTTAGAACCAAAAACAAAGCATAGCCGAGGCCAAAAGTTCGCATAGCTGAATTAGCATAGCATCATGCCAGAAAATCTGGGCAGTCAAGGCAACAAACTGACCTTTCATCTATATACGCTCTTAAAAATAAAGGTTGCAAAAGGGATGCCATAGAACCATTTTTGGTTCCCCAGATAACCTTTGAATAAACAGTTTTTAAAACACCTTTTTTCTTAAAACACCCTTTTCTACTATAAAAAAACCTTTTGTGGAATGTAAAGGTTGGATGTTAAAAGTTCTTCATTGATGCCAAAGATGAACCTTAAAAATAAAGAGTGTATCTGAGCTCTCCAAACTGATACCCAGTCAGCTGGCATCCTTGACCGCTATGCACAGAATAGATGTACAGCCTGGTCACTATGTCTGTGTGTCATTTGATTCACTGGGAGTGAATCCAGCCACAGCCCTGGCCAGCTCATGCTTTGGCCTTGCATATGCACGTTCTTACCGTAATCTAAACTTCACTCTACCTATGACATTTTAGCACTGGGCAGTTGAGGCAAGGGCTTTCATAGCAGTGAAATCTGATACACTGGTTACAGAACTGACAAGCCTGCTACAACAGCACTGAAACGCCCAGTGCCCTCTCTGCCAGTTTCGCCCCACTGAGTCACTGCCCCTGTTTAGGCCAATTGGAGAAGGCACGGCATGCCTTATGAGTTTGTTAATAAGGCCACTGCAGGGCATTGTTTAATTTAACTCAGCATATTTATACAGACTTCAGCCATCAGTAACCTTTTTAAAAAGACAAATGAAAGAACAGGTAAAAACCTAACAAATGCTTCTTTTTTTCTTTTTTACACTAAGGGCTAGATTTACTCTTTTGGCATAAAAAAAAAAAACTACTTTCGGGATTTACTAAGGACACGCAGTGCAAAATTAGCGCTGAAAAGGCGTGGACTGAGTTGTTTTTGCGGCTTACCTTATTCCATATGCATTTGTAGGAGTTTCCATTCAGACACATAATTTATGGGACAAGAGTATTTAAATGAATCTCGCAACCTGATTTACTGATGTTTGCGCTAGTCAATTTACCAATATTTGCGGCATTATTTAACGCCCAAAAAAATGTCTTAACCCATTTTTTGTGACATGGCTGCAGTTGTTGCTGCTAGGAGGAGTCACTGCAGAGAACAGAGAGCACATGGTAGAGTGTCGACCCGTACCTGATGAACATCAGCTCTGCTTATTTGTGTCCCAGCGCTAATTTGCACTGTTCTTGGTAGATTGCGTTGGTGATTATGTAAATCATAGTGTTTTTCTGTGTTCTTTAATTTGAGCGTCAGCAGTAGATCACACGCAAAACTTGCCATCTGCGCATTTGTGGGATTGCGCTCTCACGCTAATTTGCCCCATTTAGTAAATCTGGCTCTAAATTAGATATTAGACTACACAATATGCATGCTAAATATATGCATACAATGTTTTTTATAAGTAGTAGCAATATTTTACCCTCTAAATGTACATATTATTAAACCATAAAAATTCTTAATGTCTATTTATTTGAGTTGTAATAAATACATTTTGTTCATACAGATGAATTTTGCATCATCATTATGCATCAGAGGGTTAATTGCTGACATCATCTGTCAAAGGAATTAGCATATTTTTGTAATATTTAAATTTTCACACCAGTCTTTCTGTCAGTATTGTTTTAGTATCATTGAGATACTATTATATTTTATATAAATGTTTTGAATCAGTTTTTATTTTTATATTTTCTTATTTAATTTTAATTGTAGTTTAAGTTTTTAGTAATTTTGTTGTTTGACATTAATAGTTTTATATATATATATATATATATATATATATATATATATATATATATATATATATATATATATATATATATATATATATATATATATATATATATATATGTCTATATCGTTTTTATTAATTTTTATTTCAGTTTTAGTTATTGTAGTACATTAAGTTAAACTTAATGAAAATGAGAAATGTTGCCTTGGCAAGTATAGCTGAAACAAAATAAATTGTTTATATTTTATTTTATTTCATTTAATGTTTATTTTATTTCAGGTAATGAAAATGTTTTTTTTTTTTGTGTTTTTTTTATGGTATTAGTTTTAGTTAACTATAATAACTATAATGTTTTTAAGCTCCAAACAAATTGACATCAATCATTTTCATGCCATGAAAAAAATATTTTTAAACACATCATGCATACATAAAAAACATGCATACCTAAAGATTTTTTTGTACTACAACAGTAGCTGAGCTACAGAATCTAATTTTCATATTGGGTCACAAAGGTCGATGTTACACCTCTAAGCCTATTGCGCTTGTTTTACAGGATGAATAGAGGATTTAGAAGTATGTACTTAAAATGTGCAAAGTGGTACATTACATAATCAGATAAGCCTGGTGGAATTTAAAGAGAAAAAATTTTAACAAAGTGGTATTTGTGTCTAATTTTGGTCATTCTTTTTTCCTCTGAAAATTTACAAATTTGTGCAAACTTCATTAATGTTCAATATTAATTCATTGAGGCACACCCCCTCAGTCTATATGGTAACAGTATCAAATAGAAAAAGTGTAGTCTAAATAAAATGTCAGTACTAATCACTATGGAGGTAGGTCCAAAAGATTTATTATCAAATCGATAGTATCTTTCACCAACTCATAAGTGAAAATAAACAAAACCTTAGTTTGTTACTGTAGCATGTTGTATATTGCCACAAAACTTCATAGTCATGGATGGTACAATTCTAAACCATCAGTTACATTCTTAAACAGCAAAGTTCAATACGAAGAGTTTAAAAGATCAGAATATAAATCTGAAAGGGTATTTGTTACATGCTCGCAATAAACACTAGGATTTTAATTTGATAAAACATATAAGTATGTTGTCTAGTAATTCCTGTATAGCCTATTAAGTATTATTTTTTTAAAAACAGGACATAAGTTTTTCATTTTGTAAACACTCAACTGATCACAAATTCTATTTATTAGGTCAATATTGTGCAAATACTAAACAATGACGTAAGAGTAAAAGTGCTTTGCTCTGCATTCAAAGGCTTTTTACTGGTTTAGTGAAATCCTTCTCACACAGTTGGCAGCTCTTCTCTGAATTGAGTCAAACAAGGTGGAGTACTTTTAGACGTAGTCGTACATAACTACCGATCAACATAAAGTCTTATTCGTGCCTGTTCTGAGTCACAAATAGACTGCTTGATATCAATAAAAAGTTGTCTGATTGCTTTCCTGCCAAAGCATTTCCTTGATGGAGTTAAAGACGCGCAAGATAACACACGAGGCGGGCTTTAGCTAACAATGACTCGCCTTCTATATTATCAGGGAATGTCTGGCTGATGCAATATTAGCATGTCTATGTAGCTTTACAGTTGTGAAATCTAATGACCTCTGAACTTTAAGTTACTACATTCCCTATTTACTCATTCCACTTTAGTGTGATAATGTCATAGGATGACCAGTATCAGCCTCAAATGGTACACCAGAATGATGCACAGGTTTTTATCAGTCCGCTGGGGAGCAAAGTTTTGTTTACAAGTTACCTGTTTGCAATAAGCACTTCCGAGGAAGGGTCAATTAAGTCTTCAAGGTTTATTTAATCAAATATTTGAAAGACAGTCAAAGGAGTTATGTAAACAAGATATCCTCAAACTATATATTCTGTTTTATTTTGTCCACAGGCTGAGAAATACAGTATATCAAAGATATTATAATCGCCACTTGGCGATTCATATCTTACTTTCATTGAGAATGCTGTACAATTTTTTAAATGAGCTACCACTGTCATTACTGTGCTACCATCTACTTTACTCCCGAAATGTCACAGAAAGCTGTGGCTGGTTGCCTTACACTAATATATAACAACCTTTTAAGAATTAAAATTTATTAAATTGTGTCTTTGAATGTATGCTTGTTAGCTCTAACATTATCTATATGCTAGCATATTAAAAGTTGCAAATGCACAAATACAGTATATGCATGTCAAATTTACAGTCATACAAATTTGTCTCTGTCACGGAGACACAGCCAACCCCCACCAACACCAACGCGTCGTCACCAGACCTCCACGCTCCGCCCACTCGTTCACTCTCCCCTGAGTACTGATCACGAGCACCTGCACCTCATCTCACGAGCACTATAAAGACTCTTACTCCCCACACTTCATTGTCTGGTCTTGTTGATACATACCTGGACTCCTTACCCACGTCATCCTGCTGCCTCTACTCAGTCTCCAGTGTCCTGTTCTCCCGCCGATCACCTATCAGGGAAACACTACATTACTCTCCAGTTCCAAGTGACTATAACTACGTGCTTGCATCTTGACTCACCCTTTTATTGTTGTCTCCTGTGTTCGTGCCTCTGTTAAATAAACACCTGCTTACACTTACCTCTCTGTCTCCGTCTGAATCTGTCAAAGTGAAATGATTTCTGTAAATCCAGTGGTCACCTGACTAGTGGTCGGTATGTGCAATTCCAAAACTGGAAGACTTTCCCAATGTATACTACATACTAATAGTGTGTGGTAGACTTTTTTAAGAAGAAAAAAGATTTAGGGAGAATCAATAAATTTGTCTGATTTATATGTAATTATGCAATCAATAAAATAAATGTTTTTAGGGATGTTTAAGTTTACATTTTTCTCGTTTCCATTGCTAAACTCTTTAGAGAGTTCTCATGGGAAAAAGCAGTTGAAAACATCCTCAAACAAGAAAGTCACACAAGTTGAGACAATATGAGGGTCAAAAAATAACATCAGAATATTCATTTTTGGGTGAACTATATCTTCAAATATGTTTAATATAATAATAAATAAAACAAACAAAAACATTCCTAACTACACACCACCAGCTGACAGCTGTCATTGAAGACAGTCTGTGCCACATGAGGATGTTTGGTTTGGGTTAGTGTAAACAGCAGCCTAGCAACAAAGCATTTGCAGGAACTACTCAATTGAATCTGTAGCATATAGGGCCTGAATTGTTCATGATAGTCCAGGGGGGTGACTGGAAGAAAAAAGCTTGAAAGGTGACCATGAGTTACTATATCAACTGCTTGGAGTATCACTACTGGATTTTGTGTCTAATAATGTTAATTAATAAGGTAATTTTATTCAAGGAGCTCACCTGTGATAAGTGTACTTACATTCACACATGGATTGCTACTGTTGTTGTGTCATGAAGAGCTTCTTCAGCAGGGATCTTTGTAAGCACTCAATTCCATAGATTCTTGTTCACCAATACTCATGGTAATCCAGTGACTTTCAATCCCTTGAGAAATGGGGGCCCACTTTGATTGATTGAGAGGGGTTTACAGGCAACGGTTAATCTCACAGTAATTAATAAGGGGCATTGGAAAGGGGACAGCCAGAAATATAGGGGCCTATTGTAAACATGCAACCCTTTTATAGATCTTCCCAGGGTTCCTGTGCTACAAGCAGCCATTTTGTTTGGGTAATGTGACTTTTTTCTTGGCTCCAACTTGAACGCAAAGGATTCTGTAATACATGTCTTTATCATTCAAGCTTCATCTCCATGGTGCATCATCAGGTTCTCTGTGGATTTCCTGTTAAACAATAAAAAGATAATGAGTGGTAAGGGTGGGATACCGAAAGTTGTAACTCATTCTTGGCCAGGCCGTTATAGAGATCCATCCTACATGACATTAAGTATGTAGATGCCGCCCTCCTAAAAAAACATAGCCCTGGTTACGGCGTTTACTATTGGCTGATGCAATTGTGAATAGTTTTATAGCGTTTGACTGCAGACAGGTGAGGATATATAGGCACTTAACAGTGTCGCACACAAATTAACTTTAAAAAAGAATGAATCTAAATTCCAACTAATAACTAAAGCATGCAAAAAAGTTAAAATAAATAATAAAAAAATTAAATACATTTTATTTTAAATTATCCCATGATTTACTCACCCTCAAGCCATCCTAGGTGTATATCTTCTCTCAGACAAACACAATCTGAGTTATATTAAAAAATATCCCGGCTCTTCCAAGCCTTATAATGGTAGTGAATGACACAATCATAATTTCATGATTTTGAAATCATTTTTAATGATATCATATTATATCATAATCATATCATAAAAGATATCAGCTCCAGGGGGTTAATAAAGGCCTTCTGAAGCGAAGCGATGGGTTTTTGTAAGAAAAATATCCATATTTACAACGTTATAAACTATAATAACCAGCAAACATCTGTATGCAAGTCGACTTTACGGCAGAATCATAACCTCTGACACGACGCACAATGTACTGACGAATGCGGAAGCGGAGATGATAGAGCAAAACAAAACAAAGGTCAAGAAACAAGTCTAAAATGAGAATTTTTAAATAGAAATGTCAGAGGATTTCGATATAAGAGTCAAGGAGCTTGAATTTGTTGTCCTATTTGTTTGAACCGCGAGAGGCGTCTACTCTCACCTATTCCTACGTCATGTTAGAGGTTACACTTCCGAATGTTCATTTCTGTTTTTAACCGACATGATTGTTAAATTAGAATTAAAAAGCTAAATTAAATTAGAATGGATAGCCTAAGTGTCAATGGTTTCATTTTATATGCGCAAATACCAGCATAAACAACAAAACAGGAGGATTCACAGCGCGGACCTGCAGCGCAGAATAAACTCATATAGCCTAAATAAAAGGAATAGATACACAAAATATATTCACTTAAACAATTAACAGATTAACAAACAAAAAAAACAAAAAAAAAAACACTTTGTGACAAGTAGTAGCCTATGGTGATGGTGTTTTAATTGATCTATTTTTTGCGACGCTCTTCACACAAACAAGTTAAAAAGGAAGACCGAATTCAGCAGTAGGCTACCGGTTTTCTTTATTTTACAAAAACAAAGTTTTGTTTTTATTGTAAATTACACTGTTTACAGTTTATGTATGACCATAAATTAATGTATTTTAAGTTGTTTTCACTGGTGTAAGGAAGCAGTTCAAGTGATCACGCCGGCGCCTCGCGCGCACACATGTCAGTAGCACTGCTTGACATCGCAGCCTGTTCATTATTAAAATAAATGAAAAATAAAATTCACAAACAACATTTGTAATCACTTTTTGTTTTTCAAATAAATAATACATCTTTTTTTTTTTTCGTTATAAGACGCCAATAAGGACACATCAGAGCTTTAAAAACATGAGAAAAAATAACCTTTCTGTTTTTGGTCATGCAGAACTAATTTGTTTTTAATCGCTTTTAGACAAATAACAAATACATTATAGCTTAACTACAAGTTTAAAAAAAAAAAAAAAAAAAAACAGCGCTACAGGTTAAAATTAAAGAGATTAAACGTGTCATCATGAAATGTGTCTACTCAGGCAACAACACCAAAAATGAAAGAGAAACCAGACCTTAAGAAAAAATTCAAGACACACTGACATCAACATGCATTTATCGTTCTTACTATCACCACAAGAATGTCCACCTTCACAATGAACTCTGTTACACTCAATTCAACAGTTCTCTTCACGAAACTAAAATTCATTTCAAACACTTGCATTATCAAAAATGACAGTAAAAACCTTTATAATGTTATAAAACAATTATTTTCCTTGTACAAAAGTTGTGTACAAAGTCATGATTTGCACAAAAATATTAAGCAGCACAACTATTTTCAACTTTGATCTTACCAACTTCAAACTTTTGAATAGTAGTGTACTGTTCAAAAAGAAGATAATCTATTTGGGCCCACTGTACATTTTTAATGATTCAAATAAAACTGGATAAACAAAACTGATGAGGAAATAGTGTGCGACCACTGAACCTAGTCATGCACCATCCCCTCCAGCATTCATTATGTCCAATTAAGCATCTGCCACTCCAGCTTTTCCCTGCAATTGGGCACGATATAAAAACAGGCTTAGCCAAAGTTAAGCCAAAGCCCTTTTAAACCAATGGAGCATCAGAGTACCATGCTGGCACAGACAAGAGAAAAGTTCATAGTTTGAACAATCTGTTTTTCTTAAAGCACACACAGACAGATTATACAAATGTAAAAAAGAATTATATTCCCATTCAGTTGATTGAGAAAGACTGAGAATTTGAATTCCATGTGTACGTTTGCATAGAGTCTATGTGTTTTGTTGAGTATAATTCAAAATGCTTGTCCAAGTCCCTAATGGACCAGAGTTTTCATCAGAACAGTTTGACAGAGGAAAATCCACAAGTGCATCCGTGAGGACAGGCGCAGGATGAATGGTGAGCATTTATAAGCTTTCATTATGAATATATTAGCATTCCACTAGTAAACAGAATGCTTTTGTGACATGTTTTACAAACATGTGGACAGGCCAGAAATATAGGTCAGGTTTATGACTGCAGAGTAGTTTCTGATTATACAGGAAGTGACATACATTCATTATCATTTGAATCATCATGTGTCAAAGTCTCTCTGTGTGGTAAGTTGCTCTTTCATTATAACTGGATTTGAAAAGGTGTTTGTGTTTGCAGTCAGGATCAAGACTGGTTTAGATTTACAAGCACATGAGGCTGACATGTAACACAATTGTGTGACACCTATCACATCTCTCTTTCTTTTACCCTCCTTCTGTTACAACCCCCACTGATCCTGCTATCTGACCATCCATCACATTCTCCTATTCAACCTTGCCGTCTTAAATCTGAGCCTTATCTTGGGACCAGAATATCTCAATTAAAATCATAAATTTGGGGCTAGAACTTTTGACTTACCTCATAGAAGCTAACCATGCCCTAGCAACCACTCACAAGTTTGCAGAGTCAAAGATTTTCTTCAGAAAGAATAAAAATCGACTATTTTTTTAACTTCCATTTCTGGTACCTTTGTTTTCTTTTCACAGTTCTTGCCATTTTGAAAATTGTGCTTTTCTAGCCTCTCTCTTTCTCGATCACACACTCACAAACATTCTTTCTTTCTACCTAAACCTAATCCCCATTACTGGGGAAGTAAATGCTCTTGCTGACACATACACACCCTGAAAGCCAAACCCACTAGATTTGTGCGTGTCTGCAAGCATGCACGTCTGCCATCTGACGGCACGTCCCCTCCTCTGCCACCTCACATCTATTTGTTTAAACAGCAGCTCAGCCTGTGAAGTGCTAACCACAATGTGTTATTACTGTTGATCCTGCCTTGTAGAGGCATGGAAAAATGTAATGACCTCACAGCGTTAGCCCAGCTTCAGTCAAAATCAGCTGAATGGAAATGGTGATGTTTTGTGGTAGCATCACTTATCGTTCTGCTTTCTTAAACCTTTTGTCATTGGGACAACGATCAGCAGTTGTAAGTCACATGGCTTCAGTTTCTGAACAAATGAAGATGTAGTTCCTATACAGGAGCAACAACTAAACCCTCTGCAATTCCAGTTTCCACCTGTTTTATGTGGGCGGCTTTCACATGCACATACATGTCTGTTTCAGGTGCTTCATTTTCTGTCAAAGGAATAAATAAAACTTCTATCATCATTTACTCACGCTCATTTCATTCCAGTCCATACAATTTTATATGAGAATATTTATTTTTGCATGAACTAAATGCTTGAATAAATTGTGCCTATGTACAGTATAAGAAAAACAGGCGATAAAACACAACTCCTTTAATAATGCTCTAAAAGCATGTCAGATAGACAATGTGAAATATGTAAAAAAGAAAGTGTAGCTAAGTGTAGCTAAAACAATAGTTATTTATTTTTATTATATACTATTTTTCGTCACTATATAATTCAAACACCTCCATTTGTGTTATTCATAGTTTGATGACTTTACTCAGTCTAAAATATGGAGTTTAATGGCTCATGTTTTGGAAAAAGGACTAATACATTACACACAACTGTCTTTTAATGATGTACATCAAGGCTGTTTGAGGACACAGTCACGCTTCTGAAAGTGAAAACAAGAACTTGCAAGAAATGCAAAACTAACCGCTATAGGGGAAATGTGAAGCATGTACTACAGTCTGTGTTAGACTATGCGGCACTAACCGCCTGGAACTTGTGAAAGGTAGAATCACCTTTTGACAAATAAATGCACTATTAAGGAGAGGATAGGGTTTCCCCTTCAAGCAAAAAAAAACAAAAAACAAAACAAAACAAACAAACACAGACTCAAAGCTCATTGAATGTCTGCAAGACGTCACATTCAGAACAGCGGCCAAGCGACTGAATCAAAAGACCCATGAAGGCTTTGTATTTAGTTAGTATTTGCTTGTTGGTCCATGCAGAAGCGTTGGGAGCATGAACGCTTAAATACATTTGCTTGTTGGTCCATGCAGAAGCGTTGGGAGCGTAAACACTTTAATACATTTATTCGGTTTTCACAGTAACTGTGGCAACTGCATATCCAGAGACAAATGCAACTATAGGTTATTATATGTAACACTTCATAGAGGCAATGATTTTAAAGGGGTCCTATTATGCTTTTTTACATTTTCAACATTCTTTAGTGTGTAATGTTGCTGTTTGGGCATTAAAAAGGTCTGCAAAGTTACTCTAAAGGGAATTATTCTATATCAGTGTGCACTGTTTCTGAATTCCCTGAAACGCTTCGATTGTAGTCTTGAGTTTTCTTCCAGGAATGTTTTCTTGAGTTTTCTTCCAGGAATGTACACAATATTCCTCATTTAAATAATTCCAAGGAATATGCAAAAAAGGGATGGGGCCTGGCTGAGTTGCATTAGTAGTGTGTTGAAACTTGTGATTATGGTAAGTGGCGTGAGATTCTGAAACATGCTTGAAACTGTTGACCAATAACAACACACTGGTCTAGCCAACCAATCAGAGCACATTGTGCTTTTCAAAAGGAGGGGCTTTATAGAGACAGGAACTAATCAGAGTTACTGACAGACTGGGAAAAGAGATGCTGCAACAATGTAATGAAAAATAATGTGCTTTTTCAACATTCAAGCATGAAAATCTATAGTAGACCCCAAAAACAAAATCAAGAGTTTGAAAAGGGACATAATAGATCCCCTTTAATATTAGCTCAGTAAATACTACACCATTTCAGTCTCAGACAAACAGAGACATTTTTGTTCACTGAGTAATCTGGTGCCAGTTCTTCAATGTGGATTGACTGCTTTCACAGGTACAGCGAGTTTCTTTCTCACTAATGTCCTATGCCAGGTACTTCATTTATTCTCCATTTATTTATTTTTTTATATTTTTTTAAGTAGTCATGAAATCTCTTACTATGTGTCACATTTTTAAAAAATGCACATAAAAAGTTTTGTTCTCAAAATGGTGGCAATTAATTGCAGGGTCTCATTATGACAACCTATAGCAGTCAGCACAAAAGGTCAAAATGTGGTCCAAACATCAGTCATTTTACCTGGTCGTGTTCTTTAGATTTATTACATTTAAGAATAATAGATAAGGGGAAAAAACTCACCCTGAGAAATATTCACTATAGTAAAAAGTGTGACAACTTGCCCTGGTCTCTCCTACCATATGGATTACTGGACTGTACTGCAGTGAAAATGTAAAGACATGGCATAGTATAATAATGCTGACTGTTTAGGAACTTCAGTCAGAGAACTGATAGGATGATGTTAAATTTACCACTGAGTCTGATTACTTTTACACTCTAAATTCAATCTAAAACTTCTCAGTGTCACAGAAACACATCCATCTCTCAGATCGGAACATCCATGTGAATACCCTTGGAATCAGCCCTTGCAAGTCACCATGCAAAGCATCAAACAAGCTCTTTTGAAGACCATTCATGGCCATTCAAGCTACACGGAAAGGGGAAAGGCCTGCTCATGTCAGACTAAATATCCTGACTGCAAATGTCGCAAATAAACGAGTAACAATGAGAAAGGGATACTGACAATCTCTATGTAAATATACAACCTCAGTGACAATTCAAATCAAAGTTCTATCCATGCTGCCTTTCACTTCCTTGCAATACTGAGAAAAAGGAAGATCAAAATGATCTTAAATGCAATTATGTTTATTCCATTAAATGCATCTGACTTTTACTGTTATGCTATTTTTGTATTAGATAACTGGAACTGTAATATTTGTTATAGCATAGTGCATGTTTTTCATCATTGAGATCAAATTCTAAACAAAAGTGTAGTTAAAAGCATCTCTTGCTACTAACTCAACTGGCAGTTCGGCAGGAAGTGGTTAAAGCCTGTGGATGAAAAGAAGGTGAATGCTTTTCTTCATTTGCGGCTAAATGACATTTCAAAGTATGACTCTGACTAGATTCATGCATCTAGTCAGAAACATACACACAAAATTAAATGAAAATAAAAAGTTTTGTTTCATTAATATTCTGTTGTTTACCATTATTGTAGAAATAGTATTGCTAAAAACTTAATCTAAATAATACACTTATATATTAAATTACTTTTTTTTTATATTTTACTTTAGATGCATGTCAATAGGGGTTGACAAAATGTCAAAGGTCAGCATGTTAAATAAAAATTAGCTTTTTTTTTCAGGAAATATTCAATAGCTTTTTTTGGTAATACATACTGTAAAGGTAAACTGACTCAGAATTAAACTCAACCTGAGAAATGTTCACTGGAGTAAACATCTACCACTATTATATCTGCAAGAACTACAATTCCAGTTACTGTATGAAGTTTCGGTTGAGTATAAGAGCTGAAAAGGACTTGTTACCCCTTGTGGAAGAATGCGTTTCTTGTTCTTTTTCGAACAATGCCTCATTCTGATGAACAGATCACTACAAAAGATTCTGATCTTCAGATGCCCACAACCTCATCACCCAGTGGTCTTCTGAGACTTGCTTTTTCATTTCTGCCCAGTGTCCTCACTAACCTCACATCTTTTCTCTGTTGGACGTCTGGTATTTCGCACCAGGCCATTAGAGGGCAAGGCGATGCCATAACCATCCTACAACGCCACAGTTGGTAAAGGGGCGGAGCTTACCAGTCACTGCCAAACCAGAACCTGCCACAATAAAATGCAATGATAGATTACAGTTAAGTTCTGTCTTACAGGAGACACATGCATTATAAATAATGGCATATCAGAGACCTGTCACATGCAAGAATGGGAGAAAACATAATTTATCAATGAAAATATTTTAAAACGGAAAACAAACTGTCCCATCTACTAAATGCAATATGGATCAGGTGAATGAGGTTAGTGGATTATAATTGCAATTTATGAGGAGGTCAATGAGAATGGGGAATGGGGAGGGGGAACACTACATCTTTTCTTTTTTCCCTCCTTGTCTGCAAAAAATATTATACGTATAATTGTATATTATTATAAAACATTATAATTTAAATAAACGATATCTAAGTATTATTGTAATATTAAATGTAAATACATTATTAAATTATTAAATGTACTTATAAATGAATGATTTTTCATTTATAACATTTATTATTTATTTATTATCGGGGGGTTTTCTTATTCCCCCCTTCTGGTTTATACATTTTTATTAATTTAACCTTATGAGTGTTAAAAATAAAACAGCAGATTGTGTTGAAATTTGCCATATATGTTTTACATATATTGTCATTGTGGAATCTACTCAATAAAATAAAAAATAAAAAAATGACAACAGCTCAAGAGCCAACATCTAAATATGTCCACTAGATGGCAGCCATAACATAGTTTAAGTGTTTCCTTTGACCTACTTTTGATATCACACCAGTCCCACATACCACATCCTTATTCAACATACAGAAAAATGATAAAAATTTAAAATAGCCTACAGTGAGGACAAGCTTTATGCTAACTAAACTGGGCTTCCTTGTAAGATTACAAATGGCAGATCACTTTGATTAGCAGTGATCTCATTTAATGGTACATTTCCTCCTTGATTCGAGGTCAAATGGGGTGAAAACCCACTGACTTAACATTAGGAGCATTTTATTGATCTGTCCTTGCAAATGTAAACTTAAAGGTCATTTTTTTAAAAATATTTATTTACTCATTTGGTCAAAAATTTACAAATGAAACCCTCAGTTCTCCTCAATTAAAAGCCAATTACACTCCATGTAAGATCATACTGTGGAAAATACCCAAGGGACATCAAAGGAACCATTGCAGGTATTTCTACAACAGGACATCAGCGGCACAGAGGGACTCCACATAAATATTTCATCTTCTCGCCCATGAATTATGCATATTCTATTACACACCCACATAATATGATGCTCATGTCAATTTGGAGGTCCATTGCTCTACAGGGTGACGGCTATGAAATCCACCTCTCAGGTGAAATGTGATATACCACCGGATGCCTCTGCTTCTACACAGTAGGGCTTATGGGAATTACTGTTTTACTGGAAAACAGGTTGAGGCAGTGGGTCACTGTATCTGGAAGCAGAGTATCAGGGGAGCTGTTGGGGGCCAGATAATTAAGTACCGGTCAAACCAGATAAGTCATATTGCAGATTAATTATTTGGAATAATCCTTAAAATGCATACAGAGATTTATGAATATCAGACATCTAATGCTAGATATTAAAATACAGTTTATAATATGATTTGTTCCTAGCAATCATATAATTTTGACTTTCGAGGGCAAGATAAAAAACCACTACAAATAATTGAATTTTGTTTAAATTGTATATTGGATCCATATGTTCTGGCCTATGATTAATCATTTTCCAAAGAAAATCTAAGTGCTTGTCAGTCCAAATCTCACTGCCGTGAAGTACTAAGGCAGTGGTTGCAAAGCTGTTTTGAGCAGTTCTAATGTTGCTATGTGGTTGCTAGGGTGTTCTAGGGCATTACTAGGTAGTTGCTTATTTGCTCAAGTCAAAATAGCCCAGCTCCAAAAACTCTGTTATTCTGGTCACAACAGTAATAGTGATGCTTGTCTTAGTAGTACCACCAAAAATCGAGGAAGCATAAGCAAACCTGGGTACATAACAGAAAATTAATAAATTATTGCAGACTTGCTTGCACAAACACATGGACATGCTAGATTTATTTCAGTGGCTTCCACCTTCCCCCATGATGAGGAACACATAACCACTGACATGAAGACCAATCACGCTCTGGACCAAACAACACACTCAGAATTAGCCTTTCAACCAATCAGCTTAACCCTAGGGCCCTGAGGATTGTGTTTTACTGTGATCTTCATGTCCCATTATTTGAATATATTTGCATACATTGACTACACAGAACCCAGTAGCCCATAGGATGTTAGCTTTGTCTTTATCTCGAACCGAGGTTGAAGAAAATTGCTAAATAAATGAACATATGTAAGCTAGTAATCTATATATAATATTATAAATATTTAAATATTACTTGGTAATTCATGTTTGTTCAATACACTAGCCAATGTTAATTTACATTACTTGAAATGTTAAAAAAATTATACTTTTTTTATTTAATTGTATTTAATATATATATATATATATATATATATATATATATATATATATATATATATGTGTGTGTGTGTGTGTGTGTGTGTATATATAATATATATATATAGATTAATCGCATCCAAAATAAGTTTGTTTACATAATATACATGTGTACTGTGTATTTTTATTATGTATATATAAATACACACACACACGAATGAATATATTTAACAAAAAATAATGTGTGTATTTATATATACTTAATAAATACACAGTGAACATATATTATGTAAACAAAACTTTTATTTTTGATGCAATTAATCGTTTGACAGCACTAATTATATGTATTATATATATATATATATATATAAACAAGATGCTAACAAATGCTAGTTTATGATACCTAATGTCTTAACTGTATTAAATGTAAATAACCTGAACCATATTGTAAAGTGTTACCCTTATTTTTACATTGTTGTCAACAACTACACTATATATTTGACAAATGGCTATGCTTTCACGAGTCAAACTGTTATTTTTCACAGTATTTTAAGCAAACAGGTCATTACTTATGGCATTAGGCATTTGCTTCTCACTTGCATTTTGTCATTTTATCAGTAAACTTTTCAGCCTGCATTTCAAGCGAGCCGCCATGAAATCCAAGAGAGGAAATTAAAGCTCTTTGTGTTGCCATGGTGCTGGTAGACTGACAGAACAAGAAGCAGGGGAGGGATTTAGGAAGAAGGGGGAGGGTCATGAAAGCATGCAGTCCTGTGATTGGCTGAGGCTGTGTCACATGTGACCTTTGGAATGCTAATGCCTAGATTCCCCCCCCTACTTTCTCTCTCTTTGCTCTGCGGTAAAGCTTAACAGCACAAACACAACCCAGAAATGGTGTAGGATAGCAGGAAAGCAGGACGTAATCCAATCCTAGGAAGGAAAGGCAAAGCCAAAGCCAAAGCGTAAGGTAGGCATTATTTATGTGCATGTTGTTAAATTCCTTCCTTCCTTGTGGTTCTTAAACAAGGTAGGAGGGGATTAGGGAGAAGGAATGTGTTTGTTTTCTTACTGCATGCTTCCAGACCTGTTTTAAAGAAGCCAGTCCAGATCTGACAGCTCGAGGGACGACAATGTGGATGTGAGGGCACTGGCCTGCTGCTGGCAAACCTGTGCATACAAAATACATTTTTATTAAGACTGCAATCCTATTTCTTAACACAAAACCTGCCATCTTTGTGTATAAAGATTTTGGGAATTCTAGAATGCATAACACATTATTTACTTAAGATTTATTTCAAATTCGAAGGACGATAGGAATATTATCAGACTTTTCTACAGGATTAAACAACTGGTTACAAAACAGGCTATCTGAAGGATATTCATTTAAAGGTCAGTATATATGTATGCCAAATATATGTATGTGCATCCGAGACTCCCATGTAGACTAAAGTCTGGGGTCAGGAATGGGTCATTGTGCCCTTGGCATTCTGTGTGACCCACATTAGGCCAGATTATATAGAATGGATACCATGTGAATAAGTGCACCAGACCACAGTGCAATTGGATGATTGCGTACATGTGCAAGTACGTTCAAACTGCTCTTGCCTTTAGTACTTACAATTTGGTGATTCAGCCAAATAACAACACAGCTGGATTAGAACGAGAGGTGCAAATCATTCCAAACCAGATCCTGTAACAAAAAACCTTCTGAATCGTATTAAATCCAGAACATTCTGATCTGACATGCAAAATCACACTCTGTCTCATGGAATTCTTATACTGCCATTTGGTTCAGGTCATTTGCCTTTAAAACAAACTCACTTACCTTATTTTTGCCCTGTGTACTTTGATAACTTATGCTTGGTGTGTTCAGGTCATTTATTGTTGCTGTAAATCAACCAGTTTCACATAGTGTAAAGAAAAGCGTTTAGTCCTACTTATATATTGACATCACTTGCCTCAGCCTTTCCATCAATCTCTGACTGGACAGTTCTGTTTGAGTTCTGATTGGTTGTTCTAAAGAGACTAAAATCAGTGATCTAGATTGTAAAATTACACATTTAGAATCAAAGTATCAAATTTAAACTAGTTTTACATAATCTGAAGAAAATTTGAGTGCTACTTCATGCAAAACTCTATGATGTTAGCATGTTCTTGATCCTTTCTAGGCTGTCGCTGGGTGGATTTTTATGTGAAATGTTATAGACATGAATACATGAATATTTTGTAAGTGAAGTTTCTACGATATTCTGGTCTCTCCATATGGCTTGAGTCCCTCTTATATTGTCTTTTGCCTGTTGTAGTGTCTGCCACGTGAAAACCATTTTTTCAGATTGTTTAGAAATATAATAGCACACCTCTCTTGAACAAAACACATAATCTGAGGAATCATTCATGTCCATAACACAATTAATATGAGTAATAATAGTGATGCCTGACCTAGCAAGTACAGTCTCTGTTAAAGAATCTGCCTGTCAGTCCAGCCATCCATTCTTTAATCCAGAAGCTTTTTTTCAAGCTGTCTGTTAAAGTGCTTTTATTAAATAAACCATCTTCCCTCCTTTGTGCAGTGACCCAGAATTCTTGTGAGTGGGACTGAAGGTTAATTGCACTGGGAGCCTGGTTGTGTGCGCTTACTCTAACGTGCCGATTACTTGAAGGAATTAGGGCTTTGAGTGTCTCAGTTTTAACCCAGAGTCAAAGACGGATCCCTCAGTGTGTATATAAACATGTTTACCTGCCTAAAATTTTAGTCCATGTTGTCCCCGTAGATACAATCTTAAAAAACTTAAAGAAGTTGAAATGAAACTTACGTGCTCTCAGATTCACTGACAAGTCTAGGTGTCCACATGATGTTCTCCATGGGCTGCATCACTGACAGACGCGTGTTCCTGTGCTGACGTATACATTCTCCAGGCCAGCCACAGAGGTGTTCTGCTTAGTAGCATTCTGACATTCAAGACAAGAGATGTTATACTCTAGGAACATGGGCTGGTTTTTCAAACACTTGTCCAAAATCCTTGACTTAACAAAAAAAAAAAAAAAAAAAAGGTGTGCGATTCATTGTAAATACAATGGCACCACAGTTTTTCTACAAACTGCTTACTACAAGGTATATTAATATTGGCATCTGATGATTTGACACTTTAAAAAACGAGCTGCCTGGAATATATATATATATATATATATATATATATATATATATATATATATTTTTTTTTTTTTTTTTTTTTTTTTTTTTAATAACTAAAAGTGCAATTTTACACCATTTCAACATCCATAATAGACTTGTATACATGTAGTATCACACAAAAGCAAAAATGTTCAGTTAATGTAGAAAGCCATTGCATAAATGCGCTATTCACAGTCACCTATAATTAATTTACTACAAAAATGTCCAATAACAGGGGGTTTACTAAGACAGAGTTAGTAGTATTTGGCTGGTCATGTGATCTTAGTATGTTCTCATGAGACTGAAAAATACAACAAATAGGCCAATATGACTGTAGTCTTCATCTCATGAGAGTACAGTATACATGATTTTAAACAAATCAAATGAAGAAAAAAATGAGGATACAATTACACCTTTAATTTAATTGTTGATGTTTTAATGAAGGAGACAATGAAGGAAACAAAACTATACTAGCCATATACTAGCCAATAAAAAAAATCAATGAACATCTAACAACCAACAGCTACATCATTATCATTTTTTTTTTTTTTTTTTTTTTTTTTTTTTTTACAATCATTATAAGGTTTGTGGTTCCAGAGGTGCTCATTACTGACATTCATATCCTCCTTCCCATTAATAAGTATGAGGGGCCTCCTCTGTAACCCATCTTAGTGGTCATCATCAGTGTACTATATTCACAGCCTTCTTAGGGAGAGTTAATCCATCTCCGCTGCATTGATGCTGCGGATCTGCTGAGGGAAATAGAGTCACTTGGGAATGTCTGTCTGGGGCCGTAGCGGCTCTACTGCCACAGAATGAGGTACCAAAGGGACACCAATTAACTGAGTCTCAGAGGAGAAAGAAAAGAGAGCAGGATGGAAAGAAGGTGAAAGAGGGTTATGGTGAGACTGTTCACTGCCATTAGTCAAGCAAAGCCCACCGGCACCAGCAAGTGTTCTATGGCTGTGATTTGTGTTCTAAGGCTGTGCATATCTCAACTGCTTGATTGCTTGTATCGTTGCAAAATATATACTATATTATCGCCCAGCTATAATCTGCTTAATGCAACTATAAGACATGAAGATATTAATGTATTCTAAACATTAACAGCATAATTTTCTGCATTAAAAACAACATACAGTATACTGTGAAAAGCACTACAAAAATACGATTTTAATTGAATTTCAATAGTATGCAAATTAATGCATACAGATTGATGCGTGATTTCAATTTAGTTTAAACATAGGACAGTTTGATATTTTGTATTTAGTATACAGATGGACAGTTTATTAATGACCATAACATATTCATCATAATTTATTGGAATCAGACTGATTTTATAAGCAAATTATTTTTTCCCCATTTCAAACAATTTACTTTTTTAAAATCCAGGATTTCAATGATAAATTAAAAAATAGTATAAAATAAAAAATATTATATATGTTAAAAATTAATAATATAATAATTGTAAACAAAAATACAAAGTATATAAAATAAAATACAAATAAAATCATTTATAATGAAAATGTAAAGATATATGAAATAAAAAAATAATACATTTAAACTTAAAATTAGTATAAAACGTAATATATATACACCCATCAGGCATAACATTATGACCACTGACAGGTGAAGTGAATAACACTGATTATCTCTTCATCACAGCACCTGTTAGTGGGTGGAATATATTAGGCAGCAAGTGAACATTTTGTCCTCAAAGTCGATGTGTTAGAAGCAGGAAAAATGGACAAGCGTAAGGATTTGAGTGAGTTTGACAAGGGACAAATTGTGATGGCTGGACGACTGGGTCAGGGCATCTCCAAAACTGTAGCTCTTGTGGGGTGTTCCCAGTCTGCAGTGGTCAGTTTCTACCAAAAGTGGTCCAAGGAAGGAACACTGGTGAACAGGCGACAGGGTCATGGGCGGCCAAGGCTCATTGATGCACGTGGGGAGTGAAGGCTGGCCCGTGTGGTCCGACCCAACAGACGAGCTACCGTAGCTCAAATTGGTCAAGAAGTTAATGCTGGTTCTGATAGAAAGGTGTCAGAATACACAGTGCATCGCAGTTTGTTGCATATGGGGCTGCATAGAAGCAGACCAGACCCATGCTGACCCCTGTCCACTGCCGAAAGCACTAACAGTGGGCACGTGAGCATCAGAACTGGACCATGGAGCAATGGAAGAAGGTGGCCTGGTCTGATGAATCACATTTCTTTTAGATGGCCAGGTGCATGTGCGTCACTTACCTAGGGAACACATGGCACCAGGACGCACTATGGGAAGAAGGCAAGCCGGCGAAGGCAGTGTGATACTTTGGGCTATGTTCTGCTGGGAAACCTTGGGCCCTGCCATCCATGTGGATGTTACTTTGACACGTACCACCTACCTAAGCATTGTTGCAGACTATGTGCACCCTTTCATGGAAACAGTACTCCCTGGTGGCTGTGGCCTCTTTCAGCAGGATAATGCGCCCTGCCGCAAAGCAAAAATGGTTCAGGAATGGTTTGAGGAGCACAACAACGAGTTTGAGGTGTTGACTTGGCCTCCAAGTTCCCCAGATCTCAATCCAATTAAGCATCTGTGGGATGTGCTGAACAAACAAGTCCAATCCATGGAGGCCCCACCTCGCAACTTACAGGACTTAAAGGATCTGCTGCTAACATCTTGGTTCCAGATACCACAGCGCACCTTCAGGGGTCTAGTGGAGTCCATGCCTCGGCGGGTCAGGGCTGTTTTGGCAGCAAAAGGGGGACCGACACAATATTAGGAAGGTGGTCATAATGTTATGCCTGATCGGTGCTGGTTCTGATAGAAAGGTGTCAGAATACACAGTGCATCGCAGCATATATATATATATATATATATATATATATATATATATATATATATATATATATATATATATATATATATATATATATATATATATATATATATATATATGGGTCTATGGGCGTATTATATATATTATATAGCAAAAACTTCTGCATCTGTCGGTAGACCCATTAATCAGAATCAAACATTCATGGGACAAAAGTGCAAAAAACCTCACTGTTGAGATATCCGAGTATTAACCTCCATCAGATCACCAGTGCTCTTATTAATATAACAGCAAACAGACTTATCACTGACAGACTGAGGTTTACAGCAGTCGATTAAATGCACTAAATGAGTCCAAATTTAGTGATGTGAGAGACACCATGAAATCAGCATTCCTCCATCTCTCAATGCTCTCGCATCTGTCCTCGCCCCCCTCCGCCGCTCCCGATGGCTGCCCACCCCCGCCTCATTTCCCTGCCCCCCACTCATTTCATGCTGAGTGGATGAGTGAGTAACTAATATGGATCAGACCCAGACCAGACAGACAGCAGCACCCCCATCCCATCCCAGTTTACTGCCTCATCCTCATCTGTCCCTCTTGATTTTCCTGTCTATATCTTTTCCTTTCTCCACTATTCCCAGTGTTTCTTTTTCTCTGTTCACTCTCATTCTTTCTATTCTCTGTCTTCTGAATGGATGTAGCACATGTAGAAATGATGATGGAACAAGGGAGGGAAGGTGATAAACAACATAAAGAGAAAGAATGAACAACAATGCCAAAAAACAGAATGGAAAGAAAAAAAAGGGGGGGTGGGGGGTGAAGTCAATCCCCGGTCTTCCCATTCTGTTTTTTTTTTTTTGCAGTCACCTTCCTTCTGTCCATCCCTTCTTTTCATGTTGTTTCCACCTTGCCTACCTTGTTTCATCCTCTTCATTCCTTCTCTAACCTTCCTTCTTCCACCTTAATATACCCAGCCTCACCAGAAGCTAATCTATATGCTAATAAGAAGATGGCAATCAATGACGTTCATGCCCGTCTGTGTGCAATCAATGTGATATTATTTGAGAGAGTCCAGATGAAGGAATACATTTCAGAATAACACAGCCCAGAGGTATTACACAATAAGTGCCTCAATTTACTTTTCACGACAGTGGCATTTTTATCTCCTCCTCCAAGGTCAGAAAGGCCCCCTTGTATGTATATTTTCAATTTAGTGAGTCCTCTTCAGAATGACCAGAATCGTCTTTTGTTGTGCCCTGATTTAAGCAGGCCCCAAAATGCTATTCACCTTCTGTAGCACATACTCCAGTTTAAATTTGAATAACACATCAGCTGCATGCGGTCTATTTTTCACAAGTGTGTGGTTTGATTGTGATTGCCACAGCAGTCGGGGGTATTTACCCTTTGCTAAGTGATGCTCTAATCGCTGACTATTAAGAGGCAACTTCATCAGCACACAACACTTAATCAACCAAGACTGTGAACTGCAGTGTTTTCCTACTTCACCACGTCTGCGCTTGGTCTCTCTTCTTTGTTTTTAGCACTGCCTTTAATTACAACAATTTTCTTTACTAGAATGTTACATTTGCTTAAAACTGAGAGTGCTATTTGCTCCAATAAAACTCACTGCCACAATGTAGGTGTGAGTGGTTGCCAGGGTGCTGCTATGCAGTTGTTAGTGTTCTGAGTGGTTGCTAGGATGTTGCCATGCTGTTTCTAAGGTATTCTTAATGATTGCTAGATTAGAAGATTGCTATGTAACTAGGTATTCTATATTATTGCTAGGATGTTGCTCTGCGGTTTCTAAGTTAATCTGGGTGGCTACAAGGACATTGCTAGGTGGTTGCTAGTGTATTATGGGTGTCTTGTTCTAAAGTAAAAAGCAGTGAGCTAAAATAAATTCGCCAGGGTGTTTTAGCATAGGGTCATGTTCGTAGCATAAACAGTTCAGGATGACTCGCAAGCCAAATTTTAATACACAAATTTAGGGGTTTATTGAAATCCCTTTCCTTAAAGGGTTAGTACACCCCAAAATTTCTGTCATTATTTACTCACCCTCATGTCATTCCAAACCCATTCTTCGGAAAAAAATTAAGATATTTTTGATGAAATCCAAGAGGTTTTTATCTCCCATAGAAAGCAATGAAATTACGTCAGCTGTGTAGACTGACAGGGTAGAGAGGAAATTGTTGAATAAAGTCGTTATTTTTGTTTTGTTTTCCCGTCACTAGTTATGTTACTTTCATTGCTTTCTATGGGAGATAATAAACCTCCTGGATTTTATCAAAAATATCTTAATTTGTGTTCAGAAGATGAATGAAGGTTTTGCTGGTTTGGAACGACATGAGGTTATTTAATGAGTATTTAATGACAGAAATTTCATTTTTGGGTGAACTAACCCTTTAAGTATTATCAACAATAAAAATGATTGTATTGACAATAATAAAATTATCAATCAGGTTTATATTTCTAAATACATTTAAACATCCATAGAAAGTACGACATTTTCACCCAGGTCATTTTTTCTGGGACAGACCTTTTCCTCTGTTTTGGCAATACAAATCATCACTGGTGAATATTCTGGTGGTGCTTATAGAGGGGGATAAAAAATCATTACCATCACCCTCATTAGAGAAGAACCAATTGTCCAATCAGCACACAGCTCTGCAATAGGGCTCCAAAAGGCACCCCCAGTTGGCTGTCGCTAGGAAACCACAGAACCGGGGGGTGGGGGTCTCGTATGCGTGTGTTAGATGGAGAGAAATAGGGAGAGAGAAAGAGAGTGTGTCTCTGTGCCTGGCGACTGGGACGGTGGATGCTAGCAGTGATCTGGCAGGATTGGGGTGCAGAACACACACTAGACAAAGAAGCGTTAGGGTCCTGAGGCATGGGGCTCACCACGGGGCCAAACGGAGCTCGTGCTGCCCCTCAGAAAAGGTAGGAGCTGGGTTTTTGTCTGGGAGGTGGGCCCTTGGCTAACCTGGATGTCTCTGAAATCTCTCAGTGCATGCATATTGATGCATGTTGGTTTTCTATGTGATGCATTTCCATCCTCATCCTTCCATCTTACCAAACATCCCTTTAACTTTTCTCTCTCCTGGAATGGTCTGTTAGTTAGTTCTGTGTTTTGGAATTACTGACAGACTTATTTTTAGCTCTGCTAAAGGTGACAGTGCATTTAATAGTTGTGTTTAAACTGTACTCTCATTGGTGGGATGCATATGGTTGGTTGGTCTGGAAGCCTCTGAGGGGCCCAGGACTTGGACTCAACATAACAGCTTCCCTCTCATTAGCAGACCCAATCAGCTGCTAAATGTGAACTAAGCAGGCTTTAATCATGAATGCATGTGTTTCCATGACGCATTCCCACCATAGCATGTTCTGGTGTTACTATAGAACCCTGCTCATAACATCTGAAAAGGTTGTAATGGGGTTACTACCATACTACACCATGTACTATTTCTGCAGTATTAAGTATGTATACTTAGTATGCAATATGCAAACTTTCTGAATGCATGAAATACCCAGAGACTGCCAAGCATTAACAAAACAATGTTTTAAACAAAATGGGATTAAAATAGCAAGAAAAAACTGGCTGTTATTCATGGAATAGTGTGAAGTAGTGTGGTCATGTGACATTGAGCAACCAGTTTGAAATGTATACTTGTATATATAAACAGTATAAAATACAGTAAATGTGTATGTGCATCTATACACACACACACACACACACACACATATATACACAGTCAAAACAAAATTTATTCAGAAACCTTGAACATTTCATTCACTATAGTTTAAAAATGGTAATAAAATATGACAAGATCTCAGAGTCAAACTGTGTCAGAAAAAAAAAAAAAAAACTTAATTATGTCAGATAACACTTAAGCAAAACATGGTCAGGTCAAAGTGTCTGAATAATTTTTGGTTCCAAATTTTTTATTAATTTTACTGGTAGTCCACTGTATGAAGAATTTTTTAATATGTCACAGTTTACTTTATTTTGCTATCCTCACTTACATAAATGAACTATAGTGTCCAAAAAAATATCGAAAACATCAGAATAATTTTTGGTTTGACTGATACATACATACATACATACATACATACATACACACACACACACATACACAAAATAATAATACATGTCCTGCTACAGAGAAAAGTATGCAGTAAGTACCATGCCAGTATATGTCACTGCGAACCCAGCAAAGTAAACTTGTGCAAAAACCAGCCTCTTTGCTTTTGTACGTTTAATAATATTCTAATTCTGTAACCATGTTTTCAGATGTCCCTATGGCCCTTCCATTAATGCATATTAATGAGGCTCCGGACTTATATTTAGATTATCTAATTACAATGCCCAACTCCATTAGTTCTTTGGAGCGCAGGAAATGGCTTAGGGGGAGGGCTCATTGATATTACACCATCTCCTGGCGTAATAACAGACCTAGAAAGGGGGGAGGCATAATGGTTTGTTGTGGGTAAAAAGGGGGGGCGATTTGGGGTAGCTGGGAAAGGGGTGTAGAGTGTGCGGGGTTAGTGGCTCTCAACCACGTGTGTGAGTAATTAAATGAGTATAATTGAAACCATGCCACACTTCCCCTCTAAAACTACCCCCCCACCCCCCTCCGTCCCAACACTTGTTCTCTTTCTGTGCCCCATCTCAATCCCATTACCACTTTCTATGCCTGAATAACGAACCCCAAAAGACAGAAAGGAAAGGAGAGGAGAGTCATTTAACAACAGTGCCTATGGCGACTCCAGTGATGAGATTTAGATGGGTGAACCCTCAGCTCAGGCACCTATTTTTCATTCATTAGCCCTGATTACATGCTTAATGTTTGTATGATGGGACGAACAGACATATGATTCTCTTGTGATACTTATGATATTTATGTCAATTTTAAAGAATATTACAGGTTCAAAACAAGCTCTATTCACCACATCTGTGACATGTTGGTTGCCACAGAAAATAAGTCACACTCTGTATAAAAACAGGCATCATGTTTACAGTAAAGCACTTATGATGGAAGTTGATGGAGCAACACACTCTGGAAGATTATGTGCAGCTTGTTTTACACACACACATGCACAGGGTCTATATGACTTTTAAATGTTGTTTAAAGAAGTTTATTACTGTAACGAAGGCTGCATTAAAAAATAAAGTAAAAACAGTAATATTGTGAAACATTACAATTTAAAATAACTGTTTTCTATAGAAATCTATTATTTTTGTTGTCAAAAAAAGTTGAAAACAGTTATTCTGCTTGCTTTTTTATGAAAACCACGGTAAAATGTTTTTCAGGATTCTTCAATGAATAGAAAGTTCAAAAGAACAGAATTATTTGAAAAATATACTTTTTTTGTAACAATAGAAATGTCTTTACTGTCACTTTTGATCAATTTAATGCATCCTTGCTGAATAAAAGTACAAATTTCTTTAAAAAGAAATACTGATCCTGATTGTAAGTAGTGGGACTACTTTTCTAGGAGGATGAACTTTGTGGATGAACTGATTATGCATCAACAATGTCATTCCTGCGGATGGATTTTTTTCTGTAAACAAACAGTCCTTTCTTGTTTAGCAAGTTTTGTAGGATATCAAAATTGGATGTAAAGTTGCAGAGACAAGGTTAGTTAGTGATTTAACTCATGTTAGCAAGAACATAATATTTGAGTTTTATGGCTATACTTTAAAAAAAAAGTTAAGTTATTCTGGTGCATATGGTTTCTTGACCCATATACTTCCGTTGTAAGTGCATTACTGTAAATGGAAATTAAATTAAGCTTAAATTATCTGACTGTGGTAAAAGAAAACCTGCTAACAAGCTTAGCTTGTATTGAACCCAGATATTTTAATAATAATAAAAAGATTGAACCAAAAAAAGTAGAGATGCACCGATTGCAATTTTCTTGGCTGATTCCGATTTTTTTGTTAATGTGATTTGCCGATACCGATACAAAAATTTACTTTTCTTCAACTCAAAGTTTTATTTTCATTAAAAAAAAAAAAAAAACCCAAGTAAAAAGTCAGTAATAAAATAAGTACAAATAAAAAAAAAAAAAAAGGCAAACAACAGCACAAATAAATGCAGTAGGATAAAGAGAGCTATGAAACTTAATTCAGGTTAAGTAGGTTTTAATTCAGGTAAGAAATACTACAGAAATAAAGTAACTAAATGTAAAATAACACATCCAGTGTTTTTTATGGGGCCCTATAAGCAGAATTTTATTTGGGGGCCCCTCGGTTAAAATAACTTATGATAAACAGTATCTTCTTATATAAAAAATAAATGTAAATGTACAAAATGGAAAATACTTAAAATAAATAAATTAAATACTTAAATAATGACATAAAATTAACAGTTCAGATGGACCTGTAGGAAGATAACAATAATAAATGTAAAACAATAATGAAAATTCATCATTTACTCGCTCTCAAATTGTTTTAAACCTGAATGAATTTCTTTCTTCTGCTGAACACAAAATAAGATATTTTGAAGAATGTGGGTTGCTGGTCACCAAATCTTTGGTTACCCACATTCTTCAAAATATCTTATTTTATGTTCAGCAGAAGAAAGAAATGAATACAGGTTTGGAACAATATGAGAGTGAGTAAATAATGTCAGAATTTTCATTTTTGGGTGAACTGTACCTTTAAGGAGAAGGGCAGCATGTTTACTATGTGGCTGTTACTTTAAGACCTGCACACATCTAAAATACAGACACGCATCTGATTTTCTCTCAACTGATTACTTTCACTTTAGACATAACCAACTGTGACAGTATTAGTGCAATCAGTCGCGAAAGATAAAGTCCACTAATCGGGCGCTGTTTGACAGGCTTTTAGTGTGTGCGTGCGAGCTTGGGGTGTTAACGTTACATGCTCAGAAAAAGCGCATGTCAGAATGAAATGAATGAAACGTTTAACCGACAAGGCTTTGAAGCACATGCAAATAATGAACTTTTGTGATAGCGAATAAGTGCAAAGTCCCGTGAGTGTAACTCTACCGCTGCGTTTATATGATGCAAATGTACGTCAAATTGTACAGTATTGGGACGGAGGCGCCAGAACTGCAACTGATAGAATGTGCGGTATAAAAATCAAGCTGTCATTTTATTTGCTCTTGGGGGCCCCCTGGTGGCGGCGGCGGGGCCCTAAGCAACTGCTTAGTTCGCTTATAGGGAGGGCCGGCTCTGTTTGTGACTCTGTTTGACTTCTGACTCCGTTTGAGACTGAGCATGGCTTGTTTGCTCCACTTATATAGATCATTGGTGCACGCGCTTTTGGTGTGAGCGCGAAACCTGCGGGAATGACTAAAGTTATTTAGTCACGGTTTAGACACGGTGGAAGGATAATAAAAGATTTGATTAGCTTACTCCTCACTGAAAATAATTTAAAAACATTTATACAATGAATAATTACAATTATTAACAGTACCCTGTGTGTCCGAAGACCTCAATAATCAGTCAATGAAAAGCAGCTTCACTTCAAAAACAACTTATTTAACACAAAATACTTCTCTTCTCATTTTTTTCCACTACAGTAGGCTATATGGGCCACAAGAGAAATAGTAAGAAAACAAATTAAGTCATAGCCTACCATTATCAGCATGATGAAGTAGAATTTATCTCTCGTTGTTTCTGAGAGAATATGCACCGAAAGCTTGTCGGTTTTACTTTAATTTTCAGTAAAGGAATAATTGGATTGAGACGTCTTCATCGGCATAACTCTCGTGCAAAGTTTGCACATTGCTTGTGTGATATCCAGTACACTGACTCGTCTTCATGGTTTAAAATAAAATAAAAATGAAAAAATTCCAATATTGCGATGTTTTTTTTTCTCTTAGGCTATCACCAATTGCCAAATGATGGACAACGGTTCACATTTCCGCATTTACAATAATAATAAAATTAAGTAAATATTAAATAGCCTACATGAGTAAATAGAAGGGAAAAAAAGTGAAACAAGTAAATTAATGATTAAGTAAATTAATACAAGAGGCACTCATATGTAGCCTACATCCAGGTGGCTTGGAAGACGATAATAGCCTATGGTTTATCCATTATGCAACTCGAACTGGAGGTAAGCAGTTTGTTAAATTGCAGCTAGTTTGATAGCTACATAACTTAAAGATCTCCCTCTTTTCGTTTTCTTTCTTGCTGCATTGAAGATGAAATGGTTTAATTTCTGGTTTTGCGCAGGCGCAGTAAGTTTATGGCAATCGGTTCGTAGCTCTGCTTCAACTGTGCGATATCCTCACGAGGGGCGACCAAAATTTCTGACATGCCAGAAATTCATCCGACCATCCGATTGCCGGTTGGGAGAAGGTTATCGCCTCTCGTTTCCCCATGTACACTGCATGACAAACGACGCGCGACAAAGATGAAAATCGGCCTGACTCAAAAAAAGAGTCGCACGAGTCAGAATTCGGCTCAAAATCGGACGAAAATCGCACAGTGTATGCCATAGGCAACTCTTATTCTGTCTTATCCATCTTCCACGGCCGTTCATGTGGTGGTAACTGGAGACTGCTGAAAAAAAGATTTACTGAAATGTAACACATTAACTATAACATATGTTACATATATAACTATATGTAACACATCAATTATAATGTAATTTTCATCAAAGTACAGTATGTCAATGAAGTAATGTTAACATCTCTAGATACCAACTCAGAAATTTCATTTATGCGTTTGTATTTTGCTCTTCCCCCCTCTTTTTATCTACCTTTACAAGTACTGTGAAGGTATCAAACAGTATTACCATGGTACATTGCCATTTAACGTACTATTTAATTATTGCCATATATACATAGACCATGGCATTGACATGATACTCCAAAGTATTTCAAAGAATACTATGGTATTACCATGGTGCATGTTCAAAAAACACCGCACTACCCTGTTACTCTTTTTTTAGCACATTTCATAACTCAGCTAGAAACTGTGGTATTTTATTCTGATACCATCATTGTTCTATGGAAGAGAATTTTAGCAACAGGAATTTTCAAATTCTTGTTCCGTCTCTCTCAGCTTGCGTCGAGTGTGGCAGCGGGGCGGTCGTGGTTCAAAGGTGAGGCATCGGGGCGGGACAATGGAGGGTGAGCAGAGCACTCCTGCCTCCAGTGCCAGCAGCACTACGGGGACCAGTACCTCCACCACAAACTCCACGGGCACCACCAGTGCCTCCACTGCCAGCACTGTCATCTCCACCAGCAGCAGCACGAGCAGCGGAAGACAAGCTGTTCCACAGATATCTGTATACAGCGGAATACCCGACCGACAGACTGTACAGGTGCGTGAAACAACCATTTGGCAGAATCAATCAATTTAAATATAGACAACTGAGTTCACAAATACATTGTGTTTATAATGTTTTTGTTCATGTTTACAAACACCACCTTTCTCCATGTCAAACCTTCTTGTATTAATCCACTCACTGCATTGCACCACACATCACTTTTTTTTTTAATTGACTTCAAGTCCATACTGCCATCTGCTGGTGTGTATATGAAAAGGAAAAGCAGGTTGAGGAGGAAAGACAATGAAGATGCCTCAGAAATATTCATATTCATAATCTTTCCCCTGCTGTGGAATGTGGTGGTTCATTATTGACTCACCTCTCTCAACTTGTAACTTAAATGGCTGGGAATTAGGCACTGTTGCTAGATTTCAGCTGAATGTGATATAGACAATCTAATATCCAAGTCGAAGTAATTGAAGTACATTATCAATAACAATTTTTATTATTTAATGATAATAATAATAATAATGTATAACCCAATTCATATATAAAGTGCTGCTCTAAGTGCTCCACATGACAAATTGAAAAATGGATCCGATCAACATTTCAAGTTTGATTTTGATGTGACATTAAGTGGTGATATCCAAGTAGGTTGTTCACTTTTTTAATTAGTCTTTCTATTATTTTGTTAATTCAGGCCGATTCATGAACGTGCATGAAAACAAGAGGCGGGATTTATCGCATGAACCACTCATATCCAATCATAACCAATCACAACACAGCACAATGGAGGCATTGCCTCCTCTCACGTGACCTTCCCCCATTCATTTTCAGTTACCGCTCAACAAACTGCTTTAGCGGGTCTGTTAAAACTCAATGGGCTCAGGGGAGACAAGAAAGTCGAGGACTCCTGCTGTAACATGCTGATGTAGCTGTGAGACATTGTTACTTTAGAAAAACGTGTTATTATGTACTTTTCTAATGTCACATTTTGTAATATTTGCATTTTTTTATTTTTGTAATATGCATTATTTTCTCATCCAATTTTTTAAAGGAGGAACTGCCTCCCTTGCCTCCACCATTTTATATAATATATATACAGTGGGTACGGAAAGTATTAAGACCCCCTTAAATTTTTCACTCTTTGTTATATTGCAGCCATTTGCTAAAATCATTTAAGTTCATTTTTTTTCCTCATTAATGTACACACAGCACCCCATATTGACAGAAAAACACAGAATTGTTGACATTTTTGCAGATTTATTAAAAAAGAAAAACTGAAATATCACATGGTCCTAAGTATTCAGACCTTTGCTCAGTATTTAGTAGAAGCACCCTTTTGATCTAATACAGCCATGAGTCTTTTTGGGAAAGATGCAACAAGTTTTTCACACCTGGATTTGGGGATCCTCTGCCATTCCTCCTTGCAGATCCTCTCCAGTTGTGTCAGGTTGGATGGTAAACGTTGGTGGACAGCCATTTTTAGGTCTCTCCAGAGATGCTCAATTGGGTTTAAGTCAGGGCTCTGGCTGGGCCATTCAAGAACAGTCACGGAGTTGTTGTGAAGCCACTCCTTCGTTATTTTAGCTGTGTGCTTAGGGTCATTGTCTTGTTGGAAGGTAAACCTTCGGCCCAGTCTGAGGTCTTGAGCACTCTGGAGAAGGTTTTCGTCCAGGATATCCCTGTACTTGGCCGCATTCATCTTTCCCTCGATTGCAACCAGTCGTCCTGTCCCTGCAGCTGAAAATCACCCCCACAGCATGATGCTGCCACCACCATCCTTCACTGTTGGGACTGTATTGGACAGGTGATGAGCAGTGCCTGGTTTTCTCCACACATACCGCTTAGAATTAAGGCCAAAAAGTTATATCTTGGTCTCATCAGACCAGAGTATCTTATTTCTCAGCATCTTGGAGTCCTTCAGGTGTTTTTTAGCAAACTCCATGCGGGCTTTCATGTGTCTTGCAGTGAGGAGAGGCTTCCGTCGGGCCACTCTGCCATAAAGTCCCGACTGGTGTAGGGCTGCAGTGATGGTTGACTTTCTACAACTTTCTCCCATCTCCCGACTGCATCTCTGGAGCTCAGCCACAGTGATCTTTGGGTTCTTCTTTACCTCTCTCACCAAGGCTCTTCTCCCCCGATAGCTCAGTTTGGCCGGACGGCCAGCTCTAGGATGGGTTCTGGTTGTCCCAAACGTCTTCCATTTAAGGATTATGGAGGCCACTGTGCTCTTAGGAACCTTAAGTGCAGCAGAATTTTTTTTGTAACCTTGGCCAGATCTGCGCCTTGCCACAATTCTGTCTCTGAGCTCTTCAGGCAGTTCCTTTGACCTCATGATTCTCATTTGCTCTGACATGCACTGTGAGCTGTAAGGTCTTATATAGACAGGTGTGTGGCTTTCCTAATCAAGTCCAATCAGTATAATCAAACACAGCTGGACTCAAATGAAGGTATAGAACCATCTCAAGGATGATCAGAAGAAATGGACAGCACCTGAGTTAAATATATGAGTGTCACAGCAAAGGGTCTGAATACTTAGGACCATGTGATATTTCAGTTTTTCTTTTTTAATAAATCTGCAAAAATGCCAACAATTCTGTGTTTTTCTGTCAATATGGGGTGCTGTGTGTACATTAATGAGGAAAAAAAATGAACTTAAATGATTTTAGCAAATGGCTGCAATATAACAAAGAGTGAAAAATGTAAGGGGGTCTGAATACTTTCCGTACCCACTGTGTATATATATATTAAATATATATATAACAGGAAAGACCCAGCTGCTATAGTCAGAGTAGTCTCAGATCAGTGCATGATCAGACACAAGCAGCATGAACATTAAACTCCGTTCAGGCTGCACTTTACTCACGCCAAGACCAAGGGTCAGGATGCCTGTTGCCTAGCAACTGTGCAGTTGTGGGCAGTTCAGTAAGGACATAAAGGATGCAGCAGAACATATTATACTATGCTGGGAGAAAAAGATAAGAAGGTACCATCAGTGATGAGACCGATGAACTTATCTACACTATCATCAACATATACTGAAAGTGTTGTTTGAGCATCTGCTGTTTGTTCAGGTATTTTGGCATCTTATGTGATTTTGGTCCGAATGCTTTTTTTTCATGTTGTTATGGGATGTTAGCACAAGATCAATATTACAGAACTGTTAAAATAGGTAGGTGTTCATTTCTTGTGCACATGGTTTGCAATCATTTTTAAATAAGATTATTATTGAAGTAACACAAAACAAAATTTAAATTTTTATATTGGATGTAAAAATATATTTGGTTGCATATAAATATTATAAAATGTAACCGTTACCCTATACAATATAAATGTTATTGTTTTATTGTAAGAGTTCATGTATTAGCATATGTGTATTAACAAGCCTTGTAATATGCTGTGGTTAATGTTAAACATCTAAATATTAAATTAATATTATGATAATATAATCATATTAAACATCAAGCCTGACCCTGAAAGTAATATGGAAAGTGAAAAACAACTGTTTCAGAGATCTAGTTTTCTTTCTAGCTTGTTGCAGTTCATTTTATGCCCAAAAGGAGGAGACAAATGCTGGAACAAAACAAAACAGTTGCTCAGGGAACATTTAAAAGTTTAGAATTGCAATCTGACATACAAATATTTGACACCACCTTGAATCACATCATGCAACTTTCAGCTATTTATGATTTAAGTATCAGCTTTGTCTCAGATGTTTCTGTCAAACTTCTTAAGATGAATACAAGAAACACGTTAGACAATTGTTGACACAGCAAGTGTACAGCGCTATAAAACTAATGTAGATATGTCTTAAACTAAACTGATGAGAAATGGTTGAGTTCTCTGAAGTTGATTGCAGACTTTGGTATTTTGGCAAATCTGAGAACAGTTTGAGACACTATTGACAATGTGCGATTACCAAGGTCATTTTCTCAGAAAAAAAATTATTTTGAGACTTGAGCTAATGTCTCCATTTTCACTCAATTTAATCTCATTGTTCTCTATGTGAAACAATTGAGATATTAACGGAGCAGTAAGCGATTTCTGAGAAAAATGCAGGAACACGCAATGCAAGAGTGGATGTCTCTTTATAGCTGAAACGAAGCAAAATAATGCTTTGAGAAAAATAAAGTGAAGATGATGAACGAATGACAAGGAAGAACAAAAAAAAGAGCATTGTTGTTGTTAGTCACCAGCAGCTCCAGACAAACAATGACACTCAAAATGGTCCTATTACTATAGCTAACATTACAACAACAGCATATCTTTGTACTGTGAAACATTGCAAAACCAAACTATACGTGTTACTCATGTATAGAGCAGAAACAACGCAAACTTGGGGTGCATTTTCTGGCCTTCCCGCTCAGGTCTCTCCAGCGCTGTAAAGCTTTTCTAATATTAACGTGGGTCCTAAAGCTCTTGCCTGATCATAACCCTTCTTTTTCCACCTTTTCTCTTTTGTAATGTCTCTCAGCAATCTCTCTTTCTACAAATCTCCCTCTTTCTTCTCAAATCCCCCATCATGAGTGTATACGTCCCCTACTGCTGATTGGCTACAAATGTGTTGTGGTGCTCGGTCTGATCAACTTTCAACAGCGTTTCTCAGAAATTGCTTACTGCACCTTTAAGGAGATCTAATCTGGTTTCTCACTCTTTCTCTGTCTCTCTTGAATGGTAGGTGATCCAGCAGGCTCTAAATAGGCAGCCCAGCACAGCGGCGCAGTATCTACAGCAGATGTATGCGGCTCAACAGCAGCATCTGATGCTGCAAACGGCAGCCCTGCAGCAGCAGCACCTCAGCACAGCGCAGCTCCAGAGCCTCGCAGCAGTACAGCAGGTTGGTCAGGATGTGGTCTCATATAGCAAGACTAGGGCTGGGAAAATCAATCGATGCATCACTCGAGATTTTTGAGATTTTGCGTCACGATTCTCTCTTGAATAGATTCTGAGCTTAGTTTTTAACAAAAGATGGTGGTCTAGGCTAGTTTTTAACCGCACGCTCAAATGCTCACGAAGAAGAGCGCTCATGCGTTCGGCTGAGTCTGAGAATGTATCTGCACCTTAGAATGCTTTTATGACACAAGATTAATGTAAACAGCCCACTGCAATCACCCTTGTAATTCAGCCTTTTCGAACTGTATAAATGATTAGAAGGTTCAAGTGGTGTGTGTAAGGAATTGAAAGAAAGGGGAGTACGGCTGTTTCTAAAGCACGCAGTGCCACGTGCTGTTAAAAACTAAGCTCAGAATTGATTTGAGAGAGAAATTCGGAAAATCTCAGAATCGATCCAGAATAATTTCTTGATTCGTGATGCATTGATTTATTGTCCCAGCCCTAAGCAAGACATAAGCATAATGCACACAAATAAATACACTCTTACTCTGTGTGTCTGTCATGTTTTCTCCCTCTCAGGCCAGTTTAGCAGCCGGCAGGCAGAGTTCGAACCAGAATGGGACCTCATCTACCCAGAGTGGAACATCACAGACCACAGTAAGCTTTTATTTTGATGCATCCATTAAAAATATGCACATTATAATCACATCAATATACTGTACTGGTTATGATGTTCTGTTTTTACATGTAACATAACATCCAGGCTGCTCATGTCACAACTGTCTCTCTTATTCCCACAGATTAATTTAACCACGTCCCCTGCCGCTGCTCAGCTGATTAGTCGTGCCCAGAGTGTAAACTCCACCCCCTCTGGGATCTCCCAGCAAGCAGTGTTGCTAGGCAACACCTCAAGCTCCACCCTGACAGCCAGTCAAGCTCAAATGTACCTGCGGGCACAGATGGTGAGCACAGCTGTATACTCACAAACACAAGAGTTTTAAATATTTGTGAAGATGTTTTATATATGTATATATGCCAGAAATAAGTAGGATGAATTCTAAATTAGGCCACTGATAATTGGTTTAAACAATTTTTTTTTTTTTACTCAAGTTCACCCAACCAAAGTTTATGATACACAGTGCAACTTTTTGAGAAATGTTGCAGGGCAGTGCTGCTGAGCGATTATGTTTGGGCACTTTGCCATTGAGAAAGGGCAACAAATTTCTATCTGGATACTTTAGATCAAAATTTGTTGCCCATTCTCAGTGGGAAAGTGCCCAAACAACATCATTTGGGAACATTGCCCAGCAACATTGCTCAAAAAGTTGCCCCATGTATCACCACCTTAAGATGTTAAAATAAGAGAACAATAACACTCCATATTCCTTCTAACTGACCTATAATCATTTTTCATAGGGTTACGCTGCTTGACCATTACTGATAACTCCAATTATTTTTATGTTATAAAGCCAAAAACTGACATGCTGGCCTATCAATCTATGTTACTTTTCACTGTTTTGTTCACATCTAAGCACCATTCTTAAAAGTGATTAGAGGGTTTAAATCATTATAATGTACTAAAGAAAAGGTTGTTAAACATTTAACATTTAATTGACAATGAGCATGTTTATGTGTGATTATTTTAGGCTCAACAAAGTAATCTTGTGCATGTAGCCAGGAGTCTGGGCCGAGCCGTCCCTCTGTCCCCTCAGCTGATCCTGGCTCCTACAGCTACAGTAACTGCTCTACAGTCTGACACTAATGCAACAAATAACACACAGTCTGCCTCTGCACAGGTGCACACATATACTGTAATACATGCACATCCAAAAGTACCCATGATTACTCAAACATTTCTCATTTGCATTCGTGAATATGCTGTGCTCAAAACAAATATCTTTTTGAAGCATTCATACAATATCTTGACAAAAATCCTAAAGGAATATCTACAGGATTACTTATTTCAATTATAATTTGGAACCATTCCATTTACTGCACATCCATTCATCCAGCAGACACTTTTATCCAGAATTACCTTTGAAAGAAACCAATCCTAAAGGATCCTAATAGGAATTGTGTAGGTTTCCAATATAGCACATATAGACCTTTTAGAACACTGCGTTATGTTTGTCAGTAAAGCCTGTGTGATTTTGTCGCTAAATTTAACGACTTCCACGCCCCTTTTGAGACTTTTTTTAAAAGTCTAGCCACAATTTAAACTACTTCTTGGACAAACCTTATTTGGGATACTATCTCTTCCACTGATCTATATTTATATAGATCAGTGAACTCGCCATTATGACGTCATCTAGCGACACTTAACAATAGTTTTAGCTACTCTCAATTGGCAACACTGGAATTAATAAATCGTGTGCATGATTTAGTAAATCAAGGGAACGAATTAGTAAATTGTGCGCACAATTTACTTTTTTCTTGTATGTCATGCGCGGGGCTCCATAACATTTGAATTCAAACGTTCATTGACATTTATGACTTTCATAGGTGCAGAACCTTGCCCTGCGCAACCAGCAGGGGGCGTCTTCCACTTCTCAGTCCTCAGGCCTCCAGGCACTGAGTTTAAAGCAGACCCCCGTCTCCATTCAGCCCACCCCTCTCATCAAGACACCAAGCCAGGGTGCTTCCAGCTCAGGCAGTGGTGCTGGAAAAGGCAACCTGAACACTGCTTCCTCGGGTGGCGCAAAGAAGGAAGAGGAGGGACAAACCGAGATGAAAGCAGTTAACATGAGTCGTAATGTCACCTCTTCACATCCCTTAATTGCACCAGGTAAACTCAGACCCATATGGCCTATACAGTAACCCCCAAAAATATTAAGACACTTAAGCCACACATAGGCAGTCTGAATGCCATTGTATTCAACAAAAAAATATGACAACAGTATGAATCTGCAAAGAAATTATATTAGAGCTTTTCTGTAAACTATCATCATGATTCTGAGGTATTTTTTGCAATGAGGAAGTCAGTTCCCCTCAATTTAACACAGGTGTCCTCCACAAAGATACTCAACAACAAATACAGTTACTTCTAGTATTGTCTCTCACTTTGGTTGTTATTTGATCTAGTAACATTTCCATCAAGCATGTTTTGTGGTCCAGAAATTGTTGTGCGAGCACACTGGGCTGGAAAGGTTCACTTTACTTAAACAGAAATGTTTTCTGACATGTTTTCACTCTAATAAGTTTACTTGTCAGTCCATCATGTCACACACTAAGTAAGTACCAAAGAAAGGAGAAATCCACCCAAGGCTACATTTGTCCTGCATGGCTTATGCTCAAATGCATTAATGCATACGTGGCCTTTGAAGGGCACACACTTTCGCAGATGAGTATTTTAGTGCACGCCATCCATCATTTCACTGGTCTCTAATCATAACAGCTCACACAGGGCAATTATCCTGCATATTTATAAGCAGGTACCTGGGCGTGTCGAGGCCAGTAGGGACTGTGCTATGCTTTTAGTTATGCTTTTGTAGAAGATACAAAAAGGGCCTCTGATTTTTACAAAAGAAGAACAAAGTATCTCCAGTAGCTCCAGGGTCAAAAATTAGCACCAGTCAAGTGCCAAGTAAAGTAAAAACAGGCTTTCAGGAGTTTTGTTTATGTATGACCAAATTAAAGCCAATACATAAAATCTAAGAAAACATTAAATTACCTCTTTTCTTTTTTTTACAACAAAAAGTACTATAAAACGCATTGTACAACTACATATTATATTGTATAATGCAATGTAATGCAATATAATGCAAAATACATTTTTCACATCCAGTCAAAAAAACAAAAAGGAACATTTTCAAAGTACATCTACTACTGCAACAAGTTAATTTTGGACCTTGGTTAGCTAGCTCCCATATAAATGTAATAATATATATATGATTGATGGCTGCGTGGCTGTGTTAAGATGAAGACTACTGGCTAAATACGTAAACGGGAAATGAAACTGCTTGTCTTTAATGTAACTACATTTGTGCATTCATATAAAAAACTTACTTCACTCTCATTAGGAGAGCTGCATTTCTTTATGTCAGTGATCATTTGCAGGTGTAAGGTGTATGCCAGTGTATACATACACAAGTAACAGAATGAATAAAGCTTGAACAAGCTTTGACTTGATTAAACAAAAAGTGTGTTTGAGAGGGTCCAATTGAGCCTCAGCAGAGAGGAAGGGTAAAAAGCCACCTGATGTGTGTGTTAGGATGTAGTTTCCATGGAAGTGTGCTCCAGAGAGCTGATGTGATGCGTGTTATGATGCTTGGTTTTCCCCTTGTGCATTAATGATATTCACAGATCTGGAAAGTCATCCCGGGCTATTATTCTCTTAGTTGAATCTTGCCAGTTTGCTTTAAAGAAATGTTCTAATGTTTTTAAAATCTGAGTATCAGGGGCCAATTACACGCCACCATTTTCAATTAAAAAGGAAAACTTATGTGTTTTGGTTTTGGTGTTTTGTTCATTTACATGACAACGGCATTTTGGGGGCTTAAAAAATGTAAACTGAAACCCAAAAATGTGTTTCAACTATACCATTATTGTCTCAGTGTAAACTACAAAAACGTGAATTTGTGAAAACGGTGACGTCGTTTTCCTTTACAAACTGCTGGCCTGACACAAATAATACAGCGTTTTTAATCGTTTTCGAGGATCTGTGTGAACAGGGATTATTTTGACAACGTTGTCCTCTGTACACAATTTTTTTCCCATTTTTAGTACATCATTGTACTGTAAAGGTGCCCTAAGATTAAAAATAATGTGAACGTGGATATTGGAAAGAGATTGGATTGGATATTTTGGTTTTAAAAAAAATTGAGATTTCACTTTTTGTTTTGGAACTGGTTAAGTCTAAACAAGTAAAAACTCTTTATATAAAGTGTAGTCGACTCTCTATTTTGATACTAATTCTAGTATCAGATAATTGAAACGATCTATTGAATACAACCACACACTAGAGGGCTTGTTTAAAGAAAGAAGGAAAGAGCCACAGACATTAACATACTGCTGCTGTGCGCTCAAAATACTTAAGTGAAAAGTACTTATTGTAGAGCAAATGCACCCATATAGGAAAATCTTGCTCAAAGATTTCTCTTCTCTAATGGAGTTAAGCTGAGAACAGTTTGAGACATTGATCTCTTCTGAAACTCTATGGAAACTCATGCCAGATTACATGGGTCTCATGTCAGGAAAAGCAAAGTCTTTGTTCGCTCTCCATTTAATCTCATTGCTGTGAGAGAGAAACATTTGAGATATTTAAGAGATCTAATATGGCCCAACATGTGAGGTACATCTTGTATGTCTCCGAGCACATGTCATTGTTTTAATGTGTTATGTATTGTGGCTTTGCATATAGCTGAACGTTCGGCAGGAAATTTCGGGGTTTTCCAGGGTTGCGCTTTGCAGGGAATAACTCATCAACTCCTTATTCTGAACATCCGGGAGAAAGGGAGAGTGAGAAAAAGTGAGCACAGAGGATTGAGTCATCTGAACATACCATCCCACACCATTCACATTAGACGGAAGAACATTCCCACACTGAACCTTTTCTGTTTGCTATTAAGAGTTTTAAAGAAAGACTGTATTTGTTCCTGACGTCTGCTTCACATATCCGGTGTACATTTCATGTGACAGAACACACACATGCATATATATTATATATATATATATATATATATATATGTATAAAAACATAAAAACCACATGCTAGCTAACTTTCCAACCAGTTGGAGTTTTTAAGATTCCTTTACTGCTCATAAACTTTTGAGGTTGTGATCTCAATGTGCCCAACTCTTAAGGTTTTTGTGTTTGAATGTTCTCCTGCTGAGATAATATTAAATTTTAACACACTTTCCTGCAAGTCCTCCAGTCAAACATCTAATCACAGTTTTAAACTCATCCAGTTTCCACTGCCGTAGTCCTGGATACAGAAGTTGTACTGGAAAACCCAAGCACAGAGACTAATGTTAGCAGATAAATAAAATAAAATAAATAATGGGAATAAATAAATAAATAAATAAGTTGAGTTATATATATAAATAATTGTATTGACATTAGTCAGGGTAGTCAGGATTCAACACTTTTTGACCAATGAACTGACAAGACTTTTCTATGAACTTTCCAAATGTTTGTGATTTAATGGATAATCATTTCACAGAATAATTTATATTCAGACCGATTCTCAATTGAATTTGCTTACAAATCAGAATTCACTAATGACTTGAAAGCATGTAACTTTAACAAGAGCATTGTTTAATTAATTAATAATAATAATAATAATAATAAGCTTTAAGCGAGCATATTGATTATAGAAATGACTGGAAAACACAATTTTAAAATTCCCTAACATTTTCCATAACTGTGGGAAACCGGAGCACTTTAGGAATTTACCTATGCCAGCTTGAAAAAACATTGTCTAAATATATGAAATTCCATGTGCATGTTGCTGTCGTTTTATATTTGCAACTGTCAGTTTAATGTGTAGTCATGTGAAACAGTATGTGTATGTAATAATAAGTGTTTGTCCTTCCAGCGTATGCCCAAATCCAGCCGCAGGCCCTGATTAAGCAGCAACCGCAACAGTTTGTCATTCAACCACAAGCCCCACCCACTTCTAGAACCCAGCCTCAGTTACTGCAGACCGCCTCCGTCCAGCCCCACCAACAGACAGCCTCACTGGGCATCCAGAGCTCCGCCCAGACCTCATCTGTAGCAGGGATCATTCCAGTTTTGCCCAAACCAGCACTTCACAATCAGGTCTCAGCTCAAAGTCAACAGGCCACCATCTTCCATTCAACTATAAGCCACCATGCAGTTAACCAGCACGGCACACACATGGGCCTGGCCCATGCTAAAGCTCAACCGGTCCAACTGACAGCCATCAATCTCCAAATCCAACCTGCACAAAGCCAGGTAAGGGACTCCCTTATTACAGCCTTATAGTAGATGAAAGATATTGTAGACAATTCAAAAGCATTTAACTACTTTTATCCTATTTAGGCTTCAAGACTGGCTCAGGATGACAAGGAGAAGCCCACCTCTTTGGTGGTAAGAGAGATCTGCCCACCAGTACAAATGCAACCATCCACTACGACCCAAGGCACCGACCCCCCTGAACAATCCAAAGCTGACACTGTTAATGCTACATCTCAAACACAAGGTACAGTGGCCAACAAGAGTCTATGTTTGATAATGCAATTATCAACATTAGAGACACTGTCAATTGATTAAAGTATATTTTATAATAATATAAAGACAGTACATTTTAAATATTTCGTTTAATGGCATCTTTTTACTAAGCACTATGATTGAAAGCTAGTATCACTGAGTGAGAAGTGATACTGATTTTTTTTCCTTCTCAATTTTAGCCATTATTTATAGCCATTCAGCATTACAGTATAATTGAAAGCTATCATTTTTAACATTTAATAGTTTTAAAAAAATATAATGACTTTTAATTTAAGTGAACTAATTAACAATTGTAATAAATGTCACATTTAGCTGTGCCTTTAGTATATGAGGGCTCAGCGCTAAGGTTTGTTTCTACTGGCTCAGTCGGGCCGGTTCAGATTTTTAGCTGCCCTGCAAAAATGTTGTTTTTGACCCATGTAACCTTGTAAACAGTGCTTTAAGATTTTCAGGTAGGTCTAACAGGTAAAATATACCGAAATTGAATAATTTCTTCTTCGATTATAAATTGAATATAGAGTAATCCTTATCAAAGCTACAAAGTTATTCAGTTAGGAGCAGTGAGTGATTTTCTCTTTGTATTTAGACAGCCGTGCTGAATCGTGCTGGTAGAATGCGTGAAGTGACGTCACCACTCATGACTGGTCACTCATCTGTTGCCTGGCTACCAGTTTCTCCGTAGGTGGCTAAGCGCTCTATTTGAGCAACGTAGACACAAATTATTAATAAAATTAAAAGAAATATCTGATTATCCTCCATAACACGGTTGTTATTTACATCTCCTATCATCAGTAAACCGTTGCGTTACCAAGGCAACGAGTGACGCTTTTGTATTATATTCCAACGTGCGGCCGTTACCAACCCCACTGTGGAAAATGAAATTGTAACCGTACCAGCTGGCTCGGCACAGAATGGAACGGTTACGCAATGAGCTTGATCATAAACTGTAGCGCAGCCAAAGGATGACAGAAAAAAACAGATGCTGTGTTAATTGCATTAAATATTTTTAACACGTTAAATTGAAAAAATTAATCGCATGCGTTTTATATATAAATATATGTAAGCAATAAGGTACGAGAGGCTGTGCTGTATCGTGAATAAGTCACGGCTGAAGGGCGTTGACGCGAAGCGTTATTCACGATACAGCACTAGCCTTGAGTGCCTTATTGCTTTTATAAAACGGTTACCACACGATACAATATTAAAGCCAAAAATATGTATCAATGCAATTTTCATGAAGTAAACTTTCACTAAAAGCCTTTTTTCCACCGGAAAAAATAGTCCCTGACCGTGAACAGCAAAAGAAGTTACATTATTACACCATTAGATGGCAGCAAAGACTGTCTTTATGAGTGTGTCAGTCAGTAGCGAAGACTTTTACATTGAAAAGACTGAATTGTTGTGAACACGGAACAAGACACAACTGACAAATGCTTTGACTAGCGCTGTCAGTCACGGGAAAACCCTTTAACTGTTAAAAGGACAACATAATACATCGGACATTTAAATTTATTATGAACATAGGACTGACCTAAAGGAAAATGCTAAATCTGAATGCAGGTAATAAATTCGCTCAATCAATCTATTTCTCACAATACTCTTCTACATAATACAGTAAACATCAACGGACAATATCAATTGAGAACATACAGTTTACGTTGCTAAGAGCGGTTGCCAAGCGTGTTGTGTAGTGATACACAGAACCGTTGGGTGAAGCGGTCATAGCCGTGTTTTATCGTGAATAAAACAGCTATTGACCAGTAATATATAAAAAAACCTTAAACGTTCTGTTTATTTCACACCTATCAAAATACAGTTACAAATATGCACATACAAACTTGTCTGATGAATAAACCATTAAGACAGAATTCTGAACATTAAATTCTGTTAATTTTTGTATCTAAGTAAACAAATAAACAACATACCCATCCCTATACCCGAATATTTTATAATGGATATTCTGAAGAAATCACTAAAGACACTAGTTTAGCACATTAACCAGTTAAACATAATTTGTGCCAAGGGTGCCAAAATATTTTGATTAAAAAAAATCATAAATTTCAATGCATTAGATCACAAAATATCAAATCAAGTGGTATTGTCAAACAAATTATGATTTACCTAGCTTATTTTATTTTTCATTTTCACTCTTTTTGTGTAGCATTTTGCTTGCAATGTGTGCTTATGCCATCTCTGACTTTAATGGGTTTTATATTCTGTTATCTAATGCAATGACATCCATACATTGTAAGTATGGAATAAGTGTCCAAAGTCTGAGGGCACTGTATCAAATACCACATAGTCTGAAGGCTTTCACAATTTCATTTAAAATACAAGGCTTAACTCCCATGTGGTGAACCAGATTTGCTAACAAAGAAAGAGAGGAAGTGGCATGCAATTCCCATGATTACAGTAATATGAACAAGAACTGACTTCTTGCCAGTCACATGACTCTGTAGCCTTCCTTGACTGCCAAAAGGCACAACTAGCAGCCTTCCTGCCGAATCGGTCAGAAACTGGTTTTAGACCAGGGTGTTTTCCTACCTTGAGATAATGCCCAATATAGGCTGAATAAAGGACACAGTAGCTACTACCAACCAGTGAAAGAGTCTTTGAACCTCTACAGAGTCATGTGACCTGCCACTTGAGGCTGCTGCCATCCAGGGAAAGACTGAACCGCCTCTCCGACAGAATGTGCTTGTGCGTGGGAGTGAAGCATTAGAAAAGGAGCAGCGCACACTGCATGTTGCGTAGTATCGCACGCGTGGCGGTGCCTGGAAATTCTGTCTTTGATATCAGTGTAACAGGCGTGTGGGAATGAGGCTCCCCCCGTGTTTTGAAACGGAATTGAAGAGCGCCCCTGCGGGAAATGACTTTTTATTACGCTTTGTCGGTAAGCTACAGTATGTCTTGTGTTGTGATGCCAGTAGTTTTGGTTAGTGGGCTTGAAAGAAAACCGAAGCGGTCTCGAGGAGGCGCGTTTCTTTGAACTGTGTAGACTTGACACGCATTTTACGCCAGCCTGAACGCAGTGACGCATCTTGTGTAAACAGGAGAGATGTATTTTTTCTTAGTTGATTTAAGTTTTTAGATACCTAACGGTGGTGGGATGTTTCTTCAAGTAATAGTTCACACAAAATCAAATCATTTACTTACCCTCTTTATGACGTTCCATCGCCATCTCATTTCTTCAGTGAACTGCAGAGTATGTCCTTTCTTTGACAACTTGTTCATAAAATGACAGTGGGTAACCTTAAAACACTTCGTAAAAGTAGTCCATACTTTAATAATTGAAAGTATTCTGAAGTTATTGGATAGCTTTGTGTAAGGAGTACAATGAAATTGCAGTCGTTATTGACTAATACTCTTCCCCTCGGTTTAAAATGCCGTTGGCAGGCAGTTGCGTTCAAATTAAAAATTGGCTATCTGACGGCGCCGCTCTAGTTGGACGTCTTTTGACGTCAAACGCCATTGGCTCTCGAGTGTCACTTGACTGATCAACACAGTTTGTGCTTGTAGCGATATTTTCTTTAAAATATTCTTATAGCCGCTTTTTATGAATATGTTACTGAATATCTCCCTTTGTGTTTCATAGAAGAAATACAAATTCATAAAACTAAAAACATCAACATAAATATCTTATATATATATATATATATATAAACCAGCAAACCAGATGAGATATTATTTTCCATTGATGTTTGGCTTAACTGTTCCTTAAATGTTCGTAAACTACTTTATAAGATCACTGTTAGTATTTTATTTTCAGCAGCCGTCTTTTTCAGGCTTTCCCGTAAACAATGGCGACTGCTGATATTTGTGCTGCTGTTGTTGTGGTTGCTATGGTGATGAGTTGATGCTTTGTTTCTTTGCCGCCAGGCTCTGTGGAGACGGCGCGTGACCCCACGGGAGCACCGGTGACATCGACCATGACCTCTGCAGCCTCAAGCGAGCCGCCTTCGGCAGCTGTGACAGGAAGTGTGGCACAAAACGGCGAGAACAAGCCACCCCAAGCCATAGTGAAGCCGCACGTCCTCACGCATGTCATCGAGGGGTTTGTTATCCAGGAGGGAGCAGAGCCATTCCCTGTGAGTTGTAATAAAAAACAAAAAAACAATACATTTAATACAACAACATGATGATGATGATGATGATGATGATGATAATAATAATACAATAACTATTGTTGTTTCAGTTAATCATAAGTTGTTAAAAAAATTAATTATAAAAATAGTAACAATTAAACCTAGAAATAAATACAGTAATATTATTAAAAAGAGTTGTATTATTATTATTATTCATAAAAAATTAAATACAACAATATTATTGTTATTATTATTATTACTATTCATAATAATTTTAATACTACCATATTATTATTATTAGTATTATTATCATTATCATCATAATAACTATTCATAAAAAATGTAATACAACAATAATTCAAGTATTATTAATAATTCAGTAAATAATAACAAATATTTATAAAGACTAAAAAAAGACTAAAAAAATAAAACTGGAAATTAATTTAATAATAATAATTGTATTGTTATTCATAATAATACAATGCAACAACAATATTATTATTATCATTATTACTATTCATACAAATTAATACAACAACAAAAATAATACAAGTATTATTCATTCAGTAAATAATAAAAATGATTTATAAAAACAAATAAAAAATTTAAATAGAAATTAATTTATTAATAATAATAATAATAGTATTATTAGTCATAATAATACAATACAACAATATTATTATTTTATTATTCATAATGCAACAATAATGATACAATTATTATTGTTATTATTATTAATTCAGTCAATTATATAAATTCATTACAAAAACAAATTAAATTAAAACTCAACATTTATTTAATAATAATAATAATAATTGTATTATTACAATTTTTTTCTTTGTATGTTAGCGAATTGCCCTGTTTTACACCATCAAACTAAACTGTAGAAAAATATTGTCTGTTGATGGTGTCCACAGTGTTACAGTGATCACCCTGATATCATTGCTTTTGAATACTGTATTGTCAGGTGGAGAGACCTCCGGTGCAGGCAGACAGCCCCAAGAAACCAGACACGCAGCTTCCCTCAGATCCAGAGAAAACGGCCAGCAGCAATTCCCTCAGTGCCACAAACTCAGACATGGAGGAGGTTGGACAACAAGGTAGACATTTAATTTAGTAGATTCAAACATACTGCAGCCCATGTCTGTTTTTCTAAGATCCATGATCTTTTTAAGCATCAGGGTAAAGTTTTGAAAGATTGGAAACAAAGGAGCGTCATGATGCATTACTGATGAGAGATCAGTTTTGAGAGACCTGTTTGCGAACTTTATGATTGAAACGTTGTGTAGTCAAGGTGCGGCAAAAAGATAAGCTTTGTAGTAATGCCTCATCATTGCAAAGATTACAAACAAACATTGTTTCAGCTAGTCATAAATAAACTGTAGCTTAATACTTTATATCTTTTTTAACTTCATCAGACACAAGGGCTCAGGAGGAATCGGAGGAGCCCAAGCTCACATGTGAGCTCTGTGGATGGGTTGATTTTGCCTATAAGTTCAAACGTTCAAAACGCTTCTGTTCCATGGTCTGTGCTAAAAGGTTAGAGATTCAAAAAAAATTTTTTTACAAAGTTTTTAATGGAAATATCTAGAAATGCATGTTTAAACAAAGCTGCATGACACTTATTTGGGTTCATTTAGGAACTTATACTTAATAACTGAAATTATAGATATAACTGCTACCAAAATGATAACTAATAATAAATTGTTGTGATGTGCAGCAGTTTAATCTGTATGCTAACATACAACTCTCTTGTTCAGATACAGTGTTAGTTGCACGAAGCGGATTGGTCTGTTCCACCCCGACAGAACTAAAACACCCAATCAGATAAATAAGTGGAGAAGGAGAAGGTCTCATAGTCCCAGAGGCAGGGAGGCCAAAAAGCAGGTGAACAGCTACTTTAGTCCAGTTGTGCATGCCACAATGAAGTAAATAATCCCATTTTTGTTATTACCTCATTTTCATCTCTTGTTTTATTCTTGATCTTTCCAGCGGCTCTCTGTATCTCAGCAATCTCAGGGAGAATCTATATCCTCACCGCTCCAGTCGCAGCCTAGTCAAGGAGAGTCCAGCCCCTGTTCGGATATCTCCAGTTATGAGGAAGCAACTTCCCCGCTCTCTGCAGCCAGTTCTGGCCCAATCATTTCTCAAGGTGGGGTCGCTGGTAACGATCCAGAAGAGCTTCCTCTCCTCAGTCAGCACTTCCTACCTTGCGACCCCACCAAATGGAATGTGCAAGAGGTGTTTGAGTTCATCCGCTCTTTGCCAGGTAAGTGGCTTTTTATGATATATATATATTATAGAATGCATTAAGCTGATCAAAAGTGACAGTAAAGACTTTTATAAAGTTAAAAAAAAAATCTTTTTCAAACAAATGTTGTTCTTTTGAACTTTCTGTTCATCAAAGAATCCTGAAAAAAAAAAAATGTATCACGGTTTCCACAAAAATATTAAGCAGCACAACTGTTTTCAACATTGATAATAATAAGAAATGATTTAGCACCATATCAGCATATTAGAATGATTTATGAAGGGTCATGTGACACTGAAGACTGGCTGCTAAAAATTCAGCTTTGCGTCACAGGAATAAATTAAATTTTAAAATATATTAAAATAGAAACCAGTTATTTTAAACTGTAATAATATTTCACAATATTGTTGTTTTTAACAAAACACTTACTGACACCAAATGTAATTAACGGTATCATATAAATATATACATGCACGTACACACATTTGATATGATATTTTGTCATCAAAATAGTGCTGTCAAACAATTAATCGCATTTTTATATATACACAATAATTATACACAGTACACAAACAGATATTATCCAAACTTTTATTTTGGATGCGATTAATCGCAATTAATCGCTTGACAGCACTAAAGACAGCATTAAAACAAAGCTATGTTGAAAAAAAAAAAACTACAACAATATATTTATTTACAAATATGCTGTTTAATAATGCAAATTTTTGTGACTCCACAATTAGGTTGCCAGGAGATTGCAGATGAGTTTCGTGCTCAGGAGATTGATGGACAGGCAATGCTGCTACTGAAGGAAGACCACCTAATGAGTGCCATGAATATTAAATTAGGACCCGCCCTCAAGATTTTCGCTCGCATAAACATGCTGAAAGATTCCTAGCCTTAAAAAGGCAGTAAGTGTTTGTGTGAGTGTCCTCTGATGTCACTTAAACTTAAGCCTAGTGACTACAGCACCCCAAACTGCACTACATTTTTTTTTAATAATATCTAAAAACTTTATAAAAAAAATTGGGGCTAAGCCCAAAACTGCACGTCCTCAAGAGAAGAACTGAAGTAAATTCAGCTGGAATAGAAAATGACTGACTACCTATGAAGATCTGCACAAATATTGACTTATACCAAATGGAAGGCATTATGAATTAGTGATTTGGAATGGAATTCTGACTTACAGATCACAGTACCGGTGCTCAGATCAAATCTTTGGATAATGTACATATAACAACGCTGCAGTCCAAACAACTAATATTATCATGTGGTTTCACAATCCCACATTTTGGCCCAGATATCTCTGGAATGTACATTTGTTGTTTTCAGGTACGATTTTGTTTTATTGTACATGCCAGATGCTTTTGTACAGTATAAATATGTTTAAGTAAATTATTCTTACCTTTGTGTGTGAGTATTTGTAACAGAGTTGAAACACAACAAACTGGTGCTATTTCATTACTTTGAGAAGACTTGAATAACAGAAGCACAGTAACAGAATATTCAACTTTGAACCTGAAAACCAATAGAACCTAAAGGAAGGGATACAGTTTGAAAAAATCCTGTCAACAGCGCCTTATTCAATGTGTGTCTGTACACTCTGGTTTTGAGATGCACATTAAATTGTATTTGTCTTGGATATTGGGAATGACACTATGTTTGGTTTTAATTGTGCCCAAATTTGTCATTGTATGTTGCTAGAAATGATTGTGATGATGGGTTGTTTTTTTTAGTACAATGCTTTGTGAAATTCCTGTATTTATCAGATGAATGAAATTTGTAATATAACATTTTTAAGGAAGGAACTTGTTTAACTTCTTGTTTTTCACCTTAACTGCTTGCACAGCTTCATTAATTTTACTCCACACATAATTTTTCATTACATTGATAACAAAACACTCAATTAAGTCACATAAGAAAACATTCTGTTTTGGAATTTAAAACCTAACAAACTTTAAAAAAAAAAAAAAAAAAAATCTGCTTTATTTATTATCTTTAAATAAAATGCCACGCAGTTTAATACTTTGTTAATGACATTTATTCGTTTTAAATTACAATAATACACCACTAGGTGGCACACGTATTTCGTCAAACTTAAAAACTATCCCGTCTACATTTTTCAACATTTAGGATGACTTTAGAGTGGTCGCCTATCTAACTCGACCCTGATACTAATAAAAACTTGATTTTTCAAAGAAACCCGTCCAAATATGTCATGATTTAAGTCGTGGTGGGAGTTGAGTACCGAAGGGAGCTTTGCTTTCAAGTCGCCGCACAAAGAATCCCATCTTATAAACTTTTCACGCTAAGTCCCGCCTCCTGTCTCTGCGTTTCGATTCTCATTGGCCCTTTGCGCCGAAACACTGGCATGTCATTGGCTGTTTAAGATGTCCGTTTGCGTTCCTTCACAGTAGATGAACTTCGGTGAAGCCGATCTTCAACAACGGTGCTGCTCGATGAGCGATATTGGAAGCTGATCAAACCTGGCATGGCACCCACAACGGTGAGAATGTTCTCTTTATAACATATCACTTAGTATTTATTGAGAAAGAAAGTAGAATAAAATGAGCACGAGGAAGAGAAAGTATTTTTTGCAAAGACAGGATGCAGATTGTATGAATAGTTTGAATAGTTAATGCTGATTAGTTTAAAATAACCGACAGTTCTGACAGAAACTGTTTTAAAAACGTTCAAGAAATCATTAAGCAAGTACACAAATCCTTCCTGAACGGAGTTTGTTATATGAGCTGTACATAAAAAAGAATAAACTGTTCAAATAGTCGAGACATCGGTAAACAGTAAACTGATTTTTATTATTATTATTATTATTTTGCTTGTCAGATATGCGTAATTGTAAAAGGCTGCGTCTCAAAACGGAGTTAAAACTGTCTACCTAGGAGGCATTTTTGCGTATCAATAGGCGCGTGCATCATTTTTGGGCATCACATCAATCCCAGAAATGAGTCCAGAAATGCTGCAAGCACATATGATGCCCAAAACTGCATACTAGATAGGCAGTACACTAAGTTTGGAGGCACAACGCCAAAGAATGTCAGCGAAAAAGAGTATAGTTTTTACTGTATAGAATGAAAAATTATAATTTTTTTATATTATATATATAAAATGTTACAGTATAGTATGAAATAACTCAATATATTTAATAAATACAACAAATGTTAAATATAGTATATGCTCAAAATATCTTTTTTTTTTTTTTCATTTTTTGTATATTTTCGAAATCCTATTTGCAGATTTTTTTTTTACTGTTTCAATGGTTTAACAGTTAAAAATATTACATTTTATGTATGTAGTCTGTACAGCTGATCACATCAACAGGCAGTTGACATTGGGCCATCTGTTTTGTAGCTCACAAGCAGCTTGAGGATTAAATTAATTACCCTCTGACATGTGGGGTGAGCTTGGACTCAAACACTGACTGCTTTAGTCTAGCTCCAGGGAGAAATGCTGGGTAATTTAAGAAGCATTTGGGCCTATGTTGAATGCTGTAGCACCCTTTAATTCAGAGAGGCATGGACACCATTAAAGAGGAAATGCCAAATTAGTCAACCATGAAGAACACTATCGGATAATCCTCAAGTGCACATAAAAGAAAGGTTCTGTAGATGCATAAAAGTGTCTAAGAATGTCTTTTTATCTCCTTTTCCTCATATCCACATGATTCATGCTATATCACAAGTTTTAGTAAAGAGACATTGGCTTAAACAAAATGAATCTAGTTAAGAAGTCTACAAGTATTTTTCACACTTGAAATGACTACACTGTAAAAAATAATAGTTGGTTTAACTTAAAAAAGTAAGTTACCTGGTTGTCTTAAAATGTTGAGTTCATTGAAATTAGAAATTTGAGTTAATACAACAAAGGCGATTGATTTAATCAACAGAAACTTAAAATATTACGTTATCTGCACTACATTAATTATTGAAGTTGATTAGACATATCATTTTCCTTTGGTTTTATAAAAGCCAAAGTGGAGTTGTGAAATTAGCGCGTCTATAAAGTATGGCTTTGCGTAGGAACACGCTTCAAATTAGCGCTGTTTAAATGGCAAACCGCAAAACCATGAAAGTTTTCTTGCATACTCATGGCCTCATATCTAGTATGCAGTTCCCATTGATGCACAATACATCAAAAGGAACCTGACTGCAATTTACAAGGACAACTTTGACAAAAGGTTGCACAACACAGATGAAAGGGAGAATTTGAATTCATGCACTGCAAAGTACAGTAATGCGATTTATGGGAGCTCTGATGTGGAAGTCAAGCTTCCAAATTTCAGCTGGAGCACAGTAGCTGGACGTCTTCCGTCTCCGGGCATATTATGTAACACTCAGAGACTCCTTCGTGACTTCATGATGTGGAAACTTTGGCTAACCACACAAATCTCAACATGAAGCACCATTAAAAGCAAAGTGGGGTCAGAGCAAAGAAATCTAGATTCAAGTTTCATAAGATTATTTCAGTTGAGGCTTGCAGCGCAGGGTCAAAGCATTTATGGTGTGCACAGCTATATGGGAGAGTGAAATTCGATGCTTTCAAGGTTATCCATGCGCAATTACTGAGTATTTAGAAGTGAGTGCTCGGGAAGGAATTTCAGTCAATCTTACCCTACCAACAACAAGTCTCTTTCACTAGCTGTCTATCAAAAGAAAAGTTGTGGAATGCTGCTTAAGCTTTGATGTATAAAAGATGCTTTGACTCATAAGAGTAAAATGGAAAAAATGACCTGCTTTTTTCTTTTCCTGTGAACTGCACAGAAAGAAACACAACATGGGAATGGGAGTTTTTCCTGAGATCACAGCTCTGATCTATAGCCATTATGCTCTCAGACAAGCCAGTTAAAGGGATAGTTCACCCTAAAATGAAAATTAAGTCATCATTTACTCACCCCGGTGTTGTTGTAATGCTGTATGCCCTTCTTTTGTCCCACTCGCGCTAGTCCGTATAATGGCATAGAAAAAAGCATCAAGCTTTTTTTTTTAAGACGCAAAAGAATCATGTGGCACGTGCTGTATATTCCAGGTGTTCTAGGTATATGTTTTTAAAGCAAATCACCTATCCTGCCTTTAAAGGGATAGTTCACCCAAAAATGAAAATTATCCCATGATTTACTCACCCTCAAGCCATCCTAGGTGTATATGACTATCTTCTTTCAGTTGAATACAATCGGAGCTATATTAAATAATGTCCTGGCTCCTCCAAGCTTTATAATGGCACTGAATAGAGGATGAGATTTTGAAGCCCAAAAAAGTGCATCCATCCATAAAAGATATCCACATGGCTCCGGGGGGTTAATAAAGACCTTTTGAAGTGAAGCGATGCGTTTGTGTAAGAAAAATCCATATTTAAAATTTTAAAAACTAAAATAATTCGCTTCCGACAGACGAAAATGCTGTATTACTATTAATAAAAAGAAAGCTGCATCTGATTATGCTATGTTAGTCACTTGACAAAATAGTGTTTTTCTCTGAGGCATAGTAAAAACATGGTAATCACGGAAAATCAAGAAAACGTTATTCAAACAATAAGAGTGTTGAGCTATATAACGATTAGTCTATAAATATATCCAAACAGTTGTTTCTAATAAAACATAATATATTAATGCGTCTTTGGTGTTTCCATTGTAATAAAGGGTATGACGTCACTGATAGGCGACACAATGGGAACGGAAGGGACGGGACACTAGTTAAAATTTCTCTGGATTTAAACATTCTCAGAAATATCTAGGATAATGAGATTCAAACAAAGATTTCTGAAGGATCACGTGACACCGAAGACTGGAGTAATGATGCGTAAAATTCAGCTGTACCATCACAGGAATAAATTACATTAAAAATATATTAAAATAGAAAACACTTATTTTAAATTGTAATAATATTTGACAATATTACTGTTTTTACTGTATTTTTGATCAAATAAATGTAGGCTTGGGGAGCTTAAGAGACTTTTTTCAAAAACATTAAAACAATCTTACAGACTTTTAAATGGAAGTGTGTGTGACAAATATGCCTGCAAGTTGATGTTTAATGGTACCGGTAACTGAAAACATTTGCATGCTGAAAACATAAAGAAAAACTATTTAGTGCACTTGTTTACTGTGGGTTTGTCTTGTTTATTTCATTATAATGTGCAATGAATAAGCGGCACGCTGTACAATCAAGACAAGCACATCAAGATTATAGCAGACTGCGGTCCTTTGGTCTGCATATGTGAAGGAAAGAAAAGGATTTGTAGACTTGGATATTGTTGCCCGACTGCATGTTTTCCAAACAATGTATTCTAAACTTTGCCCTAATGTAGTGTATCGTTTGATAAAAACATTCATTAGAATCCCTGAATACATTTGAGTATTATTTTGTATTTTTTCACCCACTCATTGGCTCCATGTTTTGTTCTCTTTTCAGGAGGCAAGGCTAAATGTGGAGGCTCTGAGCAAGAGAGACGTGCTGCTGCTCTTCAGTGTTCTTGAGGGAGAGCTGGAGGCCAGAGACTTTGTCATACAGGCACTCAAGGTTAGTGCAGTCCCTTTAATGCTGATGTAGGACAAGAATGTTTCTATAGTTTCTTTGTATGCTGCAATCTATGGCAGTATGGGCAAATTGTGCTACTCTTGGTTCTTAAAGGAAAGTTCACCCAAAAATGAAGGTTTTATCATTATTTACGCAGCCACATGCCATTTCAAACCCATATGTTTGTGGATTTTTTGGAGAATCTTCATACAGCTCCATTAAGAACCATAAAGTGTTCGATATGACCAGTGCTTGTGCGCTATATATCCAAGTCTTCTCAAGCTATATGATAGCTTTGTGTGAAGAACAGGTCAATGAACATCACATAAACATAATAAACGAACATAAAAAAAAGAAAACCATCCCTGTGTAATCATGTAGAATGTATTCAGGAGCATCTGGACTTATTTATCCATTCAAGATGTTTAGATGTTCAGCTACTTACAGTGCTGCATGTTTTCCGAGCAGCTGCGACCCAAGTCATACATCAGTCGCAATTTACACCATTAGGGAGGCAACTCCCTCTGTGATTGGCGGCTCTTATGATCTTGTGGTGTGTATTCCTTGGGGAGTTCCCTTCATCCTGATACATACTGAACTGAGGCACTTCAATGAGAGCTGAAACATCTCAAACAAAAATATAAACAAGCTACATATGATCAATACTAATAAATCAGTACTTTAATAATGATATGCCTTAATTATTGTCTATTGACAGTCAGTAGTTCGCTGTCAAACAGGTTTAACTCTTCACACAGCAGACTAGATACACAGGAGAGACATTATAGCTGTATCACTCAATGAAATCCAGATGTCTGTCTGGTTCATAGCTCAATCGTGCACTCTAGCATATTAACGCTAACATCCTGTTAGTGTATTAAACAAAAGTGTCCAGTTTATCTGTGGCAAAGCTCAGTTTATTTTAGATATGTAAAGGCTAAACATTTATAAAGATAACTTTAGCCTTTGTATAACTTGTCCTTAAGCTAGAAATAATGCCATTGGCTACGCAGAGTTCTTGGTTAGCTGTGCAACAAACATCTTTTTGGGAAAGTTGCCGAGAACCTACACTCAAATAAATGCCATAGGGATTGATATTTGATCATACCTGCCTAAACTTAAGTGTTTTGCTACGTTTCCAATTCAACTGCATTCTCAAGTTTTCAATACAACTTTCATCGACATTTAAAAGCACAATATGTAAGATATTTGGATTAAAATATCCAAAAACCACTAGAACAGTGTTATATATTTTGTTGACGTGTGTACTTACATTATCCCAGATTTTTCCAAGAATGTTTAAATCCAGAGAATTAAGCAATTTTAACTAGTGTCCCATCCCTTGTCATTGCATCGCTTATTAGTGAGATCATACCCGTGTTACCCTCGTTTTTTATTTTGTAGAAACCATGGAAATACGCTTTAATATATTATATATTTTAATAAATGAGGGAACAACTGTTCAGATACATTTAAGACAGAAAACCAGAAAATCATTGTTATATAGTTAAACACAGTCTTATTGTTTGAATCTTGTTTTCTTAATTCTCCACGAGTACCATGTTTTTACCAGAAACACTATTTTGTCAAGTGGCTAACATAGCATAATCAGATGCAGCTTTATTTTAGTAACAGTTATTCAATATGTTTCAATCCGTCATACAATATGTTTTATTTTAATATCGATCTAGCTTACTGCAGTGTGCAACATGTGTCTCATAGCAGCCGCCGAGCGAACGCACAGAGTAATGTTATAACATCATAACACAACACAACTTGATGTATCTAATATGATAAAACAGCTCTGCGTTACCCCACATACGCATAACTGAAAGAAGCGGAAGCAGCGAATGTGGCATAGTAAAAGTTCCACTGCTCTCGAGCCATGTGTCGCACTTGTCTTTCAATAGCAGTCGCTCCAGTGGCCTCGTTCCGCTCCCACAGCAATCGGCTCCGCTCTGCTTCATACTACAGTAACGGTAATAATCTTATCCATGAACATGATTTCTGCCCGAGTCCCATCAGATTCTTTTTCACTGGCTGTGAGGTGAAGACAACAACTCCAATGATTCCACGAAATCAAGGCATCATCTCGGCGTCATCAAGTTACGCCTTTGTTTTGAATAGGCAACCTCTAGCGGCGAAAAATTACATATTGTGCCTTTAAAATCTTTAATACATTAGCTCATCCATGAATATGATTTATGCCTGAGTCTCGTCGGATTCTTTTCCACCGGCTGTAGACGTGAAGACAAGATCTCCCATGATTCCACGAAATCAAGGCATCATCAAGCTATGTCTTTGTTTTGAATAAGCGACCTCTAGAGGCGAAAACTACATAGTGTGCCTTTAATTAGAGCCGACTGGGTCTCATTTTACCTTGCTTTTCCATCAGACTCTCTTCTGTTTAATTTTTATTTATTTATTTTTTCTGTGAGACTCCTACTACATTCCAGCACTGTTGCTGGGCCCCATCCCACACTTCTGGTGGACACGCAGCTCAGCAGACAGAACTCAATTTTGTGCGCCACAGCCAGATGAAACATCTTCAGGATCACCTCAGCAAAACAAATCTGCTACACTTTTTAATTTAAAAAAAAGTACTTTAGAGTACCATATAAATAAATACCATAGTATGTAAATATATAGCAATTCAGTACTATTATATTGGTGAATCTCACAAAAAGAACTGTTAAGAACGTTAAGAACCAATTCATATTTTAGTCAAAAGTATGCAATTTATGGTCACACTTTATATTAGATGTCCTTAAGTACTGTGTACTTACATCAAAAAATAAGCACAATGTACTTATTGTGTTCATAACGTATTTCAAAACACTTTTGCTGTTATATTGAGGTGGAATATAGGTAAGGTTAGGGACAGGTTTGGTGGTATGGGTAGGTTTAAGGGTGGGTTAAGGTGTAAGGGAAGGGTCAACAGTGTAATTATAGATGTAATTACAGAAATTAATTACAGCTGTAAATACATGCAAGTATTTTTAAAATATATAAAAACATGTACGTACAAAATAAGTGCATTGTATCAAATGATTCATGGTGAAGACACCTAATATAAAGTGGGACCCAAATTATTATATATATATATATATATATATATATATATATATAAGTGGATTTACTTATTTGGCAATTTAGGAATGACTCAGAATCAGCCAGACAGTGAGCAAGACAACTTCCCTTTTGAGCATATCATCTGCATCAGTACAAACAGCAATAGTCTTCTGGGCTCCTGGTCAAGCCTTGTTTTATTCCAAAATACACTTTGAATGTTATTTGTTCTCTGCACAAACATGTCAAACGTTATTACGCACATTTCCTGTTGTCTAGTATCAGCTTTATTGTAGTGCCGTTGGTTCATCTGATCATGTTAGCATGGTAATAAAACTCAGCATCTGTGCTCTCAGATCATGTTTTTTGCAGTAAATCTGTATGGAAGGCTGCACAGATATTATCTGCTGCATTCCTGTTCTTGAAAGCATTGGACTGAGGCTATGTGAGCATCACAAAGGGTAGATTCTGGGTATTAACCATTCTTTTAATCACTTTTAAGTGACTTTTTAAGTAGATAGCATATATTTAACCTAACTACATATTTCTAAAACTCACTGTGGTTTTTAGGGGCGATGTTCTGGCATGCTGGGATTACAATCTCTGTCACTCATTGCTTGCTTTGAATGAGGTCATTAAGGCATGACTTTTCTGCTCTGACTCTCTCACACACATACAGACATGACAAATGTCCCTTATGCATTTGGTCTAAAGAAAAAGAGAAAAATCAGGAGGGCAGAAATCACGTCACAACAGCTTATAACTTCATTAGCCATGCTAATTGTACATACAAACACTATCCATTATCTCCTTGTGGTGCTTTCTTTAAAAAAAAATAAAAGTGGAACTAAATAGTATTTTGCTCAAATAATCATTTCCATACTTATTTATGCCCCTTAGCAGCTATTGACTTTTGAGGGAAAACTTGAAAACATGACTAAAAAGTAAATAGTTTTAAATAGTTAGACTTTGTGTTCCAGAAAGAATGCCCTCAAGGGGTCCATCTTAAAGTTTAAAGTAAGTTTTATGCATCTCAAAATTTAAAAAATGGCTTCATATATATATATATATATATATATATATTTGTCATTTGAGGAGCTATCATGGAGAATTTTGGGAGTGTAGGTAGCAGATACCAAAAGTATCCCACTGTTGTCAGCATGTTGTTTACCTTTATCCCCTGGTCTCTTTAATTTTCTTAGTGAAGATACTCTGTATGTTATCTTTCTATATCAGATAGACTCTCTCTCTCTCTCTCTCTCTCTCTCTCTCTCTCTCTCTCACACACACACACACATATAAAGGTTGTTTGAAGGCACCAGACTGGCTGACTTATCTTAAGTCATTAGTAAGGTTAATCTTCCCAAGGCCCCCATAATTGCTCAAGCTTTTAAACACACACACACAAACACACATACACATACACACACACACACACACACACTATTGAAAGCATCATAAATATAGAATGGAAAGTAGACATCCATACTTGACAAACAAAAGATTTTGCATACAGAACAGCTGTAGTGTATTTGGGCTATTTGGAGCTTACATTATCTAGTATTCAAGTAAATAGCTTGAATACAGTGTACCTTCAAGTCCCTTTATTTCAGTTTAGATTTTATGTCAGATTTTTATTGCCAAATGGAAGAATATTAAAACAAGAAATATATAATAATCTATAATAAAATATATAGAATAGACTAATATAGATCAGAGTGTTGTGTATCAAAGTACAGCAACGACACATTGTCTTTTAAATATTTAAAGCCCAGGAAATTATTCATTTTAGGACTAGATTAAATTCACCTTTTAGTCTGATACTTCTTTTTAAACATCTAATGCTTGATGTTTGTGTTGGGCTTTGCGTGCGTGTGTGTGTGTGTGTGTGTGTGTGTGTGTGTGTGTGTGTGTGTGTGTAAACCAGAAGAATGTCCAAGATAACAAAGAGTGGCTATGGAATTCTGCATCTTTGTGAGATTTTGTTTACAAGGCTGATTGTTTATCTGTCACAATAATAATCTGAAAATCTCAACTGAAAGTAACTACAAACATCTCGCTGTGCATGTTGTGAGTGTGTTGTGGATGTGCATGGTTAGAATAAAGGTCTTAGTATTATTCTGCCTTTGTTTTTCATTGCCTGTTTTGTTTTTAACTTTCTTTAAAAAATAATAATAATAATTAATTAATTAAAAAGGCAATTATTTTATTCTGACCTGTGTAATGCTGCAATCCCTTTTGACTTTTCTTTTCCTGACTTTTTTTTCTTTTTCTTTACTATCAATTTAAATCAAAGTGGTTAAATAAGACTTTACTTGTTATGTAACAGCTCCTAGATGCTTATCTTAAAGATGTCTACTTCAGAAATGCCTTTCCTTACTTTTTATTTTTTCCCTTCATTTTCTCTTTTTTCCATATAATTTACAGGATGCTTTCTAAAACAGGGAATTTTGCCCTTTGATTTGCCCACTAACTTCCAGTATGTTTCAGTAAGGAATATGTCACATCTGGAAAGAAAATTGCATTCATCAAAGACAAATGACATTAAATCTTTAAAGCTGCTGTGTGGATTTTTTTTACAGTATTAAAATGTTTTTTTAAAGCCCCAAGCTTTCATTAAATTATTGGTGGTAATGTCACCCACAGTCCTCATACTCTCCTATGTTTTGTTAAACATCTTCAGCAGGACAAAAAAACAGCTTTTACTCCCTTTCTACCTCACCCCTTCTGCTTCAGAGACTGAAAAACACTCATTCATTGTGTCACGTCTGCACAGCACATTTATCTGTTCCAGCATCAGCACCACAGAGGTTCACAAAGAATCAAAGTGTACACTTATGTACCACATTCATCATGGCTAGTGTGATGAGTTTCCGATAATCCTGTTTCTGTAGAAGTCGAATCTTAGAACTGTCTCAAATGGCAAGGCTTTATGTTGCTGAACCTGAGTAAACCATTAAAACACACAAATACTCTCACATACACTTATCAGATGGACATGCATGTTACAACTTGAATCTGTCAATCTGAGAGCAGATGAGTCGAGTAGATTTGACAATGCAGTGGAGCACTCCACTGTTATTTGTGTCATATATATACAGTGCTCAGCGTAAATGAGTACACCCCCTTTGAAAAGTAACATTTTAAACAATATCTCAATGAACACAAAAACTGAGAAAAACGCAATTCTGAGAAAAAGTCATAATTGCGTGATATAAAGTCGCAATTGTAAGTTATAAAGTCAGAATTGCGAGATTTGCGCAATTCTGACTTTATAATACACAATTGCGACTTTATATTATTCAATTCTGACTTCATAACTCACAATTGTGAGAAAAAATCTGAATTGTGAGATAAAAAAATCGCAATTACCTTTTTTATTTTTTATTCAGTGGCAGAAACAAGCATTCTTAGAATACAGCTTTGTGACTGGTAATAATTATTTCTGGTAGGTAAATATTCATCCTCCATTGGCAGGTGTGGAAAAACGTTAATGTTGGACCCTGAGTGTGTGTTTAGATGCATATCCATCTGTGTGTCTTTGTCATACCTCTATCCCCTGTAGATGACTAGTCATTTTTCAACAGCTCCCACTCCCACAGCTTTCAGCTTGAATCACGAAAAATGCCACGTCATTCCAAACTACCCTGAAGGAGGTGGAGTATTTCATCCCTCTTTTCTTCTTACGTGTAAGCTCCAACCTCTTTTGTTACAACCAAAAGTACGTTTATAAGTTTAACCACACAGAACACTCTAGCATCCACCTAGCAACAGCCCAGAACACCCTAGCACCCCAAGGGTCCCGATACACCTCAAGCAAAATCAAAGAACAAACTGGTATGATGTCATTTTGAAAAGAAAATCAGGCCAAAACGAAGTTTGTTTGGAGTTAAAAACAGCTTGCCAAAGTAAACTTTCAAGAAATATTTACTCCAACTTCAACCTTCGAACTACCATTGACTGTGGCGATGATGTAATAGGTAGGTGTGGCTCTGAGGCTCCGCCTTCTTTGATGTGTAAATCTTCTCTAGTTCATTTCTTCTGTTCAGTCCATTGTGGTCAGACGTCTGTGAGTAAACATGAATATACTGGAGAGCCGCTTTATAGTAGAAACTTTAGTTTAAAATCCCGTGTAGCCAATCACAGACATATCTGTTGAGTGTGTGAACACAATGGCCAATCAGAGGTGTTTAAGAATTCACTCAACAGTGCTCAAAATCACTGGTATCCTCACATTTTTAAAATTTTAGTACCGAAGCCGGTACTTTTGACAACCCTTGCCTTTATGCAGTAATGTCTGGGTAACCCTGGGTAACTTTTGCAAGAATTTTTTTTTTTTTTTTTGTAGTTGGTCTGGAATTGTCAACATTACTTGAACTCTGTAATATAAGACTCTTCCTAGCTATCAGTGACTCTCTCTTCACTGTTCAACAGTTCCGTTCCTTATCCTTGTGGGTTTTTTTTTTTTTTTTTTTTCTGGGTCAAATGAGCCCTTTTAGTTCAGTCATTTCAGGAGGTATTGAATTACTCCAGCTGGAACTTTTTTTGGTGTCCCATTCACTGCATTGACCCTACCTAGACTGAAGCAATTGTTTTCATCCCTATATGGACCCCTTACTTGACCTCTTACTTAAAACAGCAAACACAGAGAGCTGAACACACACTTACACACACACATATACACAGAGCCTTAGAGAATGGTTTATGTTGCTTTTGGCAGGGTCATATGCTCTGTATCATCTCATTTCCTGTTTAGAAAGCAAGTATGGACTGAGCGTGTCTGTGTGAAAGAGAAAAATGAAGACTGCTTTACAAGGCTTGCAAAATGAAATGGAAGCTACAAAAATGATCTACAAACTCCCCTTAAAACCAAGATAACAGATCTTGGATAGCTGTTTCATGTTAAAATATTATGGACATTTTGATCTCTTTAAACTCTAATTGTTTAATTTGAAATGTGCAGAAATCTAATAAAATCCACCTAAAATAATTAAATAAATCCCTCATCCTCTGTCTCTCTCTCACTGCAGGCCCAGCGTAAAGATTCCTACATGTGTGAGCGATATGGCAAATACAACCTGAGCGACCCATTCCTGGCCCTGCAGAGAGACAGTGAAGTCCTGCAGAGCTCAGGCCAGACCAGGGGAGATGGCGGAAGTTCCTCCCAGAGACGAGAGGGAGGCTGTGGGGCCACAGCTCGCTCGGACCCTTTGGCGGTGCTGAAGCTGGTGGTTGGACACTGCAGAAGGATGCAGGAGAAGATGCTGAAACAGCTGGCAGCTGCCGAGAACAGACACAGGAGGGTGAGTTTATACTGCATAATAGCTAAAAGCAACTGACACCATTACTGATGTGAACATCATATCATTTAAATTGGATTTACCAGAGTGTAGCAGGTCAAGGAGAGATTGGATTGGTTTATAAGCTAATCTTTGTCTCATTCTGCCGCCCCTCTGTGGTGGTTTCAGGTCATTGCTGATCTGGAGGAGGAGAAGAGAAAGCATGCTGAGGATACTGCAGAAGGAGATGATGTCACGTACATTCTGGAGAAGGAGAGAGAGCGCCTCCTGCAGCAGGTACAAAGAACTGATAATATTATAGTGATCTTAATTCCAGGTTCTCCTAGGGAACAGGCTACAATTTTCCTTTACCCTTCTTTGCTCTATTAAAATATATATTCAAACATAATTTTTATTAGGATTTTTACACATTTAAATATGCGAGTTTGTTAAATATGCATCTTATTAAATATGCACATTTTTGCATATAACAACAAACTTGTTATAGATCCCACACAGGGCTGCATGATATAACGCTTTAGTATCAATATCGTGAGGTGCACATTTGCAATGTGTGATGTCAAGTATAGGGATCATAGTTGATGTGTTATCTGTACAGACCAGGCACCAAGTTCGAAATGCACACGATTCTCGGATTAATTGCAAGGTTTAACAATCATAGAGTAAAAGTTTATCATTTGCACGTGTTTAGGTCCTGTCAGTTTAAACATTCAGGCTTCTGTTCAGATCTGTTTTCTGTGCGCACAGAAAACAGACAGAATGCGAACACTGAATTCCGTTCTCTTTCTCATATGTTTGTGCTTGAACGGACTCATGCACATATAATTAAGTCAAAATGGCTGTCTCTGCGAGTATCCTCATAAACACAGATATGGTTTATGTGAGCGTAAACAATTGAGAAAGAAAACGGATGCATATCATTATATCGGATCTGTGCATTAGCTCTTAAAATCACTTTTGTAGCTTTAACAAAGATTAATTATATTTGATTTATACAGTGAACCAATATCGTGCAGCCCTGATCCCACAGAAAATGTCGCTGATGAACAAACCTGATTGTTAAAGTCTTTGTCAAAAGGTGTTTTAAAACGATATTTAATAAAACATGCTCTTTAATAACAATCTTTAATTAATAATGAATAATCTTTAATATATCATAACATTTCAAATAAATGCTGTTCTTTTGAACTGTCTATTCATCAAAGAATCCTGAAAAAAATGTATTGTGGTTTTCACAAAAATATTAAGCAGTGCAACTGTTTTCAACATTGATAATAATAATAATAATAATAATAAATGTTTCTTGAGCAGCAAATCAGCATATTAGAATGATTTCTGAAGGATCATGTGACACTGAAGACTGGAGTAATGATGCTGAAAATTCAGCTTTGCCTCACAGGAATAAATTACATTTCAAAATATATTAAAACAGAAGACATTTTAAATGGTTATAATATTTCACAATATTTCTGTTTTACTGTATTTTTTATCAAATAAATGCAGCCTTGGTGAGAAGAAGAGACTTTTCAAAAACATTACAAAATCTTTAACTTAAACTTTTGAACAGTAGTGTTCTCTGAAAAAATGTGTTATCTTACAAAATAAGTAAGTAAGTAATAGGGGAAAAAAAATAAATCATAGGGCTGTTGTGGCCTAATGGTTAGAGAGCAAAAACGGCTGCCCACTGCTCTGGGTGTGTGTTCATGGTGTGTGTGTTCAGTACTCACTGCTGTGTGTGTGTGCACTTGGATGGGTGAAATGCAGAGCACAAATTCCCGAGTATGGGACACCATACTTGGCTACATGTCATGTCAAAATGTTCTTGTGTAAATCTACGAATCTATCAGTGTATTTCGAACTAATTTGTTTTTATACATATGTTTAGTTGGAGTTTGAGAAAGCAAAGACGTCCCGAATGGAGAGGGAGAACAAACGACTGCACGATCAATTAGAAGACCAGCGAGTCCAGCATAAACAGCTCATGACGGCGCTGAGTCGGGAATGCAAACGCTCCGGCACCCGCGCACACGAGGAGTCCCAGCGTGCCAACGAACTCAGCCATCGCCTTGATCGTGAGCGAGCGGCCAGTCACACTCTGAGGGCGGAGCTTGAGGAGGAAAAGAAGCGGGCTATGCAAATGGAGGCGAGGCGAGAGGAGCTGTTGGCCGAGTTTGACACTGAACGGGAACAGCTTGGGCTGAGAATACGGAAAGAGGAAGCACGCTGTAACGTACTACAGGAAGAACTAGAGAGGTTGAGGAGTGAGATGAGCAATGCTGAGGAGGAATCAAATAAGACCAAGACAGAAATGAATGGACATCTTACTCCTACGGAGGAAGATGGGAGTGTTGAGAAGCAGAGTATGTTAACCAATGGGAGCTCTCTGACCAGTTCACAAGCTCACAGCCCTATGACAAGCAATCAGTCACCAGACATGCCCAGTGTACAAGCTGCGTACCAGGCTGGCATCAACCAGCGCTTCCACGCAGCCCGTCACAAGTTCCAAGGCACCACTGATCAAGATTCTCAGGCGGTCTCTTCCCCTCCAAACAGTCCGCATGACCTTTCACCCTGTGCGGCCCATGTGTCTCCATCAGACAACGTTTCATCTAAACAAGTAGCCCGCAGCACCGTCACACAGGCCCTGAGTCGCTTCAGCACTCAGCAAGGTCCCAGCTCACCAACATCCCCCAACAGTTCTCCTTTCGGCACAGATTACCGCACGTTGGCCCAATCTGGGATGTTGTCTCCCACCATCAGGTCTCCAACTATTCCCAGAGCCGACAGAGGAAACCCACCTCCGATCCCACCCAAGAAACCAGGCCTCGCCGAAACGCCGCCTTCTCCAGCTACCCTCCGAGCTGCTCACTTGGCTCAAATGTCGGCCGGTTGCGGACGCAGCAGCAACCCAGAGAGCAGCAAAGAACCAGACCTGGTGCTGTCATCTAGCGGCTAGCAAGCACAAATGATGAACTTAATCACGTCAAACACTGTTGATTTTTTTGTAAGGGACGTTTCAGGTTTTTAAAATCATTTTGGAAGATTTTAATGATATATTTTCTATGTAAATTTGTTACAATATCTCATTCAAATGCATGTTGATTGTGTGCATGAATACGTTATATATTCTGTATTTTCTGTATGTCATCCATGCGAAAAATCACCTGTTTATCTCTGACAATCACCATAGTTTTATATATTGTTATTCTGACAAATATTTATATATAGACACACTACCATTCAAAAGTGTGGGGTCAGTAAGATTTTTTTGAAAGAAATTAATATTTTTATTCAGGAAGGACGCATTACATTAATCAAGACATGCTACAAAATTTGATTAATCAAGTAGTCCTGTAAAAAATGTCATGGTTTTCACCAAAATTAATTAAGCAGCAGCTGTTTTCAACACTGATAATAATGAGAAATTTCTTGAGAAGCAAATCAGCATATTAGAATGATTTCTGAAGGATCATGTGACAATAAAGACTGAATGATGTTGAAAGTATAGCTTTTCCATCACAGGAATAAAATACATTAAAATAGAGAAGTTATTTTAAATTGTAATAATAGTTCAAAATATTACTCTATTTTTTGAACAAATAAATGCAAACTTGGTGAGCAGAAGAGACTTCCTTCAAAAACATTTAAAAAGGTTACCAACCCCAAACTTTTGAACTTCTGACCATTTTACCCTTCCCTGTCATCTAGTTTATACACTGAACTATATATTTACAGATTGCATGAGCAAACAATCCTTTGCTTTCTCACATAGCAGTTTGTTTTTTGTATATCTAAAGACATTGGATATTTAGCCTAAATATTCACATCTCGCTCAGAATCATGTTACAGATGTTTGTATCACCTTATAATGTTTTGTTCTGTTTATCTTTGAAGTTTGTATTCTTTTTGTGATCCGATATGAATGTTATTTTTATAACCAATATTATCTATAAATTCTTTGTTAAACTTGTAGACATGGGCTGGAACAAATTTTTGCATATCTGTACCGCCTAAATCCAGCCAGCAGGGGCCACTGGTTGGTAAAGTTACAGTATCACCCATCCTCAGCCATACATAGATATACATATGTGGAATGGAATACTAGCACACTAGCTTACTGCGCAGTATACACTATATACTGCCTTCTGTTTTGTATAAAATAGTATGCGAAATAAAGTTATTTTGAGATTTAATCTGATTTTGTGTAGAAATGTACTTGTGGTAGTCTTCTCAAATAATGGTGATGTTTAAAAAATCAGATGCTATTCATTTGTCACATAGACGGGTTGGGTGCATTTGTGTTCAGCAGAACAAAGAAATTCATACAGGTTTGGAACTACTTGAGGTTGAGTAAATGATAGAATTTTCATTTTTGGGTGAACCGTCCCTTTAAATATTCATATTTTAAACCAATAATGACTTTTTAAGTAAAAAAAAAAAACAATAATGCAATAATGACTGGCTGATTGTATGTAATCCTGCCTAAATGGCTATTTGCCTTATTAATTAACTGATATTTAATATTAATGTAAGTATGAATTCATTTATTATTTGGGAAAATAGAGCGCAAAGTAATATGAGAAACATGAAACTAGCTCAGTTATGTAAAAAATTCAGTGAAGAATGCCACAACTGACCAATCAGAATCAAGTCTAATAATCTAATAATGAACGTTATCATAAACTGTTACCCCTTTATGTCATAATATAATGAGATGATAATATATAAGTCAGCATGAAACAGAAGTTGCGATCGTCTTTTCTTCCCTATTGTGATGTATATCTGAGTGAAACTGCTTCTCGAACAAGGAAAATGTAGGACGGGACTTGATTTTGTCCATCGTGAATTGATTTGATGGTTGTGGTTTGCTATTGGTCGATCTCATGTGAGTGACAGGTTGCCCCGCCCTCGCGCCAGTGAACACATCATCAGAGAAGAGATGTCACTGCAAGAAGAAGGGAAAGTTCTTTTGATTAAAGATTATGAGGGCACGTGACTTTAAAAAAAAATAATGATGTGCACGGATGAATCATTTATAATAAACAAGAGTTGTTTATTTTGATTTTGTTGGAAACACTCACTACAAACTTAATGCCACAGAAATTAGTCATTGTCAGTGTATGATTCTCATTTTGAAGTTATAATGAAAGCACAACTGACCCTTAGATCTCCCTGCATCTGCTGTCTCAAACTCGGGACAAAGCGTGTGAAAAACGTGTGTGCATCACAAGCATCCATGTGAGACTAACAGGAGCAGGGATCACAGTTTAACCAGCCAGGAGCCTCTCCCTAAATCCTAAATCCCCTCTTTATGTGTGTGTATATGTGTGCGAGTGTGTGTGGCCCAGGAAACAGAGAGGCAAACACGCATGAAGTATGTGCCACTCTGCCCCCCCAGTCACAATGGTCTTACCAGGTTCCAGTCAAGCGCAAATTCACTGCTTATTCAGTTTAGAACTGGACTCGACAACTCGAAAAAACTCATCAAAATCTATTTTAAAAATTGTAATCTAATATAGCTAATATAAATTAAATCTAGTATAAAAAATTGTCATTATTTACATTATGTATTGAGGGTGAATAAATAATGAAGTATTTCAATTTTAACTATTCATTTAATGTCTCTTAAAATATCAGTGCTGCTATTTCTGCTGACTACACTGGTTTATCTGTAGATGTCCTCTGTGTCAGGGGATGGTCACCCCCTCTGGTGGATGCTGCTAATTAACATTCCTGTTTGGGACAGTAGGTCGAGGTTGCGAGGCCGACAGGAACGCATGCCTGGCCTGGTGAAATCTGTCTCCCACACACTGCTATAATCACCAGCTCCTCTAGATCAGGGGAGGGGAGGGCACTGACCTCTCAGTACAGAAAGGACAAGTCACTAATTATTGGTGTACATCCTGGGTCCCAAAGGGTTAAGAATTCTGGTCATACACTGTTTAGAGACAACAAAATGTTACAAGTGATGCTCTCCACTGTATGAGCTCCAGCAGTAGTTACCTTTGGAACTAGATTTGATATTTAGTCAGTACTTAGTGGTTGTTTATCAGGCAAGCATCGCTATTATATGAATGTCTGTTTCCAAGTCTTTCCTAATACCAAAACGTCTAATATACACAGTGCATATTTATAGTCTAGTTTAAATGGCATTCAACCAAAAAGGATACAATGAAAACTTATCTCCTAATGTGCATATTTCATCCATTAATGATCTTGGCAATAATGAGCTAAAGTCTGAGTTAAAGTGACCAGAAACATTCTTTCTGCCGCTCTTTGTTGTTTACTTTGCATTACTGTGTGTAAAACAGTTTCCCCTCCATTTAATACCAGTGGTGTATTGTATGAGCAAGGTGGGGTGATTATAGGCCTATACATTCATTCACAATGTCACGTCCCAAAATATACGAGCAATGGCTACTATCTTTGCAGAGAAGGTATTCATTGAGTTATATATAGACTTGCATATGCCAGTTTGGCATGTTGATACCAAAACAAACACTGGACGTCTGGCCTGATATTACATTATATGAAGCATGTTATGAGGCAAGATAGATAGATAGATAGATAGATAGATAGATTAGTTGTGGTAATCTAACAACTATAGTAATATAAATAAATGACTTTACCCAATACTGTACAAAGTTTTCTACAATTAAAGGGTATTATACTACAATACAGTACAGTTTACTGTAGTAAAAACTAAAGTATACTACAGTTTTTATTACAGTTTATCAGTTCACTATAGGTAATACTACAGTATGCTGTAGAATTCATTAACAAAGTTAACTACAATTTAGTAAACAGTATAGTATTTTTTTCATGTGGGGTAAGATTGTATTACTAAATTAGATATATGATGATATTATTATATTTTAATCCAAGATACTTCAAAAATATCATGGTAGTGTGCAAAAACGACGGTCTACTTTGTAAGTTGTCAGAGTAGCCTGACAGTGTGTTGAAAAGCGCGGCTGTTATCTGTGACAGCATCAGGAAATGTTTGTTGACGCGCGCTCATTCATCTCGTCTCCTCGTGCTGATTCCAGCCAATGAGCGCCAGGACACCCCCACCAACCAGAGATATTCCTCTGAATCCGATTCTGCGGGACAGATACTGTACCTCACCCAATGGACTGGTCCAGACGCAATTAGGAACCGTGATAACTATTTTTTAACATAGACATTTTCAGATTCATCCTGCTACTCGAAGGAAAGGAACTCACTTGGATACGTATGAATATTAAATAGGCTGTTTTATATGGATATTTCTTTTCTTTTCTTTTTTTCATTCAGAGTACCTTTATCGATCCTAACGTGGAAAGATACATTATTTGAATTTTGAGGAATACAGTATCTCAAGAGGCGTAATGAACCTGTGACAGTTTATTTTTTTGGATTAAAAAATTTCACAAACTGACCGTATATAAGATGCGAGAGTTTGATGGATTTGGTTGCGCGTCAGCGGCTCGCAGGGACAGACAGCGCGCGCGTAACGGATTTCTGTCACGCCGTGAACCGAGCGGCACCGCTCACAGGATTTACCTGCTCTTTATCTTACTGCTGCTCATGTTTACTCCCACTGTGGACTCGTCTTGGTGGTATGTGTTTCTAATTGTTTATTTAAAGTGGCACAAGAGCCACTCATGCGCACTGATTTATTTTCTGTTCGACCTTATATAAAACTAATAGAACTGTTGCTGTCAGTAAAGTAGTATTGGTTTGTTTACTGTAATTTACTACATAGATAAACCAGTATCCTCAAACCAAATCCTAAAACTACGTTCATTTAATTTATCTTACAATCTGGGAACAATCATAGCAAGTATCCTTTAATAAAAAACTAAAAATAGGAATTTTTATCCGGTAGGATTTCATTTGATTCTTATTTGATCCTATTAGGAATGGCTCCAAATTAGGATTGATATTCCTAGATTAGTAAGGAAGTAAAATTAAATGAAATTCAAAGAAATTCATATATCTGTAATTTTTTATCTAGGAAAGCAAAGTCGAGATAAAATCATTGAAAAAAGCTTGTATTTAAATTTGTATTTAGCTCATCACATGTAATAAATTCACTTTTGTATATCAGGGTGGGAGAACACCTAATTTCCCAGAAAACATTAACTGGGTTACATTTATTTGCATTGCACTTCAGTAAATTCCTGCCATTCTAATTCAAATTACAAAATCAAGTTGTTTCCATCTGTCTGTAGATATGAATCACGTCCCCTTTCAATACAATGTAATTTTGTTAATCTGTTTTATAATCCACCTGGTGGAAAATCACAAGTTTGATTACCTAGAAAAGTACAAGAAATACATTAGCATTTCTTAAGAATTTTGAGATTAAAACAGAAGATATTGGATATATATAAAATATTGGATATATAGTTACAAAATATGAAACCATGTCAAAATAATAATTATTATAATAGTAAAAACATTAGTTACTAATAAAACATTGTTTTCTGAGAACATACATATACATTTATATTCAGTCTAAATAAATTAATTTAATTACAGTCTAAACTGACTAAAAGTATATATATATATATATATGTTCTTTAAATTGATTTTTTTTTTCAGTCTAGACCAATTCCACTCATAGTCCAGAGCATAATAAGGAAGGAAGATCAGTTAGTGATGTACAGGTAGTGATGTTTGAATGACAAAAAAAAAAAAAAAAAAAAAAAAAAAAAAAAGGAAAAAAAAGAGAAAGAAACGAAAGAGTGATATTAACAAAAAGTCAGATAAAATGAGACAACAAGAAAGAAGAAGAGAGAAAATTATCTCTAGATGCCTGGCAGAAATGCACACAGTACTGTTTAATCATTTCCCAGAGCAGTTGTTAGTAAAGACAGAGCAGTCTGATGCCTTAAACTGACATTGATCAACACATTCCAGAATTCAGACTGTTCTATAACAGATCTTGGCTGGATCAGCAGACCTACTTGTGTGCTAACACACCATATAAACACACTTGCTTGGGTGATATAGATTTGAAGTGACTTGGTTCTGAAGTTATTGCTTTTCATCTCCATTTCTTCATTGTATAACAGCAGACATGATGACACAATGGCAGACTTCGCCTTTAAAAATGTCTAATTGCAGCATTCATAAGTTCCCCATCACGTCTCAGAGGTAGCAATATCAACATAGTCAGCACACTGCCTAGTGCCCCACAGCTGAGTAAACAACATAATCTCAGTCCACGCTATTTTTTGATACTTTCAATTAAAATGAATGCTCGGTTTCTCTCAAACGCACACGATAAGACAATAATACCGTATTTCATGAATGGGAAAAGGAGGGTTATCATTTGTATCATCTCTGTTGTAATAACTATACGTATGGCCCCTTTTGCCCTCCATAAGGCAGCGGGGATTCGGCGGCCTGAGTCCGCAAGACAGCCATGGCGGCATGCCCAAATCCGTGTGAGCCAGTGGTGATAAATATCTCTCAGTTCCTATGGTAATTTATACAGTTATGGGGATTGTTGTCATCGTTGCAATCAATTCACGCGTAGCGGTTTTCTGGCTCACGTGCAGCAGCCTTTCCCAATCCCAGCCGCATGCAGCTGATAAGTGTTCTGGAACAGAGAGGCAGAGCGAGATTGTGTTTCTGTGTGTCAAGGATCAACAGGGCAGCCGCCCGAAGCCGGCAACAGCAGGCCCTCCCATAGATGCTATAGCGAGAGGAATAAGTCTTTCATTGGGTCGTATGTTTGCACTAGTATGTCAGTGTGAGTGAGAGAGAGCGATAGGGACAGCCATAAGAGGAGTGGAAATTGTTCAGTAGATTTGTACGGAGCGCTGTCGCACAAACCCAGACACGACTGACTGGATAATGAGATCCGGGAAAGAGACAAGGGCACGTGAGCACAGCGTAAACCTCGCCGAGGGTGTCTGTGTGGTGCGCTTGAACAGAAAGAATAGACCAGGAAAATGCTACACCTACAACACAAATATCAATACCAGAATGGCAAATGTTTTGTAGAAATTTGTTCAATCAACACAGAACCATGGGAAATAGACATGCTGGGGATTTTCTAAATGTAAGAAAGAGTAAGAAATAGTCCTTTAATAGATAGTTTATTCAAAGATGATTTACTCAGCTTCACCTGTATGATGTTCTTTCTTCTGTGGACCACAAAAAAATTGGACCCCATTGACTTTCTTTACCTGGGGGGGGGGGGGAAAGACATTTTTCGAAACAAAAAAATCTTCTTTTGTGTTCCACAGCAGAAGGAAAGAAGGGTTGAGTGTGTGATGACAGAATTTTATCATGGCAATTCATAACTATTTTACGTTTTGGTGAATTGGTAGCTTATTCATATAAATTCATACAATCTCATGTCGTCCGATTTCACACAACTGACTGTTTAGTTAATGGGTAGACCTTCATGCATACATTTTTTAAAATAAAAATCTAATCACATTGTACAAATTCATACAAAATGGCAACCCCAAAATAATTATGTTTTATCACGAGATTGGGTTGGATGTTTATTTTGGGGTGAACTATCCTTTTAAGACTCCTTGAGGCACAAACAGAATTTTATTTTGAGTTTTTGCAGACAGTAAAATATCATAGGGGTATCATTATCGCAAAATATCTTAAATAAATGGATATGAAATATTGATTTAAGTTGAAATTATTATATTATGTGAAAAGAAACAGGCTGAAACATGAAACTAGTACAGCAGGAAATAAGTTGACTGGAAAAACAGACAATCATTCAATTTAGTGGTCTTTACGCAAAATTATATTTGACCGCAGAATGATTGACTAGTGAGATTCAAGCATTCCAAAGAACCGTGTATTAAATTGTGGCTAACATGAACTTTTGAGAGTTTGGTCTCAAATAAAGATAACCCAGAAGAGCAGGCTGGGATGGATTAAAATATTATGCAATACAAGATGATTTCTAATCACAAGACTGACAACTACTGGAATAGAAATGCACATTTATAAATTACACTTATTAATTTACAAATGTGTCTCTGTTTGTTTCTGCAGGTACATTGGTGCGTTAGGTGCACGGGTCATATGTGACAACATTCCAGGGCTGGTGAACAAGCAGAGGCAGCTCTGCCAAAGACACCCAGATCTCATGCAGTCCATCGGAGAGGGAGCCAAAGAGTGGATCCGAGAATGCCAGCACCAGTTCCGACACCATCGCTGGAACTGCAGCACGCTGGAGCGAGACCACACTGTGTTCGGCCGTGTCATGTTGCGCAGTCAGTATTTATGCTACACTTTATCATCATCATACAGTAATAAGACATGAACTATGCGACCCTGTATTATGTAAAAAAGCACCACATTTCATAAAGTATCAAACTGTTAGTTCAAATAAAGCTGTGTGCAGAGGTGAACCTCCCATGAACATGTCAGAGCAACCCCAAAATCAAAAGAAAGATATAAGAAAGTATATTTTGTAGGGCTGCCCTCGACTAAAGATTTTTCTGGTCGACTAGTAGTCGTTCATTTTAAGAGATTAGTCGACTAATCGCACGTTTAGGCACTCTGTTTGCTTTCATTATTTTACAAAAGCACAACGTTTTTTTTTTTGTTATTGTGAGTGCACACAAATAAAAGTAGACTCTTCACAGATTCAAAAGGTGTATTACTCTTATCTGTATGACCAAAAATGACAGAGTATTTTAAGTGCAAGTGATCGTACTGGCGCCTCCACATTAGCAGTCGTGCAGAAACACAATATTATAAATTGAGAATCACAATATTTTTTGTTTCAAATAGAGATTACAATTCTCTCACGATTCTCACGACAACTAAACAAAATAAGTCATTTGCTGGAGGTTCTGACAAATTGTTAATTGCTGCAGTCTATTTAAAAATGTTTAATTAAATAATTTAAAAATTCAGTTTGAATAAATCATATACTTTACTTTTTTCATAACTGGATGAATCAGCGTTTTTGAATGAATCTCTTGAATGAATGATTCAATGACAAATACATTTTTTAAGTTACTTGTTGCCACCTACTGGTGTAACGATGTAATTGATATAATCGTTAGTTGAAGCCCAAGTTACTTTCAAAAGGTGCTTTGCTCTATTTTGATCACTTCTGCAGACATCAGTATTTATATCCTAACTATAAACTTTTATCCCAGTACTTCTGTAACACAGAAATAATGGTACTGTGTTTGAAAAGACTGTTTGTGAAGTTTCATATATATATTATATATATATATGATAACGGCTTTCTCTGGCTCAGTGGCAGCACCAACAGAGATCTGAATGTTGATTTTGTCAGATCTGAATCTGGTGTGATTTTTTCAGGTTTAATAGACAGATAAATCTTTGTCAAGTAGGAATAAGATCGTGTGGGTGTTTGAATCGAGATCGCAATATTTTTATGATTAATCGTGTAGCTCTAATCTGTTGGATAGTGGTAGAGACAAAAAGGTCTCCACTTCCCAAGAATAGGCGAATGTCTGAGAGAGAGTGGATATTCTCCAAATACAAGTGGCTAGTCGGAGGGGGTTCTCTACAGGCTGATGTATAAACAGTAATAGGAGATGTAAATATTTGTGCAGATGACTCTGGCAGACAGACAAAGCTGCTCTTTTTGACATATCACCCTCTGTTCTGGCTCAGTGCGTGAGCTGGAGGAGGAAAATGAGCAAAAATAGGGGTCATTTTGCGCTACTTTGGCAAAAAAACACACCTCAAGGCTATGAGTGCAATCGACCAAAGAAACTAAAGGTGAAGGAGTGTCAGCTTGAATCAGTCGAATGTTAGTAAGCTGTAGGGTGGCCTCCAGCACTTAGTTCAGCCAAGGGGCCTAAATCTAGATATGATGTTTGAGAGTTGATATAACAAAAGCACAGTGGATTTAACATCATATTAAGAGCCTTAACACCTCATCAGCCTTCTTGGCTCTTTTAAAACTACTGAAAAGTTACTTTTTAATGTTAAAACACTTTCTAACAACTGTAAGTAAGCCATTCGTAGGTTGACACTAAGAGGGATTTCACATTAGGCATGTTTGCTGTGGTCCGAGTGCAACTGTTCCGGGCGGCCCTGTAGCGTTGGTCTGGTTTTACACTCACTTTATTCTATTGAACCCTGGTGCATTTGAGTTCATCTTACATGAACTCTTACATGCACAGCGCATGATAGAAAACAGAACGTGGGTCAATATATTGTGTTTTTTTGTTCATTTGCTGCTATTATGGGCAGAAGAGTGATTGACGCTTGAGTTTACTGTATGTGCCTTCATGCTGCTTGCAAACTGACTCTTTTGAGGAGACAGCAGATTGCAAGCCATTCATTTGCTGCTCTAATTACACTCGCTCTACACGATGACACCGCATGCTCACTCTCACTTGTTTCTAACTAAACTGCCAGTGTGAAAGCACCCTGTAGTCAACATAAAACAATGTGCATAACCCACTTGGCACTGAAATTAAGCCGTGTGTCCAACAAAGCGTTTTTAGCCAGCTGAAAACACCAGGCGCTCTGCTGCAAACGCCTAGCTGTAGGCGCTTGAGAGCGCACCGTTTTTTTGTTTTGTTTTTTTTCAGTTGAGATGCTTTCTTGCTATGATACAGAATATCCGTATCATAGTATCTCATTTCACAGTTTGTTTATTTTTGTATATAAAATTTTTTTTTTATATATAAAAATGTCGATACAATGTAAAGTATTTGCTCTAGCTCTTGTTTTAAATAATTTTGTTCCGTTATTATGCTTGTTGTTGTCATCTGTTACATTGTACAAGCAGGATGTGGGGCAGTGTTGCCAAGTCCGTGGTTTTTCCGTGGAATTAGGCTACTTTAACACTGTAGCCGCAGGTTGTTTTTCATGTCCGTGGGTTAAAGCGACCCAAAATAACATGATATTTAGCCCCTAAATATGAATTTTACCAGGGCAATCCCGCCAAAAAACGGGACATCCTGGAGCGCAATTTTTACTGGGGGACCCCCTTGAAACGCTTTTGGGCTAGTTTTGAGTAGCAATTGGGTGGATTTTGGCTGAATCCCAAATGGCACACTTCTATGCACTTTTGGTCTTGTGGACTTACAATTGCTGCTGCGTGCGCCTGTCTGTTAAGTCCACGAGACCGTAGGGTGTCCCATTCATCATTTTAGGTTTCAGAAGGGTGCTTGCGAGTGCCCCCCTTTGCGGCCGCTAGGCGCACTTCAGCTGAGCTCGCAAGTCAGTCAAAGCACCATTTTGTCATGAAAGTGTGGACTCAGAAGAAGACCGTGAGGGTTTAAGGTGCCATTTGGGACTGGGCCTTTGTTGTGAAAACCTGGCAACCCTAATGTGGGGATTGGTTGGTGTGGTATTTGTCCCACCCCTCCTCTACTGTGATTGGACAGCTGGGTAAAAAGTGACCGCGATGAACGCAACAATCTTCATCTCTCTGTAAACGGTAAACAACACAGAGTGCTTAGAGCTCAACTTGAAATAGATGCTCAGCGCCTTGTCATGCTGCTTTCGTTTTAAAACACGGTGCTCCCATTGAAAACAATTGGGAAAAAATGCTTTGGTGGATACACAGCCTCACACACTAAACTTGAAATTATTTTTGAAGCACAGAACTATACCACATTTTTAACATGCTAATATGAAAAATACTTTTTTTTTTCCTCCTCCATCAGGTAGCCGTGAAGCAGCATTCGTTTATGCAATTTCCTCTGCGGGTGTGGTTTATGCCATCACCAGGGCATGCAGTCAAGGAGAGCTGAAGACCTGCGGCTGCGACACCCACAGGAGAGGCAGAGCCAGCGATGAAGAAGGGGACTTTGATTGGGGCGGCTGTAGCGACAACATTAACTACGGTATTAAGTTTGCTAAAGCTTTCGTGGATGCCAGAGAGAGGATGGTCAAAGATGCCAGAGCACTGATGAATCTGCACAACAACCGCTGTGGAAGAATGGTAAGAGTCAAGATTCTCACATTTGATTGATTATCATTGCAAAATAAACCCCAAAAGGTAATCAGGCTATTAAAAAATCAGCGAGCTAATTATAAAAACTTGAACTTTTTAATCTGGGTTATGGAGTGGTTCATAGGTCATGGGTTGAGTTTTGTTTTCTTTAGGCAGTGAAGCGTTTTATGAAGACTGAATGCAAGTGTCACGGAGTCAGTGGGTCATGTGCTCTCAGGACATGCTGGCTGGCTATGTCTGATTTCCGGCAAACAGGGGACTACTTGAGAAAGAAGTACAATACTGCTGTGGAGGTCATGATGAACCAGGATGGTACAGGCTTCATGGTTGCAGACAAAGAATACAAGAGAACAACCAAAAATGATCTAGTATACGTTGAGAACTCTCCAGACTATTGCCTAATGGACCGATCGGCGGGTAAGCAACAAAGAGCTGAGTGTTGAGTGTTTTTGTACCATATTGTCTACGATCAAATCAATATTTTCCATATTTCCAAATTATAGTATGCACATCTAAGAGCAACTTGGCAAAATTCACAAAAGCTGTTAAAGAACATGCCTGAATCATATTTCACCTCAAAAGAAATCAGAATTTGTTTTTTGCATTTGAAAGAAAATGAGACTTATTTAAGGACTATTTAGATTTGGCATTGTTGCAGTATTAAGCACATTTCTCCCCTAATCTTAATTACTGCAATACATTTAATTATAAAGTATTTATACATCATGGTACCACTACCTTTAATTTATCGTGACTTACATAAAAATTATTGCATTTAAGTATATTTTATTCAGTAACACAGTACTCATTTAAATGTATTACATTTATTGAAAATGATTATAGTAATGAAAATCTAATGAGAACTACCAGAATAATAAGAATAATGACAATTATAAAAAATAAAGATCAGAAGTAAAGCATTTTGTTTACTGGAACTGAGGAATAAAAGTGTGCTTAATCATCATTAAAATACTGTCATAAAGTCATAAAATAGGTCCTAAAATAAGCTTAATTTTGTATGCTTTTTTAAATATAAATTTATATTTTTATTTTATTATAATTTATTTGTTATTTTTTGGTGATTTAGGGCGAAATGGGACCTAGACTTGAAAATAGGGCTGTGACAATAAATCTATGCTTCTCTCTCTAATCGATTCTGGGCTTAGTTTTTAACAGCAAATGGCGCTCTAGCCTAGTTTTTAATATGGAATATGTGAATGGCCTGTTGACTCGCTATGGAATAATTTTACTATTGTAACTGAAAAATAATTAACCAGATATATGCCGAATCCCTTTCCTGCATTTATATTTCAGGTTCTCTGGGTACAGCAGGACGGGTGTGCAACAAGTCTTCCAGAGGCATGGACGGCTGCGAGGTCATGTGCTGCGGCCGTGGGTACGACACCACCCGTGTAAAACGTGTGACCAAATGTGAGTGCAAATTCAAATGGTGCTGCGCTGTGGAGTGCAGGGACTGTGAAGAAACTGTGGACGTCCACACTTGTAAACCACATAAGAAACCCGACTGGCTTGATTTGACTTGACTGCCGTGACCATGACCAATCAGCAGCTACTGGTGCTTTTTTGTTCTCAGGTTTTTGAAGTGGGCCACTGCATTGTGGGATGTGTAGTTTATGACTATAACGCTCTGATCTCCACTTGCAGAACCCTGAACTTTATTCGCCTTCAATGATGCAAGCGCAGAGATCACAGGCCAGTCTGGAGCACTGGTAGATGGTGGGTATCATGGGAAATTATACAACGGGCATTGTCTGGTGTTTTATTGAACAAACTGTGATCAGGACACAATCCTTTCACTATTTTTAAAGTGTAAAACACCTTTTACTGATAATATGTGTGCCTATATACATCAAATTATGTTTGGTCAGCTGTGATAAATGCATTAATGCAGTTTTAAGGAAGAACAATATACAGCATCAGTTCAAGCTTCCCTAAAGAACATAGCAATAAATCACATTTCAGGCCAAGAACAATTCCATTTAATTGTCCAAAATGATACTTTGAAGGGCGCTGTAAAAATATTGTTAAACAGTGATAACTGTGTTACCCTTCACTTACTTCATGGACCATGATTTTGATACACAACTTGTGCATGAAAGAATTAGATCAATGATCAGTGTATCATAAAATATACCATTGTCATTGTATATCAGAGAAATATATTTCATCTCTTGTTATCTTTTGAAAACTTAAGCACTTAAACATCCCTTCAAATATGAGCACTTTTGTTTGGTTTGGTTTGGTAGAGTTTGTTTCTGATTAACTTGTCTACGATCAAGTCAATATTTTCCCTGATGGATTTCTCATTGAAATGTGATGTTTATTGAAATAAAGAGTCCAAACCATCAGACTATAGACTATTCACACATGATGCACACAACATATGAAATTGTACGCTCAAATCTGATTGGCTACATTAGGTTCTGAGAATAAAAGTGCACAGATTTGCTACAATGTTGGCTTTAGGTTGCTGGAATTACCCAGAGTTTGCAATGTAGCATCAAGTCTTTGAAAATACTTATAGTTTGGGTTGAGGAAGTCAGGAGCAACTAAACAAGATGCCTTCAAGATGTTATGTGCATGAAATAATAGCTACTCTGAAGCCGAATGGCCTCTCTGAATGTATTACTGCTTGCTTCATACTTATGTCCTCATGTAAAACCCACACTAAAGGCCAAATCATTGCTAAAATAAGACAGCAGCTTACTGAGATTGAGCAGTAAAAATAGTCAGGTTAGCATGACTTGCATTCTTCGCCATTCATTTTGTTGGTCTGAATGAAGCACCTTGGTTTGACAACATGGTTGTTTCTAAATTTGCTGTTAAGATGGATGAGTGAATGAAGCGCTCGGGTTGTCATGCTGGTCGGTAATGCGTGTCCAAAATGGTGGCCCCATTAATCTAAAGCAACTTGAAACTTTGTCAGGTAAAGGCCATGGAAGCTTATTTTGTCTTTGTACAAACTGCCATTGACGAAAGAGACTAAAAAGGAAAGCCGTTGTTATACAAACAGTGTCCTATTTATTTATTTTTTTGGCCACTATATATAAAATTGCCACAAAATTCTTAAAATTATTCTTAAAATTCTTAAAAATTATTTAATGAACTTAATTAAATCTACCTTGACAATACAATTATTCTGATTCAGAAAATTTCCAAAATCATTAGTAGACAGATTGATATGAATTCGAAACGTCACTTATATAATCAAATTCAGATGATCATTCTCACTGCTTGAATTAAACCATGTATAATGTTGCAGTTCCTAAAAAAAAAAAAAAAAAACTTTTTAAAGCTTTATTAACTAGTCATTGCCATTGTTTACTGATTTTTGGCACTCAGCGAGTGTTCATTTTGGATCCTGCAGAGAAGTGATTCTGATCTCAAGCCATTCTAATTGGTGTCATTTTGTAAGACATAGCAACTCGACCAGATTTGTTTTCAGCTCTGTAATTCTTATATCAAGATTGAAGTCTCAAAGTGTGCCAATAGCTCTCTATTGTTACTTCATTTTCAGCATCGCATCCAAAGATACATTTTTTCAATTGTGGAATGTCAGAAATTTCCCACAGCTAGTCTGATTATGTTTTCCGTTGTTCAACAGCTCCACCTCACACCTTGTCGTTGCCAGAAAAACTTCTGTGTTGAGAAAGACTTGTGGAAAACATGTCAGAGTATGTTTACTTTTGAACATTGTAAAATTACCCCCTTGGCAGTGTGTAACCACTATGTGGTTAGTGTTGAAATTTATGCATGTTCCTCAGCTAACATTTTAATTAGCGCACTAATCCGCACAAGGACAAATTGATAGAGTCAAGGCGCTGAAAGCTAAAATAGTATTCACAACTTTTTTTTCTTTGGAGAGGACTTTGTGTATATTCATCGAGTCACATGATCATGTCCTCAGAGTCCAATATGTGTGTGGTCCTTACAACTGCATTCATTTTCAGTCAATTGTCCAAGATAACAATCTTGTTATGCTGAAAACAAAACAGCTGTTTCAAAGCTGAAAAAAAACGTGAAAAATTATACCCTTTAAAACGTTCATGTTAAGGTACGTTTCGGTTTAGATTCAATTAAGTGACATAGGCAAAGACATGCAATTATTAAGTTAGGCTGCTGTCACTTTAAGAGCTTATGCACGGTTAACATGTGTTTTCTCTCAACTATTTATGTTCCAAAACTGACTGTATTTACCTGAATACTTGGGAAGATGGGCATTATGACATCATTTTGTATGTATTTGACAGTTTAAGTGCAATAAGCCAAGAAAAAGAAGTCAATTTGGTACTCGCGAGCTGTTTGAGAGGCGCCTTTATGTGAGCAGCCAACTTAAATGGTGTGAGCGCAAAACCTGCGTGAATAAATAAAATTATGTGCAATACAAGCACTATTCAACCGGAGTGAATGAGACGAGTGAGTGAGAGGAGGAGGGTGTGTCTCAATTCGCCGTCGGAGAGCAGAGAGAGTGAGAACGCACAGCTGTTATCTGTGTATCGATACTGCAGAAAAGGAGTATTGGAGCAGTTACAGATATTTCAGTATTGATACATATCGAAATATCAATATTTATGACAACACTAATAGAAACACTGAAAATGACTCACCTCAAAATGAACACCTCAGCAAACATACAGCAACGCCCACCATCCACAAGATCTTAGCATAATGGTGATGGGTTTCGCACAAGCAAACTATAAATATATTAATATTTTAAAAATATACATAAAATACTGAAATTGTACTTGAAACCACAACTTAAAAATACATTTGCATCCCTACGAATACCCTTGCTCATACAGGAATGCCGCATTGGGAACTGGGAACTTTTATTCCACAGATCCAGAGCAAGTGTTTGGTTTTGAGGGCAGATTTATAGGGGAGATAAGCATTATATATACGTGACCTTTGGGGACGAGTGTGGCTTGGCTCCCAGAAGCGAGTGGGTGTGAGCGTTAGCACGCTTGCTGTCAGACGGAGCTTACCAGGCCGCCGGCGTGGGATTAACACATAAAAACTCTTATCTTGTGAGTCAGCTGGCAAGAATGTAGCTCTTCCAAAACTTTCAATGCAAAACAGAGGCACAGCAGCACTCCTGTGAGGAGCACCAGAGGACTTCCATTTTTGTTTAAAGATGTATGGGGAGTGAGATCCATAGATACATACATAGATGCCTCAGTAGCGGCTGTCTATGATGTGCAATACATTAGCCGTCCGCCATATTGGAACAGTCAAACCCGGTCCGTGAACATTCGAGAGCAAATTGACTATGAATATCTATATCTGCAACAGACTTCAGCAGATGATTTTGCTAAACTAACACAATACAACAAGACGAAGACATCAGCTAACACGACATTAAAATGTTACCATAGTTTAAAACCCTGTAATATTGAGTTAATACAAAAAACACAAACCAACACATTCTCACCTGAGAAAGGTTATCCCATTTCTTCTGGAATTTAAAGGGTTAGTTCACCCAAAAATGTAAATTCTGTCATTAATTACTCACCCTCATGTCATTCCATACCCGTAAGACCTTTGTTCATCTTCGGAACACAAATTAAGATATTTTTGACAAAATCCAAGAGGTACACTATATTGCCAAAAGTATTGGGACACCCCTGCAAATCATTGAATTCAGGTGTTCCAATCACTTCCACGGCCACAGGTGTATAAAATCAGGCACCTAGGCATGCAGACTACTTCTACAAACATTTGTGAAAGAATGGGTCGCTCTCAGGAGCTCAGTGAATTCAAGCGTGGTACCGTGATAGGTTGCCACCTGTGTAATAAGTCTATTTGTGAAATTTCCTCACTACTAAATATTCCACGGTCAACTGTCAGTGGTATCATAAAGTGGAAGCAATTGGGAACAACAGCAACTCAGCCACGAAGTGGTAGGCCACGTAAAATCACAGAGCGGTGTCAGCGTATGCTGAGGCGCACAGTGCGCAGAAGTCGCCAACTTTCTGCAGAGTCAATAGCTACAGATCTCCAAACTTCATGTGGCCTTCAGATTAGCTCAAGAACAGTGCGTAGAGAGCTTCATGGAATGGGTTTCCATGGCCAAGCAGCTGCATTCAAGCCTTACATCACCAAGTGGTTGTTTTTCAGGAGTTGGGCTTGGCCCCTTAGTTCCAGTGAAAGGAACTCTTAATGCTTCAGCATACCAAGACATTTTAGACAATGTCATGCTCCCAACATTGTGGGAGTGGCCCCTTCCTGTTCCAACATGACTGCGCACCAGTGCACAAAGCAAGGTCCATAAAGACATGGATGAGCGAGTTTGGTGTGGAGGAACTTGACTGGCCTGCACAGAGTCCTGACCTCAACCCGATAGAACACCTTTGGGATGAATTAGAGTGGAGACTGCGAGCCAGGCCTTCTCGTCCAACATCACTGCCTGACCTCACAAATGCGATTCTAGAAGAATGGTCAAAAATTCCCATAAACACACTCCTAAGCCTTGTGGAAAGCCTTCCCAGAAGAGTTGAGGCTGTTATAGCTGCAAAGGGTGGGCCAACTCCTTATTAAACCCTACGGATTAAGAATGGGATGTCATTAAAGTTCATGTGCACGTAAAGGCAGGCGTCCCAAAACTTTTGGCAATATAGTGTGTATGACTCGTCAATAGACAGCCATTTAACCACCACTTTCAAGGGCCATAAAGTTACTAAAGACATCATTAAAACTGTCGACGTAACTGCAGCGGTTCAACCTTAATATTAGAAAAGCAACAAGAATACTTTTTGTGCGTAAAAACAAAAATAACAACTTTATTTAACAATATCTTCTCTTCTGTGTCATTCTCATTTGTTGATTACGTCCAACACCTCCAGGTTGTACGTTAGAACGCCGACTCATTATTGGCCGGCTCCTGCGACAGTTTTACACGCATGCGTCGTGCTGCTCACATATGCAGCTTTGGCCAATACCGAGCCGGCATTCGGACATAAACATGGAAGCCTTCTGTGTGCTGCGGCAATTACGTAAAGATAATGACAGGGAAGAGAAGAGATTATTCAATAAAGTTGTTATTTTTGTTTTGTTTTTGCGCACAAAAAGTATTCTCGTCGCTTCATAAAATTAAGGTTGAACCACACGTTGACATGTACAGTGCTAACTTAAACATCTCTGATTAGCCATTGTGTTCAAGAAATCAACAGATATGGTTGTGATTAGCCAATTTGATATTGCTCAACGCTGCAAAAACACACTGTAAATAGAAACCTTTGAGGTTCTCCAGAGCGCAAACACAGATTCGCACCGGATTGTTTGCCAAATCTGTTTCGCCAATATGCTATTATTAGAGAAAACTGATCCTAGACCAGCAATTATGGGCAGCTTTTCTCTCTAAAAGCAACCAGAAGAAGCAGCAGGCAGTGGTTTGAGTGAGAAAATTCCACACTAGTCTCAAGTCCGTGGCCAGGGGAAGCTAAGCCTTGCCCGACCTTACACACACTCCGCCTATGGTTACATGGTTTAGTTTACTACTTAGTGCTTTATAAGGCTTTGAAAAAATCCTTAACCCTAAGGCAAGATCCATTTCTAAGAGTAGCATGATACATTGTAATACAGACACAGCTTTAATTTAACATAGCAAAGATTTGTATAGGATCTCATGGGACAGTATTTGCTGTTAACATTATTTGCTTGGTTGTCAGTAGGTTTTGTTACACTCTGTGGCTTAAGCCTGCAGTAAACTGCCAACCTGAACAAATCCAGACCCCTGGAGAGCACCAGTTAAGACGTCCCCAAATGTACAAGGGCACCAGCTCTGTCAGCAAACAGTAAATGTTATGGTATCAAGCGAAAAATATTCTCGTCCTTCACAGACGTTTGCCAGGATATTTTCCCGGGATTTGACCTTCTTTAAGCAGCATTTGTTTGCAAACATATGACTGAATAAACATTCTCCTGTGTGGGATCTACAGTAGCTGTGCGTCGCACTGGCTTCTGGATCACTGGCTTCAGTCTTTGTGGTTTTTTTCTATTCTACATTCAGTACCTTATGGAGCTTTATTCTGACCCTGCACGATCCCGTCTGACCGTTGTATGGATGACTGCCAAACAAAACAGGTGGTAGCGGGACGTTTGATGATCAGACACCATGCTTTCGTCTCATATGTAGCTGTGAACATCCATGTCCATGCCAAATATGTTGAGAGGCATAGCTGTGCTTTAAAGACACTGGAGTGAAACCTGGGAAAGAATTTTGAACAATACTGTGTAACTTTAGCAGCCATCTTAGGTATAAGACATGTGACTTGAAGAAACTTTGTAAACGATAAAAAGATAATTAAAAAGTATGTCACAATGGAAATGTATAACTGCATAATAAGTATACATATGTTCATGTAATCTAGTCTATACTGTACAAGCATTATGCTAGTATTCCATTCCAAACATTAATTACGAATCCTATGAATCTTAGTTAGAAGACTCCGTTCCCACATCAGAAGAGGTGGTAGTGCTCAGAGCGGGACATGAACCGATGGAGAAGTGTGTTTATTTACAGGTAAAACCCACTTAGTGATGTTGACTATTTACAGTAGCTACATATACAGAAGAGAGAGAGGGAAAAAAAAAAAAAAAAAAAACAATCTGAAAAGACACTATTTACAAAACTCAAAACATGGAAAAAACAGTTACCTAAGCACCCATAAATAATCCTCACATATCAGAGGAACTTCTTGCCCTTGAATGTCTATGGTGATTAAGGCTCAAATATAACGGGACAATTGTTAGCTGCTATTTCAGCCGCGGTCTTGATAATAATTTACATCTGAATAATGACACTGAGAAACTGTAACAGTCCAACAGTAAAGAGTTTACCATTTGCACCTGACCAAAAAGAGACAAAATCCAGACCCTCCTGCATAACCCTTTTTGCTTTAAAACCTATTCTATTTCTCTTCTTGTTTTTGTAAATTTTGCATATTTAAAAATAGTTCAATCTTTTTATCGCCTACAACTATATAACTTACAGAAATACGTATATGTTCATCTTATTCTTCAATGTGCAAGTAAACTATTTCCTGTAATTTTGTACTATTTTCCTTCCCACTTCCTTGAGATTCATTAGCCGCTAACTACAGTAACAGAAGAATTTAAAGGTGCAGTAAAAGATAAAAATATTTGCGCTACAAACCACTGTGTTTATGCTTACGAAAATTAAAATAATATTATAACAAGTACCAGTCTGCAACATCAAACAGCATAACACACTGTTTTTTACAGCTATACACTTGCCTACTTGCATTGTTCTGAACGGCCCACCAATAAATCTACCTTCATTACAAGGTACCACAACAGCGGAAAGAAAACGACAGTAAAACAGTGTTTTGGAATGCAAATATTATTATTATTGCATAAGAGATTGTTTTCTTATCTATGCAAAGCACTCTTGAACGTTAGAAAAGATTAAATAAAAACAGAATTACTTGTTTTTTTTGTGTTTTTTTTTTTACAGACAATGTTATACTTGTCTTTTGAAATCTGCTACCCATGAGTATAAAACATTCAATATTTTGGTGGTACATCCTGTTAAGTCTTTTCTGCCTGACTTTTATGTAGAGATGTGTAACCATATTTTCATCATATTTTCGTCAGAATCATCAACCATCTCCCAGATCTGCCTCATTTGTAGAACAGCACATCATCACAAACCGAGTGACATTTAAGACCATAATCATAACCACAACTCACCCTCATGCTGTGTATGTGAACTTTTGTTTAGCGAGATCTTCTAAAAACAGACACATTATTTATTGCTGAATCTTCAGGCTAAGGCCAGTCTTTTTCCTCAGTGATTGCATCAGCACTATATCACCGTGGCAACCTGCCTGGAGGCCATAGCAGGCATATATTTAAACGGGATTAGAGGCAGTCACGGCATAGAGGTTGAGAGACAGGCGTTTAGTCAACATGTTCATATTGACTTCTGCTGTTATACTCAACAATGTCAGACGACAATAAATACTGTAGCAAAAGAGAAGTGTGTCAAAGAGCAAAAACATTTTTATTGTCAGTACAGGTGGGCACTTTACGCATGTTACATGTACAGTAGTGTTTTTGAGTGCATGTATGTGTGAATTGGTGTACGTCAGACGTTTGCAAGTTGATGCCACAGGCAGGAGGGCATAAAACTCTCCATCTTGTCTGCAAAAAAGCCCAGTGGTGCAAAGAGGGTGCTGAAGAACTGCAAAGAGAACGAGAGGAAAGAAAACAGTTAAGACGTGTGAATTAGCATTTAAAAGGACCTACTTGTTGGCCGTGCCTCTGCAACCCCTTCAGCCGTGACTTATTCACGATACAGCACTAGCCTTGAGTACCTTATTGCTTTTATAAAACGGTTACCACACAATACAAATATTAAAAAATATGTATCAATGCAACTTTCATTAAGTAAACGGTCACTAAAAGCCTTCCTTCCACTGGAAAAAATAGTCCCTGACCGTGAACAGCAACAGAAGTTACATTATTATACCATTAGATGGCGGCAAAGACTGTCTTTATGAGTGTGTCAGTCAGTAGCGAAGACTTTTACATTGAAAAGACTGAATTGTTGTGAACACGGAACAAGACGCAACTGACAAATGCTTTGACTGGCGCTGTCAGTCACGGGAAAACCCTTTAACTGTTAAAAGGACAAGATATTGCAGCAGACATTAAAACAGATTTTTTTTATTATGAACATAGGACTGACCTGAAGGAAAAAATCTGAATGCAGGTAATAAACTCGTTCACTCGATCTCTTTCTCACGATACTCTTCTACATAATACAGTAAGCTTCAATGAACAATACCAATTGAGAACATACAGTTTATGTTGCTAAGAGTGGTTGCTAAGGGTGTTGTGTAGTGATACACAGAACCATTATTGTGAATAAAACACAGCTATTGACCAATCAGAATCAAGGACAGGAACTAACCATTTTATAAATTTATATATGTTATTAGCGACACTGGTGGTCATTATGTGAACTGCAGCCAGCATATTGCTCGTGCTCATACACACGTAACGGACAAAGAGGCTGAACGTGATTCAAGGTCCCCATATATACTTACGTCGATGTTCTTTTTCATTCTTTGCTTAGAAGAAAAAAAGAAGTTGGAAATGGGTACCTTTGCAGCTATATATACCTTATTTACCAGAGAAACAAGCGCGCCGCCATCTTTAGAATATTGTCTTTGAACTTCCATTTTTGCGGTAGCCCTGTATATTTCTATGGCATCGCTGTTGAAAGAATAATTAGCTGGTGAAGTGGATTTACCTGTTGTAGAGTTAATGAAAGTTATCATGAGCATTGTTATGTTTAAAGCAGATGTCTTAACAAATGTCAGTAGACCGGGAAGAAACAAACAGTTCGTAAGATCGCTGTGAAAAAACAAACCAGAAGTCAAAAGACAACTAGCGCAGTGCTGAAAAGGGGCGGAGCTACATAAGGTCTATACTGATAGCGAACATCTAAACGTCGGCCATGCTGAGAGAGCTGTTTAGATGAATATGTAAATATGCTGCACGCTCTCAATAGCAAAATAAATACACAACAAAATGTCAGCAAGGAAAAAGGGGCCGTTAAAAAACCATCTGATCATAGCGATATGGATACTGTTTGTTTTTACAAGCTCTACAATTCACTGGCATCATGTCGACAGATGCGGTAGGCCAAATAAAACACTATTATAATAGTTTGAAAGTGTATTTGAGACTATAGATCTGGTTATGTGAGAATGTAATTTGAATTAATCTATTTTCTTCGCATGAGACATTGACATTTTATTCGGTACAATCCTGAATATTGTATAAGCGTTCATTTCATGTGTCACTGAATGGAAGAGGGGCTCTCAGGTACGCGTAACCGCCACATCCTTTGAATTTTACCGGCGAAACCAACCCAAGTCCTTAAAATCAGTCTACAGGTTTACAGGCAGGTCTACGACAATTAGGACATTGGGGAATGTCTAGTTTTTTTAAGTTTGGTTAAAAGCTTTGGCTCACACACTAGCAATAATATAAAAATCAATTAATACAAGAAAATTCTTACATCCCTTTAAAATATTTAAATATTTGAGAAGTTTCATTTTCAGTCGCTGGTAGTGACTGTACAGTAGTTTGAAGTACTACAGTAGACACAAATGTTTTGACAAAACAACTAACATTGCATTGATATGCATTTTAGCCCTAAACTGCAGTATGATCATGACAGATGTGAAATGATGTTGACATGAGACATGAGGTCCATGAAAAACATGGAATTAAAAAAAGAAGTAGTGTTTTTGCAAGCTCATGCACACAGTTCTTGTGTTGTCTGCCTCTTTCATGGACTATCCAAGTATCTGAGCCACAAGCTGTCAGAATGTTGCCTTTAAAGTGCCTGAAGTGCTAGACGTAAGTATGACAGAGTTTGTCCCTCTGGGCTACTACTTGGAGGTCCTGACAGACACAAACAAGAGGAGAAAAAAAATCTCTGGATGGCAACCAACTTTAAGACCGTAAAGCTGGTGTGAATCAGTTCCTTTGAAAAACACTGAAACCTCCATAGTTCTATCCACCATAAACAAGCCCCTAATGTGTTTATGAAGCGATACATTTTACGGATGAACAGATGTTTATGACGAAATATGGGAAAGGAAGCCCTGGGCCGCACGTCGGAGAGGGAGGAAAACTGAGCAGAGTGGAGGCTGGAGAGGTATCATCCATTTTAATGCAGATCCAGGAAATAGATAGTGCTAACGTAAATATGTGTTGTAAGATGACAAACGAGGTTGATAAAAAAATAAAGGCTATTGAGGCTGCATGTCCTCACATTCAGGAATTTATTGCAATTACAAATTAGGGCATCGTTCCCCAAGGAGAACAAGATGTTTGCAGTGGATGGGGAACAAAGCACGCGTGTGTGTTCACGGGCAAATGAGGGAGTAAAACGGAAAAAAGAATGCATGCAAAAACTTTGAATGAATGTCGGAGGTGAGGCCTCCCATGGCGTCTAGCGCAACAATTCAAGTGTGTTCTGAAATCAATCACTCACTATTAATTCACACAGATGAATGTAATCAATGATAAGACAAGAATGCACCACCACAAAATACATATCCTGGCCATTGGAAAGACTAAAGGTTGGTGTACAAACAATTTAAAGGCTTGCGTGTCTTTACTTCCACTTCTTAATTTTCCATTTTCCACCCTACCTCATTGACTTGCTTGATACTGAGGACTGTACATAAGTTATTGGTTAAAGTATTGTGCATATACAAGGGTTGGACAATGAAACTGAAACACTGGCCAATATAGTGTTGGAGGTTTCACGCCTATATATGTGTGGCCTGGTGGCCGATCTTCACTGATTTTACATTCCATTAGTAAGAGCAGAGTGTGAAGGTTGCATAGTGCAGAGCAGTAGCACAGCTGTACATAAAATACTGCAATCCACACAACATAATGGGGGATAGAAGAATTCAAAAGAGGACCAATTGTTGGCGCACATCTCGCTGACTCATCTGTGACCAGGACAAGTCTTTGGGGTGTATCGAGAGCTATGGCATCCAGGGTAATGTCGGCAAACCATCACCTAAGACTAACCGTTGATGCAAGAGGAAGCTGTCTGAAAGGGATGTCCCTGAAGCCAGGTGTATATATATATATATATATATATATATATATATTAGAATGTACACATATCTAACCCCTTCTGTTCGAACCGCCCACTCTAAGTGGGGCTCGAACCCGGGTCCACTGGCATGGGAGTCGGGCGCTCTAACATGGAGGCTATAGACCGCAGTCTATAGCGTCAGTCGCAATGTAGTGATCAGGGGAGTGAGGTTTACACGATCTAGTGATCAGGGGAGTGAGGTTTACATGCACAGGTCTAATATGAGTGTGGCAAAAGGCAAAACTTACAGTTAAATCAGTAATATTGTGAAAAAGTATTTATTCAAAAAACATTATATATAAGGATTTACATATTAGGATTTATTATTATTACAAATATTAGTATTAGTAGTGGTAGCAGCTGTAGTATTAATAATGAATATAATAATATTTATCTAACTGTACATCTATTTTTAGAGGGGTTTTTTTTTTTTAAGAAAATTGGATGCCCATGGAAATCTTGTAATTTTCTAATTACATTAAAACATTTTCATTTAATTTCATGAACATTTTTATTAAACATGGACCTTTATTTTCATTAAAAATTTTGACATTTTATTCTGTACAATCCTGAATATTGTATAAGCGTTCATTTCATGTATCACTGAATGGAAGAGAGGCTCTCAGGTGTGCTCGTAACGGTCACATACTTTTAATTTTCCCGGCAAAACCGACCAGAGTACAGACGTACCTGCTTGGCCACAGCTGCCTCAAAGTCGTGCATCTTCGGAAGTGGAGCCGCCCACAAAGTTACAAAAAACCACCACGCGAAATGGCGTCTCGCGCACTTAACTCGCACAACTGCCCACACTGCGATGACATCATATTTGCAATGATTGGTTTATACCGTCTAGAGTGTCATTGACAGAGACTTCATTCTTATATTGCAACACAATGAAATGTTTATCTTGGAAGTTCAGTGATTGTGTCTTTCTCTTCTAAACAAAAAATAAATAAATAATAAGGGCAAAGAGGGACAAGAGGAAAGCCAAAAAAACACTTTAGGGTTTGGTGAGGCGTGCAGATACTCACGGCTTTGACGAACACCCCCATGAGCTCTGGAAACTGGTGTGTGAGCATGGCCAACATGGCACAGAAGGAGCAAAGGCCCGCTGTGAAGAGGATGAAGAAAGGAAGCTCCTTCTTTGGGTACACTGAGACCTCGTGAAATGCTGGAAGAAAAAGAAAAAGACAGGAAAAAATGCATATCCTTAAAACATGTCTACAAAATGTTCCTATTATTGTTCATTTTCACACCTCTTGACTTTTAACACTATGCTTGTGCTAACAGTTAATATTTGTATATAATGACAGATATGTGTATACTTACAAGGCAGAAGCTCTCTGTCTGCGGTCTCTGTGCATCCTGGGTAAGGATAGAAGAGATGACCCTTCTCCAGAGGGTATGGAATAATCCGGAAAGCTACAAGAGCCAAAAGATGTGGACTGATATCAGGTGAGATAATTTACATTTTGTTTTAAAGGCGTTTTCAGATAGTATCACGATGATACCATGCCATTCTTTTATACACGAATGTGATGGTGTGTAAAAAAGAAAAGATGTGTACTGTACGTACTGCCTTCCCAGGTACAGTGTAGCAGGTTGAGCGCCCCCTCTGCTCGCTTCCAGTGCTGCAGGTGAAAGAAAGCATATGCCACCGCCTCACTGTCTCCCCTCTTCAAAATATGCTCAGGTGGCAAAATCAGACTCTTCATCTCTAATAAATACTGCAACGACACACAAAACGCATTTTTTTTAAAAAAATTCAGGGCAATAAACATATTTACCCCAAATCTCATTACCATAAAGCAAAATGCCACTCTCATTAGTGAAAGATATTATTTATTATATATACACAATTAATTTTCGTTATATAAATATATTATTTATAATATTTATTTATTTGTTTAAATGTTACAATTTAATAATATGACAGTAAATATTACTGTCAAAATAATGACAGTAATAATCACAATGACTAAAATATTAATGTTATTAAAAAAATGGTACATTTTGCTTTATTTTCTTACTGCAATATATAGCGTTTGGGTTGAAATATGACCCAGACATTCACCCATACATATGAGAGCTTTATATTTATATAGAGTCTGTATGTGTGTGAGAGCAGTCAGTCCCAGGCTCCGGGCCCCAGGGTGAATGTTGTAGAGGGCAATACAGAAGGATTAAATGGTATTATCCAAAGGATAACCTTCCCAAATGCCCCTGGCTGTGATTATTGTACATTGCAGCTTGATTTGACTCATTCCCTCTACAATGTGTCAAGCGCTCCTTCTAAATTTTGAACAAATATCCAAACATATCTTTCTGTAATAATCACCACAATGAATATGTCAGAATGTACACAAACATATCCTTCGTAGACATGGGTAATTTAGCTTTATGATCATGCTGACATTCGACAGGCAGCTGTCCTACACAACATGCCCGCACACAAACACTGTCTTTTATGGCGGATCAAGTGTCAGTGATGGGTCTCTTTTATGTGGATGTTCCTCTTAAGCCCCTGCTGAACTCCCATAAGCCGCTGTCTCAGTCTGTCTCGTATCTCTTTTCACTTGACCGTACGGACACTGAGCGATGACATCACACTACAGCGGTCTTGGAGATGCCATGTAAAGGTGAGGTGCAGGTGTCCAGTGACAGATGACATCATGCATTATATTTTGCACATTTCTGGGATGTCAGTTAATGTGTTAACTTAAGATATAAATTTAATGTGTCTAACAATAATTTAACAAATTATACTGCTTAATATAGTTCCACTTTTTCTCACTGTAATAGTGAAAAACATACACTACCATTCAAAAGTTTGAGGGGTTAATTTTTACTTTGAATGAAATAAATACTTTTATTCAGCAAGGACACATTAAATTGATCAAAAGTGATAGAAATCTTTTTTTTTTAACATAAAAGTTATCTATTTCAAATAACTGCTGTTGTTTTGAACTTCTATTTCTATTCATCAAAGAATCCTGATAAAAATCAGGATTTCCAAAAAATAACCGTTTTCAACACTGATAAAAATAAGAAATGTTTCTTTAGTAGCAAATCAGCATATTAGAATGATTTCTGAAGGATCATGTGACACTGAAGACTGGAGTAATGATGCTGAAAATTCAGCTTTGCCATCACAGGAATAAATTATATTTTAATATATATTAAAACAGAAAAGTTATTTAAGTAATAATATTTCAGAATATTACTGTTAATGTTAGCATAACAGACTTTCAAAAGCATTTAAAAATCTTACTGACCATAAAATTTTCAATGATAGTGTATGTTGTCAACTTAATAAAAAGTAAATATTTTCCCATATAATATTTTCTTTGGCTTCAGTACAATAGCTTTATAATACCATACTTCATATGTTTCTCACACAATATAAAATTCAATATATATCGCTGTTTTTATATTTTAGCAAGGGGCTCGTCGCCATCAAAGCAATAAAGTACAAAAGATCATGAAATTTAGCATGTCATTAAGTGCCTTTTTGTTTTTATGAAGCCGTTACTACATAATAAAGATATGAAGTACAATTTTTCATTCATTCATTCATTCATTTATTGTAAATATAGTCACGGTCTCTTGTACCTTATTGCTTATGTAACAGTGTAAAATATTACTGCATTGCCCAAACTCTACAAGTTTGACTACATTTACCATCTTTAATAATGTGTTCCAACCTTAAGCCTTTTGCAAAAGGTTAAGGAAAATACAGGATCTATACAGATGGAGGTATAACTTCAGGACAGACTATTACACACAAATGTAATAGTACTGACATTCAATACCCTCTTTGCTCATTATGGAGCGTCCTTTTTTGCCGTAGGGCCAGATTTGGCATATGAAAGACCAGGTGTATGTGTTTATATTTGCTGCACATCTCAAACAGGTGCACTTTGTAGCCTGATCCAGCATGTCTGGGGCGCACAATACCCTTTCGTCTGGGACTGTGTTTGGGTGTGAAGAGGTTGTGTACTTTGAAGTCAGATCTAGTGTTTTGGAAAGTGGCAAGTTGAAGCCAGGTACAAAGAAAGAAACAGATGATGGGAGTCAAAACATCTTTAAAGAGCATAAAGAAATATCAAAGGTGATATAACTTTCACCCTAAACACAGCTTACGGAAATCTATATTTGGCAGCTTTGGGTCGACAAGCACGCCTGCAGTTATGTTCAATGCAAAACTGTGAACAATGCGCTCTTGATGTGAATGTTAGTAAAGTTTCTGTTTAGTGCAGAGGACTACAATGTGCTTTACTGTAAATACTACAACAGCATCACCTCCTGGCCATGACAATATGTCAGCACTCATGAATAACAGTGAGATGTCTGGCCTAGTAACTTCAATATTTGCAATATAAACTGAAATAAGTTTTTTTTTTATTGGAGGTTAGCAAATCTAAATCCCTCCGAAAAGGGAAAATATTTATATATTTCGAACCTTTGGTACATGTGGGTTGAACTCCACAGCTCTGTGTATGGCCTCCACTGCATTCATCTCTGCTGTGCTGAGACCTCGTCTAGACGCTGCCTCAGGTGAAAACCTGCCATACGACACGCATACAGATTCATTCAGCATCCATAAACATCACCTGTGCAATAATATGGTTATGCTATGCATTATTAGACATAACAGACATTAGTAGACAGTTATTTACATCATTTTATACATTCCAGCATGCTTAAGACTTACTTATCTGACACCGCTCTGGCTTTCAGTAAGGCAGATGTGTAGCATATAGTAGCTGATTTTGGCAAGCTGATATCTGAAGGGGGAAACATCAGATAGTTAGTGAAACACTGATATAAGCATCACTTCCTGGTCCTGTCTGAAGCGTACAGTAACATGACAGTTGAATGAGCTCACCATCATATTTTGCGAGTACTGCTTGTACATCAGCGTAGGCCTGCAACTCTAATAATGCTTCTAGAAGGTTCTCGTGAATGTTTAACATTCCCAGTAAAGGGAATTCTTTCATTAACTGTACAAGGAAACAGGAAACAGAGCATAATTGAAGTATGATATGCCACTTATAAAATAAAATAAAAGTCCAGTCTAGTGCTATGAGTATGTATACATTTCAAGTAATAGCTGAGTTTCAATGTATTCATAAAAAGTTATCTAGAATATATTCATCAGAGAGTAATTTATGCTTAAACTTTTAGTTACATGGATGGCATCTAACATTGAACACTTATAACAATAACATCAACATTTTAGGCATAAAAAAAATAAAATTAATGTTTCTCTTTCAGTTTTTATTTCTTAATGGTGCAGAACTGGAAAGGAAATGTTAAAGTACGTTCAATTTTTAATTTGCCCTGAAGATATTTAATGGATGTGACAACATCCTGCACTAAATTTAAATTTATTTTAAGTTACAGGAATATTCATGTTGCCAATTAAGAAAATATTTTTGACTCAAAAAACCAAATAAAAAGAAACAAATTTACAGTAAAGCACTTACTATGATAGTCTATGGGGCAAGACTTTGCACTAGGATAATCATTAAAATACAAACCTTATTCAGCCACAAGACCAGAACTTTATATGTGTTATATTGCTTCACTCACATCTCTCATCATCTTTACAGCTTCTTTGATGCGACCCAGTTTTCTAGCACACATGGCCAGTCTGCGCTTGATGTAGACCACAAGATTGGTGTCTTTACCAGCTGTGATCGCAACGGTAATAAGAAACAGCGTGAGATACTGTATGCTGAGTACATATGTGTGACAGTGTGAAAGTTCCCTACCACTTTTAAGCGCTTGTTTGAATAGCCGTTCAGCTTCTGTGATGGTTGTGGCTTCCTCCTCAGCCAGGAGCACATATGCTGCAGCACATCTGCAATTAACAGAATCATACGCTTGAGAGTTAGAAAAAATTACAAACTTTTGACCGCCTGTGTATGTACTGTAACATGAAAGTAATTACTGGCTTTTCGTTGTCAGCCAGAATTTTAGCATATTAGAATGATTTCTGAAGGATCATGTGACACTGAAAACTAGAGTAATGATGCTGAAAATTCAGCTTTGCCTCACAGGAATAAGTTACATTTTTAAAAAAATTATATATATATATATATATATATATATATATATATATATATATATATATATATATATATATATATATATATATTATATATATATATATATTAAAATAGAAAACAGTTATTTTAAATTGTAATAATATTTCACAATATTACAGTTTTTACTTAATTTTTTGATCAAATAAATGCATTTCAAAAACATTAAAATTGCTTTTAAAAACATTAATCTTAATTATTCCAAACTTTTTCCATCAGTGTACATGGTTTATATTAAAATTCCATACTGTATATATATATACACTGTATATATAACATATATATTAATCACATCCAAATGAAAAGTCTGTTTTTACATAATATGTGTGGGTTCTGCATGTATATATTTAAGAAAAATTTGTTATATTTATATATACAGTATTTAGATTTATATATAATATAAATTATATGTATATAAATATATATATATATATATATATATATATATATATATAAAATAAATGTAAAATTATGATCAAATAAAATAAAAAGTGAATTTAGGCATCAACATTATAATGTACAGTATGCAAAATTCAATTCATTTTGAGATTTGCAAAAGATTACATTTAATAGTGTTATTTTAAAGATTATCTTTTTAATATAAGTGACAGAAAAAATGAGCACGCATAATAAAATATCCAATACTGATCAATACGATAAAATCAAAGAGAAATAAGCAAAACGGTACCAACATATTGTGCATCCCTAGTTCATGTATTTTTATTGCTCTTTATTAAATAATATACCATTCCAGCTCTAAAATCTGACTGGATAAGTCACGTCCGAAGATGTTAAATTGAATATAACTGCAAGGACGCATTGAACTCACTCGCGATTCAGTTCAATTGCCTGGTAAGCTGCTCGAATACGTGCCTGCGGGTTCCTCTCCCTCCAGGCCTTCTGCATTACTGCAGAACAAACAACAGAGATCACAGCCATGATTAAACGTCAGTTCTGATTAAATCTAGGTGTTATTTTTTTTTTAAGTAGAAGAGCATGAGACTAACCAGAGTCTTCTGGTCTAAGCTGCTGAGTGTCTCCCAAGAAGAAGGTCTGATGATCTTGTGCTGATAAATTCATGTCATAATACGTCAGGGGCTCTTTACCTGTCACCCAAGTGTACCTGGAATGGAAGGATCATGAATTTGATATTTATATATATTAAAAAAATGGAGTGATGGCATTTAAGTAATATACCTGCTGTACTCTGCACCTCTGAATAGGTTCAGTGGGTTCCTCCACACTTTACATTCTGAAAGAATAGCTTAAACATTACTACATTTGCTTTATAATGTTTAGAAAGATAACCAGTAACCAATAACTTTTAAAAACCTGCAACATTGCTTCTTTGCTCTGTATCGCCGTTTACTGAAGAGAAGAGGCCGGCAGAGCTGCTGTTCTCCACTCCTCCCAGTAGAGGGCGCAAGTGACTGACCGACACCTGCTCGATGAACGAAGTGCCGTACTTTCTGAAGTACCACCATTCGAATATCTGAAAGACAAACAAGCAAGTGTGTTTTTACCAAGTTTTGAAACTGAAGTTTGTTATTTAGTATAATTATTTTACAACCAATTCACCAAACACAAGAAAAAGACTCACCAATATAAGGCCCGAGATGAGCGAGGAGGTTCCAGTGAGCGCAACATAGAATTTAGGTGTAAGAGTGTTTAAAAACACAGATGCTGTGGATGAATAATACGTGAGATAATGAGACACAGAAATTATGATACATACAATACAAGATCTTGACCAAAAAACATTTATTTCCATCAAGAGGTGCATCAATTTTTGGTCAAGATCTTGTATTGACAATGCAAGAGGTGAGCACTCTGTAAAGTCTCCTCCAGCACATCCCAAAGACTTTCAATGTTATTAAGGTCAATTCATGTGTGAAAATGCTCTCTGAACCATACTTTCACAATTTGAGCCTGATGAATCTTGACATTGTCATCCTGGAATATGGCAATGATACGTCTTCCTACATGGTTGTTTAAGAAATGAAAAGCTATAAACTCCATCTATTAGGGTTAGAAGAACTTAACCCATATCTTGCATAATATTATGGTTATAAAAATTATTAAATGTTAAATTAACCGCTGAATAATACTTCTACTCAAACATCACATGCACACGGTAAAATAATATATGTATTATGTTCATGCTGTCAAGTTGATTAATCACAATTAATCGCACCAAACATTAAAGTTTGAAAATTTTTATATATATATATATATATATATATACACATTTTCAAACTTTTTTGATAGATGTGATTAATTGATTTGACAGCACTTGTATATGTAGATATTCATACCCATAACAAATTTTCAAAATAAAGCATTATGAGGGTACTTTATTTAAATCTTTAACTGATGTAATTTGAAACTGAGATATTGGAGTGAAGTTTGTGTCAGACTGTCATTAACGTACAAAACATTGTATCTAGACTTGACTTTCTAGACTTGAAGTCGCCCTAAATTCTATGATATTACATAAAACATGATAAAACAAAAATTTAGTCACAGTAAACAAATATTTTTGTTAAGCTGATTACAAATATAGAATTTATATTAGAAATCTATGAACATAACTCATAATATATGGCCACAAAGTACTTAATTATTTACGTACAACTTTTAAAAAACATCTTTAGTACCAAAAAAAAAAAAAAAAAAAAAAAAAAAGGATTAAACCTAACCCATATCTTGCATAAAAATTAAAAATATTTCCATTCTGCTTATTGCAACACAGTGTTGACAAATTCCTCCTCTGAATATTGCAATTACTCAAACATCACAAGCACAATACTGTGCAAAAATTATATGTATATTATATTAATAACCATAACAAAATGTCAAAATTACGATGCCATTTTATTTAAGCCTTTAGCTGATACAATTTGAAACAGACATAATGGAGTAAAGCTTTAAGAAATTTGAGTCAGACTGGCATTAATATACAAAACATTTTCTAGACTTGCATTGACAGCTGCTTTTAACTCAAGTTTTTAACGCAACAAATAATTCAATAATGACTTAAATTCAGGTCTGTTTCTCTCACAATGCTATAGTATGACTTTAAAAGAACTTGTAATATAGTGCACGAGTCATAATGACTACTGTTATGATACTTAATGGTAATTTTGGACGCTTGACATCTTCAGTCAACATTCATTGACACTGCATGGAAAACACCGACCAGCACTGACTTCAAAATTTCTGCTTTTATTGCACAGAAAAAGAAAGTGTTTCGGGTTTGCACGGGGATGAGAGAAATAATAGTAGAATGTTCATATTTGTATGAACTTTTCCTTTAATGAACAGAAATATACCCTGTGTTGGGCTGTAAACACACACACAGCTGATCATAACCACAAACCTGCGTTGACGGTCTCCTGCAGCTTCAGAGGGCTCCTCAGCACGTAAACCATCGTTAAGACCATGGCAAACCAAAGCGCACATATGTACGTCCACGACCAGCAGAGCCACGATTTTAATTTCTCCGTGAAACCGGGTGATTGAGGATTACTGCCACTGCTATCCGCCATCTTTCACCGACGAGCCGTAAACATTAGAATTGTGGGATACTGGAGGAGAGAGTGCTGAAGCGAAACTCTCCACCAGAGGGCGCAGCTCCTGTTGATTTATACCCAAGAGCTCTATAACGACTGTTGTGAAACCTAACACAAGTTCATAATGGAATATCAGCATAACGCGCACAGTATATATACTGTATACTAATTTTTTGAAGTGAATAGTGAAATGGGTAATGTTCAAAATAGCATGTTAACACACTACTTTTACCCCCGGTTTCAAAGATATTGCTTAAATGCATGTTTGCAACTTGCACTGGCATTTCTCAAAATATATCAGTGCCACTGTTTTGTCTCAAGACAAAAGTAAGGTTTTTTTTTTTTTCTAAGGCACATTTTTAAAAGCTACTTAAATGTCCTAATTGAACTATGGCCTAATCCTGATTAAACTAATCCCTGTCAGTGAAACCAGGCCTTGGTATTTTAGCAGTATATAGTATGCATACTGCGTACCGTACTTTCAAAACGATGCCCACATTTTACAAATTACTGTTGTTAGCCTAATTAATAGATTTCTAATTCAGTATTTGGCATACTTGAATGACAGTGTGTCGAGTTAGAAAAATACTCTAATAAAGGTTGAATAAATGCTTAATTCTGAGGGGAAAACATCACCATTCGCCAATTAAAATGAAATTAGATAATAAAATAAATGAACTTGTGAGGCTAATGTATTTTTGGGCACAGTTTATAAATTATCTGTATTAACACACCCAGAACACTTACTACATTTGCCAAAACATGTAGTATGAAAATACTTAGTTGCATAATAATGTATACTTCTTCACATATTTTTAAAATCATTTTTATAGTCAGAATCAAACAAACATTTTAGCATTTTAAGCAGGTGTGCAGAAATGCACCAATGAAAATAATGTAATGCATCATTTACAGAAATTATTATAATCTGATATAATAATATATTTTATATAAAAAAAATAGCAATTATGAATACCAAAACAACTGAATTAAACAACTGATTCAGGGCCAAATTTCAGAATTCATGATGCATTACTAAAAGATACAAAGAATCAGAGCAAATTTATACCCCTCATTTAAAGTAAAATTAATATTATATATATGACATTAAAATGGTGTTACCATGTATTATAAAAGAAAAAAAAAAAAAAAAAGTCAGTTTGGTGCAAATCATTTATTCCTCTGGGATCATATTTGTTCTTACATTTTGTAAAAAATAGTTAGCAATAAAAGCTAGGGTAGGAGGCTGAAGTGAGGGGTAACAAATATTTTGTGTGACTGCATACAGTATATATATACCATTCTTAGACACCAGAGTACGACGATGGGACCATTTCCACACAGAACAGTAACCTGAAATGACTTACTGTACAAATACAATGCTCACTTTGGCACAACCCTCTCTGTGATCAATTGACAGCAAATTGACATGATGGCACCTTACAACAACGCTTTTAAAAAAAGACCAATTATTATGATGGAAAACAACACGGTGATGTGTAACTGGTGTAAAGATATTCTTTATAACCAGCCAGGGCTACGTATGGTTAAATGATATCTAATGACTAAACATGAAGCAAAACTTTGGAGTGTCGACTTGCTAAAAAAAAAAGTAAACGAAATGGACTCAATTGATCATATGGGCTAAGTGCAAAAAGTTCAGTGTGTGTCAAGCATTAGGAGAGTTGATTTAGGGGGTGGCGCAATAGGGGGGGGTGGGGTGGGGGGGGGGGGGGGGTTATTTGTGACGGTGTACACTGGTGTCATGGGAGGTATTTGTTCAACAGCAAAAACGTTTGCTAAACCCATTAAAACAAGCTTGCAGCCCTCCTACATTACAGAAAAGGAGGCAGTCTCTTCAGCTGAGGTCAAACCGTGGCTTCTGGAAAACAAACAAACAAAAAAAAAAAAAAAAGGACAGACACATTTTTAGCACACTTCTCGAAGGACCTTCTCGCCTTGGCCCTGGCCTTGATTCAGGTGTAGGTTCAGGTTTAGATATGGGCCCCTCGTAGCTTGTCTCTTTGCTTGTAACGCGAGCAGGAGCGGAGGCATGCCGTGTGTCTAAGCGTTTTGCATCTCTTTGCCAATCTTGTAGCTGAGGATCTTGTTCCAGTCAATCTTGGTACGGGTGACGGGAAGCTGCCGACGTAAGGCCTTGAAGGTGGTGTCAGACATGGTCTGGTAGTTCTCACTGATGGCCGTCTGGAAAACAAAGGGCAGGGGAAATCTCACACATCATAGATATCATCATATTATAGAAGAATTCATTTCTTCCTCCATCAAGAGTAACATTCAATGACAGTACTGTAAAATAATGACTAACTAATCAAATCAACTCGAAAACAAACCTGGTAATCATTCTCAGCATTTTCGATGATTTTGACAAATTCCTTGGCAGTCTGTACCTCATTCTGTTGAAATATAAGAGCAAAAAAAAAAAAAAAATCATTATTCCTAATGGTAAATATATATATATATATATATCTATATATATATCTATATATATATATATATATATATATATATATATATATATTTTTTTTTTTTTTTTTTAAATAAAATTATGGTTTTATTTCATTTTGGTGATTTTGTTCAAAATTAAATGGATTTGCTGGGCAATTTCTTTTTCCTTCCTCTCTTTTTAACTTCTCAACAAAGAACAGGAAGTATGTGGTGCAAGTACAACAAAATGAAAAGTAAAAGGAAGAACATCAGGTGTTTAACTGAATTGATCATTCTCATGTTGCCATAGTGAGCATTGGGAAATTGAGATGGTTGTGAAAGTTTGAGGCAGCAGGATGTCTAAATGAATAGTATATTATGGCAAGCCAAACTGTACATCTAACATTCACAATTAAAAGTTATTATAATTAATACCAATTAGCTTAAGCAAAGATTCTTTAACAGATGCTTATTCTAATTGTACAGGCTTAAACAAAATCCCAATTGAGGTGGCGTTAATATATACTACTAGAGGTGTGACAATACACTTGGTTCACGAGACAATACACGATATTAGGCGCACAAGATGATATTTTAATAACATTTTTTAAGAAACCTTCAATGACGAAATATGACTAGAAAAATAGTCTTTTATTTGACTGAAAGTGACAAAAGGCAAAACAATACAGGTGCAATTTGAAATGTTTTAACTAATCTAGTGCTGTCACTAACAATTATTTTGGTGATCGAGTAATCGGTCAATTATTTTGACGATTAATCGGATCATTTTTGTGGGAATAAAAATAGACCCAAGTGAACAATAGCCTTCAAATTGACTTAAAATACATATATAATAACAATGAGGCAATAATAATTGGTTTGAAAGCAAGTAATCATATGGTCTTATTGAACAACACTGTTAGGGCCCCATCATATACCCGGCGTAATGCGATACCAGGCACGACGCAAGAGTTTTTGCTAGATTCAGCCTGACGCAGCTATCATTTTCACACCCAGTGCATGTGTTGTTTAAATAGCAAATGCACTCTCGCCCTGCACTATTTGCAAATCTCGCAAATGCACTATCATAATGGACAGTCATTACATGTATCAGAATGACCTATTTGCAGTAATGAATGAAACTGGCTAATTATTTGACCAATCATGGCAGTACACACATGTATTTGAACTGACTCTTCAGGTTGAGGGTGTTTATATTAAATATATGTAATTAGCAATCTGCCATGGTGCAAGCACACCCGGCTTTTAAAGGGAATTGGAGATGTGACTCTGATTGGTTTATTGCACGTTACATCCAAAACACACCCATGACTCATTAAGAGACTAGGTACAATCCTTTTGGACCATGCGCATGGTGCGGCAACCATTTTTTCCATATTTAAACTAGCAAAACTGGATTTGAAAACGCCCTTAGTGCACCTGCGCCATGCGCTTCAGACCATGAGCTTAGATCATTAAAATAGGGCCTTTAAAGTACATAATGTAATATACATAACATAAACATTGTGTATTATAATGCCTGCAAGGAACCAACTGATTGTTGGTGATTGTTGTTGTTACACTTTACAGCAAGATCAAATCCTTGTTTAATATTGACCAAATAGCATTTCATTGAACAAGATCATGTGGCCATCTGTCAGAAGCTAGTTATTTTAGTTTTTAAAGTTTTAAATATGGATATTTTTCTTACACAAACGCATTGCTTCGCTTCAGAAGGCATTTATTAACCCTCCGGAGCCGTATGGAGTATTTTTATGATGGATGGATGCACTTTTTTGGGCTTCAAAATCTCATCCTCTATTTAGTGCCATTATAAAGCTTGGAGGAGCCAGGACATTATTTAATATAGCTCCGATTGTATTCAACTGAAAGAAGAAAGTCATATACACCTAGGATGGCTTGAGGGGGAGTAAATCCTGGGGTAATTTTCATTTTTGGGGGAACTAACCCTTTAACTAGTAAATATTCTGATAGGTAGCAACAGAGCTAACTATGCAAATCTAAGAACTCAACAACAAAGAGCTGAAAGAACAAACAGTATCAGCAGATGTACCAAAAAGACGTAATTTGCTTTATCTATTAATAAAGCACCACGCCCATTGTCATTAGCAATATTATTCTTAGGGCAGCTGGCTGTTCCTTTATTAGGCAGGTTGTTTGTGTTGTACTGACTCATTAACAGGAAGTCTTGGGTTTAAGGACTCACACAAAACCCAAATAACTTACGGAGATGACCAGAGACTCTTGCACATCCTTGTGGCTGACCAGCTGCACGTTGCCATCCTCATAATAATGAACCTGGATCTTCAGCACTCCCACCACCTGAGCAGTGGGTTGAGAAATGCTGAATTTCCATTCCGATCGGCAGCGCCCGTTCCTGCATGCAGAAAAATGGTGGAAATTCAACGGTAATTAGTCTTATGAACAAAAAAAAAAAAACAAAAAAAAAAACAAGACTGTTAGCATTACTGGTAGTTTTATTGTAGAAAGAAACTGATGTTGCATGCAATCCTGCATAATTATTTGCACAGAATTATTACTATAGTATGCAAAGACCATTCCTAGAAATCTATGGTATGGATACGACATCTCAAAGAAAGATGTTCTTTTGTGCCATTAAGTCATGTGTTGTGCCGTCCTTATGTGTGAAAGAGCAAAGCTAGTTTATCAGTACAGTGTGTAGGTGACCTTTGCTGTCTAGTGCACCTATTCTCCATTCAAAAGACATATAATTGTATCTAGATACAGTAAGGTCATGATCTGGGTGGGGCAGAGCTCATGTCACACATTTTAAGATCATATATCATAATTGGAACAAAGCCAGTAACTGCGACAGGCATAGAGCCTCATTCAAGGCAAGGAGTGAATAACTATTACGTTTTTTTTTTGTTTTTTTTTTACATGCTAGGGACCATTCATACATAAGTTTTTGCTTTGAAAAATACAAGATGCGGGTAGTAGAATGGGGGGGGGGAAAAAAAACAAGGTCTCGAGACCTTTTTTTTTAAAAAAAGCTGAACTTCTTTTGAACTTCTGCAAAACACATAAGACGCAAGCTTAGCGCTCAAGCACGTCCATCTAGCTTGTTTACATAGAAAAACAATGCAAAAATAGAGCAGTGGAATGGAAAAACACATTCTGTGCGAACCGGCTCTAAGAGTATCAGTCAAAAGTCTGGACACACCTTTTCATTCTTTATTATTACCATTTTCCACAGTTTAATACAATAGGCTTTCTGTCAACCAACTTGACCGGGTGCATCCTGGGAAATTTATACATTGAAGCAACTGTTTTAATGGGAATGCAAGATATTTTCAACATTAACTGGGATTAGTCTGTGATTTTACTGCAGTCAGAATCAAGGATGTCGATTAATAAAAACACAACATGAAATACTACTGCTAGAAATAATTTAAAAAAATAATAATAATAATAAAAAAAATGTATCTGTGTACTTTCCGCTGAGTTGAACATCTCTGGACTAGAGGTCGACAGCATTTATTAACCTCAGTTAATATTACAAATGGAATCTTTTTTAAAGTGTTACCATTTTATATAAATCCAAACAGTCAGCTAGTGTCAACTTTAACAGATGTGAATGCGATAACTTCACATCAATATTCACATCAGAGAAGAAAGTACATTGTTTTTGTCGCGTTTTTATCAATCATGATTTATCACTACTTGTGTGCTTTTTCTGGGTGAGACGGAGTGAACTGCAGCTCTAACGGCAGCGCTAAAGTCATGCAAAGAAGACAAACAGGTTAGGATTTTCATTAAATAAATTAAATTTCAGTTTTTTTCACCTAACCCGATCATAAACCCCTAGAACACTTGGAATACACAGCACGTGTCGCATGGGATCATTCTTTGATACTTTTACGTCTTTTTTAAAGCTTGATGGTGGTCGCTATTCACTGCCATTATACGGCCGTGTGCGAGCAGGACACTTTCTAAATATTCTCCTTTTGTGGTCGTAAAAAAGAACGAAGGGCATACGGCATTAGAACAACACCAGGGTGAGTAAATGATGACTTAAAAGGATAGTTTACCCACAACTACAATTTTGTCTATGTTGTTCCAAACCTGTATGAGTTTCTTTTTATCTGCTGAATTAAAGAGATATTTTAAACAATGTGGGTAACTGTCTGGTTACCAACATTTTTAAAAATATCTTCCTTTGTGTTCAGCAGAAGAAAGAAACTCATACAGGTTTGTAACAACTTGAGGGTGAGTAAATTATGACAGAATTTACATTTTTGGGTGAACTATCCCTTTATAGCTCAAGTCATACTATTAAAAACAGGACAAATAAATAAAGAAATTACCAGAAATTTTTGGGCTGAAACTGATGACCCTCGATACAGGCAATGATGGTTTGCTGTCCATCAATGGTTTTCCCATAAACCTAAAGACACCAATACCAAAAAAATAAAAAATAAAAAATAAAAAAATCAGCAAACGTGTAGCATAAAACACTCTCACTGCTTTATTAAATGAGCTATTCCTTTAACATAAACCAAAATGCGATCTAGTGAACTCACAGTGCAGACTCCAGTGGGGTAATGGTCTTTAACATACGCCCTCAGAGCTTCATCGCAAGCATCCCTCCACGGCCTGAGGGCTGCCTCACCCTCATAAGACTGTGGGTCAGTCGCCTCTTTCCTCAGGTGGTCAAACTTGAACGACTGTTTCTTACGAGGGTCAAAGAATCGGCCGTGGCCAAGGTCTCCATGCTCTGTGATCAAAACCTGCAGTTTGGAAGCAGTTCAAGTGCAATTTAATAAAAGATTCAGTTTAAAACACACATTTTTTCCTGCTGTAGATTTAAGGGTTTTGACTACCATTAGTTGTTTTCTTTATCAACAGAATATGGTATTCACAACCCATTACAATCCATACTGTATTAGACCCAAATGTGAGTTTGCTAAAACGGTGCCTAAACAATTATTTGGCTATTGGTTAACATTAAAGTTATAGTTCACCCAAAAATGAAAATTCTGTCATTAATTACTCACCCACAAGTCGTTCCAAACCTGTAAGACGGAACATAAATTAAAATATTTTTGATGAAATCTGAGAGATTTCTGTCCCTCCATAGACAGCTATGCAACTATTACTTTGAAGCTTCAAAAAGTTCATAAAGAGATCGTAAAACTAATCCATATGAATTGAGCGGTTCAGTCAAATAAAAAAATTCTGAAGAGACTTGATCGCTTTATATGATTAAATTTAGGCTTTTATTCACATATAAACATTGAACAGTTGCGTAGCTGTCAACGGAGGCACACAAAGCTCTAAAATTTCATCAAAAATATCTTCATTTGTGTTCCAAAGATGAACTTACATCTTACGTGTTTGGAACGACATGCGGGTGAGTAATTAACGACAAAACTTTCATTTTTGGGTAAACCAACCCTTTAAAGTGACCGTCTCTATATAACATTGTGTTCTTTGGAACCGTGCACAGGTAAATCATGCACAAAATGACAAGGAATGAGTGTTAAAAACCACACACAGAGATTGTGACAGTACCACTTCTCACGCAAGCTTGACAACACACTTATGTCACGCGTCACAACTTTACTCTCATTAACGCTCATATGACAGTAGACCAGAAACATTGATTTATATATTTTTTAAAAAGTTAAAAAATATTTTTATTTTTCTTAAACACACCTATCGTTACACTTCAGAAGACATTAATTCAATCAATCAATCGTATGGATTACCATCACAATCTCTGTGTGTGATTTTCAAGCATCAAACAAGTGGCAGCCTTTCAATGGCATTATATGGACTCGCAGAGATGGATTATTTTCCTAAAAATCTTTGTTTATCTGAAGAAAGAAAGTCATATACATTGTGGATGGCATACATGAGATGAGTAAATGAGAGAATTTAAATTTTTGGCTGAACCATCCCTTAAAGAAAGTAAATAGGGTCCATTTTAGGCCTGTCGCGATTGGTCGATATAATCGACTGCGTCAACGCTGATAATTAGTCATTAATTAGTCAACGCTGATAATCATTTTATGTTATCTTACCTTTTAAATTTCGTTTTCACGCTTTGACTAAAATACCAACAGTTTCCTCCACACCACTAGTGTGAGCTAACGTTACGCGCATCACGTCAAAGTTTCCATGGATGGCGGGTAAAGCGGAGTCGAGTGCGATGTCAAACGAGTTGGTTAGCAAAGGTTTTCAAAGGCCAAAGGGGTCTAAAGTATGGGAGTACTTCATATTAGCTGATAATAAAAAGGTGGTTTGTACACTCTGGTTTCGTTGGCATATCACAGCAGCACAAGCTTGATGCATGAACATCTGAAGAGGAAACATATAGGGGCTATTCTGGATGATGGGCCACCGGAATAGGCAAAGCCACAGCCATTGTAAGTGTTTTGTCCATTAAATTAACTCAGCCTTTGTAGGTAGAACGTTTAAAATCCGACATCCTTTAAGCTGCTAAAGGGGCCGTTCACATATTGCGTCTTTTGCACGCCTATGCAAACATCTCTACTTTTCAGAATGCCGGTCGCGTTTTCCACGCGTTTTTAGATGCGATGTGTGAACGGCCCCAAATACTTTTTGAAGTAAGAAGTTGGGTCGCGAGGACTGGAATTGAGAACTACTGTAACGGTTAGATTGATCTGTGCCTGTGTTTGTTAATGTGCAGGCTTGATGTATCCTACCGTAATTAATTAATTTACTTTTTAATTTTGCCCGTTTTAAGGACATTTCATTGCGTGACGGTATAATAACATAACGGCATAAATGACATAACGAATAACATTTAAAAAAAACAAATTTATATATAATACTTATATATATTATACTTTTATTATGGTACACTACTGAATGCCAAAGTTGCAAGTTAAATAAAATGTTCTTAAGAAAAATAGTTGATTTTTGGTGGAAAATTAATCGTTTAGATTAGATTGTCGATAGATTAATTGATATAAAAATAGTTGTTAGCGGCAGCCCTAGTCCATTTCACTTCATGTCAACGTTAATCACCTGATCTTCACTTCCATCAAGTTTAGCAGGTGTGAACTGATCCATGTTGTACTGGGCAAAAGCACTGTCACAAACAGAAAACAATGTTTAGTATCATATTCAAAATTTACAGCATTAAAAATTCACAAAATCTTATCAAGGACTTTTGATAAAGCCACAGAGCTAAATATAGCACTTCTCCATAGATATATTCATATTGTGAAGGGGATTCTAAACTGAAAGAGACACTGAAAACTGGATTTGCATAAATGAATCTTGGCTGAAGAAAACAGACTTATGAAGGAGATGGGGAGGATAGTAACATAATATACATTCAAATAGAACAATAAATACAGGCTACTCACTGAGCCGCCCCTTCCCTGAGCAGATTGTCATTATTGAGCAGTAGCCGCACATCTGAAAACAAAGAAAAGGTGTCATGTGATATCATGTGAACATTATGATGTCAGCGAGTGACACCGCATCTTAAATGTATAGTATAGTTGTTATAATGTAATTCTACCTAACATGCACTACTGTTAAAAAAAACTTGGGGTCATTAAGTTTTTTTTTTTTTTTTTTTAAATAAATTAATATTATAGGATGCATTGAATTGATCAAAGTAACAGTCAATACCTATATAATAATAATGTTACAAAACTTTCTATTTTGAATACATGCTGTTAAACTTTCATACTTTTTTTGAACTTTTTATTTATCCCAAAAAATCCTGAATAAAATGTTTCAAGGATCAACATTAAGCATTACAACCTTTTTCAAAATTGATGATAAGAAATGTTTCTTGAGGAGCAAATCCGCAAATTAGAATGATTTCTGAAGGATCATGTGACACTGAAGACTGGAGTAATGATGCTGAAAATTCAGCTTTGTCATCATTCACAAGAATAAATGACATCTTAAAACATTTTAAAATAACTGTTTTCTATTGAAATATGTTATAATATTTTACAATATTACTGTTTTTACTGTATTTTTGATCAAATAAATGCAAGCTTGCTGAGCAAAATAGACTTTTTTCAAAAGTCTTAAGCTCTTAAAATTAAGAAAGTACAAAATATGCCAGGTGTGCTCTGTCTTTTTCATATCTGTATACATTTATCATGAACTTTTTACCATTGAAGACTTCATTGAACTCTCCAGGGGGAGCATGGATGACAAAATTTGCAGCAATGCGGACCTGTGGAAAAACAAATGTAAAACTTATGAAGAAAATGTGAGCGCTGCTTGCACATGCAAAATTCATCTCTAGTGTTTATTTAAACCCTACACTTTTAGAAACCCAAGAAAAACTGTCACTTTCAAGAATGGGTGGGGTGTTATGCATACACAAACTAGTTTTATATGCATAACATATGCATTTCCAAAGAATCTTAGAGCCACAAACAACTTAACCAACACTTATCGGCTAAAGGATGTTGGTATTTTGCACTTCCTTTGAAAACAGGTTAAACGATGCCTTAGTAACACACTGTGCCCACATCGGGTCACTCCTTAGAAGGCGGCAGGGTTGAGGCTTTTCTTAGCAGTGCACATGTAAGCATTATGGGCCAGGCAGTGACACCGAGTCCTGCATTGGCTCCATGGACAACTCCCATTCTGGACTCTTTCCAGAACCTCTACAGGGTCTGTCTTCACTGACAAATCTAACAAACAAATACTGTAAAGACCACCTGTTGGGTATTCGGTCACGCTGCAAATGGGAAAAAATTAATCACAATAATAATAACAGCCAATTTGGTTACGTTGTTTGGAAATGCAATGGTTTAAATTAAATTGTAAGAATTATCAAAGACATGCAAACCATCTACTGAAGAAAATATGTCACAATTTGCACATCATATAACAACTTTTAATTCTGTGGAAAGTGTAGACGTTATCTAGGATGATGCCTAAAGTTTTGTTTCGCCAAAACATTCCTTGCATCGAAGCTAAAATATGTGCAACAAAATCATAACTGGTCTTGACGTTTTTCTGACGGTTGCCATTTAATCAAGAGACGTAGATTAGTGACAACGATTTGCGCTGTCTGTCATAAATGCGATTTTATATCACTGAAACTAGGCCTGGGCGATAAAACGGTATCGATATTTATCGACGGTACGTTTTACTCAGTAACGATAGAAAAAATGTTCGATATAACTCTCGATATAGTTTCACTTAAATGCGTCAAAATGTAAACAGACATGAAGTTGCGCAATCGGCACGTGAAATCAGAACACACAAACACATGAAAATGAGGGCTGTACCTGCCGGCGACGAGGAGATTGTGAATAAAAAAGGACATATCAGCCCGTCAGTGTGATTGACAGTGATTGACAGTGACAGTTTTATGGTTTCCTTACGTCTTACAGTTGATCTACTTCAAAGTTCGTCTTGAGAGAGCAGTTGTCATGTCGGTATAAACAGCTGAACAGTGTTTTCAGCCACACAGTATCTTTATTTCAGTGTTACAAATATTCAAATTATCACAGAAATACTGAGATAGAAGTTTACAGTTCAGATATAAGCACTAATGTTTGTTATCGATCAAAGTTGAGCAAATCAGCTTCTGAAAGAAACTTGGCGCTGAAAACGACGCATTTATCGATTACATTGTTTCACCACCAGGTGGCGACAAGTTAGTGTTAAAAAATGTATTTGAATCTTTATTCAACAGATTCTTTCAAATACACTGATTCATCCAGTAATGAAACAAGAGTATTTATGAGTGAGACATTGAATCATACATCCAAACAGATTTTTAAAAAGTAATTAATTCAAATAAATCAAATTTTAAAATAGACTGCAGCAATTAATATTTTGTCAGAACCTCTAGTAATAAATTACCTGTTTTGTTTAGTTGTCATTCAGAATCGTGATCTTAGTTTGACAAAATAAAAGTTTCTCAATTTATCCATAATTTTGCAGCTCTAAGTTTCTTTAATGCTTATTTAGTTAATCTTCATATAAAATATAAGAAAGATTTTTTTTTTACATTTTATTTTTTATTTAAAATTACTTGTTGTTTGCCTTAAAAATGCATTGGTTAAATTCAAACTTTTTTTTTCTACTGTCCTTTTAAAAAAAAAAAAAGTTTATTACATTTCTTTCAATAATTATCGATACCGAACAATATGAAATATTATATTGTGATACATTTTTTTAGCTGTATCGCCCAGCCCTAACTGAAACAAACATAAACTAGCTTCCTACTACTGTTTGGGGATTTTTTTAAAAATAAATTAATACTTTTATTGAGAAAAGATGCACTGAATTGATCAAAAGTGAAGTAAAGACATTTATAATGTGACAAAATATTTCTATTTCAAATAAATGTTGTTCTTTTGAACTTCTTATTCCATCAAAGTATTCTGAAAAAATAATAATAATGCAGCATGCATGGCAAAAATGTATTGGACCCTGGGATGTTTTTTTGCCTGACAGCATTTCTAAAACATAAATTTGCTATGGATGCAGAAATAAAGCACACATTCACATTTTCTGTTCCAGTCACCATGACAAAAAGAATTTGGTGTTCTTGGTTTCCTTGCCTAGTCACATGCTCAAACAAGTTAACTGTGATTACTGATAAGCGGTGAGGTTAAATGAATGAATTACTGTAGCAGATGCATTAATAACATGCCCACACATGAAAATCTACAAATGATTCAAAATCTATAGAAAAACAGCCTGTTTTCCACTGGTATACTTAAAAGAACGGGGTTTTTTGTGGTTGAATTCTGTCTTGCTCACACTTTTAGTAGGAAGAAGGAATCTGCTCAATTCCCATACAATTGCTTTCAATTAATATGACAAAACGAAAATGAAAATTCTGTCATCATTTACTCACCCTCAAGTTGTTCTAAACCTGTATGAATTTATTTTTTCTACTGAACACAAAAGAAAGTATTTAAAGAATGTGGGTAACCAAACCATTGATGGACAGACAGTATGGAGAGAAAAAAAAAAAAAATCCATCAACTGTTTGGTTACTGACATTTTCAAAATATCTTCTTTCGTGTTCAGCAAAAGAAATAAATTCATACCGGTTTGGAACAACTTGAGAAGGAGTAAATTATGACAGAAGTTTCATTTTTTTTAGTGAACTATCCCTTAAAAACTTTGAAACATACTAAAATAGTGTGTTCAACACTATTATCCTATACCTATAACAAAAAAAAAAAAAAAAAAAAAAAAAATTATTTTAATTTTTTTTTTAGCATAGGCAATCTTTGGCTGTCACAGATGTTAAACAATATATCAGGAGTATCTATATAACACATTTATGCTACTCAATCTTAAGCAGTTTGCAGCTGCAACAAGCTTTCCACATCTAAGCATTTCTGAAATGCTTCTTCCCTCCTTCAATTGGCCTCAACACGACTGCTTCGGCTTTGCAAAGGCGGAGGGGAACATCCGCACATTAGAACAGCCCGTGACTCGCATCGGCACGGTAACAGAGGGAGAGGACGTGAGACCGGAAGAGCCGCGCGCATGTAAGAACATGTAGAAAGAGGGCTGGGTCACCCACACTCAGCTGAGAATACAAACAAGACCAGAACTGAGGTTGCGCCCCTGTTTCAGTGCAAGAAAAGCACTTCCCCTTGGGCTTAGTACATAAATCCAAAACGGCAAATGAAATTAAGCGATTTATATATGCGATAAGATTAGAAACAAAATACACATACATATTATATATATATATCAACAGTGATCTAAAATAAGTTTGTTATATGACACTTAACTGTCATAAACATGCTAAGTTATATGACAGAGAATAAAAAGTGCATTACTGTAAATATACATGCTGTTATAAACAACATATAAATTGTTAATCTTGATTAAGTGATTTTCCCCTTATTTAGATGCCTCACCAGCCAGCCTCTACTAATAGTCCGTAAACTCAATAATACTTCCGATGTTGATGTGAAACCGCAAATATTATCTCACAGAATACATTTTCAACAAGTAACAACCATATTAATCGCTGATCTCCGTTACCATCTACACAGTCTAGCGTCTCTGAGAGTGCGATCATCGATTAGATCGAGTTTCAGTTAGCCTGCTAGCTTCCTTAGCACACTCTTCATCGCGGATTTTATAGACTTTAAAACATCCAATGTGCATAATAACATATATGACATGTTCATGACAATATAAAAGTTATATATATGCTAACAACAGACAAGGGAAAATAAATCAGTAGCCTGAATAGATAATCATATACCTTCTCCTCGTCGGTAAGCTGTTCCTCAAAGTCCGCCATCTTGGCTCAATTGGACCTGCCCTGTCAAACTGCATCACGGGAAAACAATCATAAACATGACAAAAGAGTTTAAAATTGCATAACTACCTACTCAACGTTATGTTTAACTATTGTCGTTTGTTTATTGCACTTTGCGTGTCACGTACGCTTTAATTAAAAATACATTAGATTGTGTTTTTAGCAGAAATTTCTATTTTTTTCTTTATGTTTTGATCCAGTAAAGGTTTAAGACTGAAAAAGTTGTCACTCATGTTTCAAGTAATTTGTATTCAAGCGAAATAATCATTTACAGTTTTATCCAAGCATATAACCTGTTGAAGATTACGTTTGTTTCATATATTTTGTAACCTGTTTTACTATTTATGCTCTTGAATTTCCATTATACAAGTATATTGTTTGTTGTTCTCAGTACCAAATATTAAAAAAATCTTGAAATACCCGAATATACAAGTTTCTATGTTTTAAAATAAATAAACACACCTTGTTTCTATATAATTATGGTAAACCAAATATTTAATTAATTAATTTTAATTTGTTCTGAGGTACTAGTGTTATTGTCTTACCTTGCTTTAACTGTTCATATTTAATGTCTAAATTTGTCAATTATATATTGTCTGCTCAATAAATTTTTTTTATCCATATTTGGTTATGCATACTAATAACTACTGGAATATATACGTTTCTCTGATTTGACGGAAATGAAGACGCCTAGTTCCTAAAATCAAGATCTACCAATCTTCATTGAATTTTGAATTAAACAATCCCATCCAGGTAATTAACTATCCATGAAAAGCGTTGCTCCCATACGGATGTTATGTAACACCACGGTTTTAGGGGGTGTCGCAAAAGAGTGTTTCTCATAATGAAATTTTATTTACACTTATGTTGACTTGTAAATGCGAAATATATAAAATTTACTCACTTCTATATTTATGTTGTTTATGGAGTGATTTAGCATTCAAGCAGTCCAGTAAATTATTTAATTAGTGAAGAAAATGTCATCGTTCATCAGTGCGGTAATTTGTTGATGTACCCTTGTTCACCGTTAGACTGCATTCAGTCAGTTTCGATTCCGGAATTGCCTAGACCAGATAACATCCCTATCGTAAACTACTGACACATAAACACCACCAGCACAATGCCTTCTCTCAGAACATCATACGAAGTAGGGCTTGACTTTCTACAGTTTCTGGGGCAGAGGATCTCTAAAACAGACATAAACGAACTTCGGGATATTTACAACTTTGAGTTCAAAAGGTTTGCAACAGTGACTCAGAGTCACCGGTTCAGTGTCTGGCTCATCTATTTTACAAGTTTTGCTTTATTTTGTCTTTGTAATAAGAATTTTTTTGTAATAATAAAAAATAGTGTGTTTTGTATACGATCGTTTCGTTTGTGTAAGATATTATTGACCTGTGTCAGCATGTCTTTTTCTACCTTGATGCAACAGCCTTTATTTTCCAGGCTGAACTTATTTGCATGCGATTGTTTGTTTTTCAGGGATGGAAGAAAAGAACCCACATTTTCCAATGTGATCAATGCCTTAAAAGTTTTCAATAAAGCCACTACAGGGAATGGGAAAGTCATGTTTCACGGGAAACCAAAGGTGAGAACTTAATTTTGTGTCTTTGGGTCAGTTTCTGTATGCTTTGAGATCTTCTAGTGTACTCATACAAGTGACAAACTAATTAACTTCAGCATCAAGCCATTTCATTTTGATTTTTAAGCAAGGAAGATAAATCATATAGCATTTTCATCTCTCTTCTCTCTCCTCCTCCTGACAGGTGCGTGTGTACTACTGCGATCAGTGGAAGTCCTTCACAAAGCAGAAGACCAAAAAGTCAGCCACAGATTCTGTCCCAGCATCCTCTTCCCCATCTCCTCCGACCACTAACCCTGTCCTGACCCCGAAGAGGAAGCTCGCTTCAGAAATCCTCAACAAACTCAGAGTAAAACGGTGATCGTCAGAGATATAATTCTGCCTGTTTTTGGCTGTCTAGGAAAAATAAAATCAACTTTAAATATATAATTCATGCGATGTGTGAAAAACTAATAATGAGAAGGTAATTACAGGCTTCTCTTCTCAATGGCACATTTTCCTTTTGAAACTTATTGTCAAGTGTGTCTTTGTTTTAGAGCTGAGCTCATCAAAGACAAAGGAGGTGTTGAAATAACCTCTGACCCTAACGCCAACAAAGGGAAGGTTATGTTTACCATCAAGGAGCTAGGGAAGCTGTTTGTGGTGAAGTTTCACATCGTAAACCGGGGCGAGAGCTGCGTCTACTTCACGTACTACACAGCCTTGCACAAGATGCGCTGCTTTACTCTCGTGGATAAGAGGAGAGTGAACCGTGTTTCTCCTCTTCTCCTCTGTCCAGGTGAGAAAAAGATTATTGAGATCATAATCTAACATAGATAGATAGATAAGAATAAATAAAAATGTATGTAGGTTGTCAGATGCTCACAAAAATTTCATATTAATATCTTCCTGCTAGGTGAGAGTTATGTTGTTCAAGTGCGATACAACGTCCACCATCACGGACACTTTCCAGCTACCATGTACTTTGAGTTCTGCCCAGAGGCGGATCCTCCTGGAACTGCTAAGCCCTTCTGCATAGTCCGGGAACTAGAGGCAGTGGTTCAGACCGGACTAGCTGGAACACTGGGCCCAGAGAGCCCATATAACCCCAAACAGAACAGACGACTCCGTCCAGAGAACAGGATTGTGGAAGAAGGGGTACCACCTGAGAGGTTCGATTTCTATCTATCTGTCTGTCTGTCTTTCTGTCTATAGATAGTATCTTCTATGTATCCATCCATCTATCTAAATTCTATCTATCCATCTATCTGTCTGACTGTCTGTCTATCTATCTGTCTGACTGTCTGCCTGTCTTCTATCTATCTATCAGTCTGTCTATCCATCTATCTGTCTGTCTTCTATGTATCCGTCTATCTATCTATCTGTTCGTCCGTCCGTCCGTCTTCTATCTCTCTATCTATTTATCTATGTACCGTCTGTCTGTCTGTCTAATGTCTATCCATCTATCTTTCTTTTATGTATCTGTCTATATATGTGTATAAATCAGTCTTCCATCCATCCATCTATCCATCCATCGTTTATCTATTCTGTCTACCTTTTAGCACACTAGCAGCTTACTTCCTAGTATGGTAAGCTGATTCAGTGTTGTTGAATCACTCTTCTTCCCATTTTATTTTTTTATAGTTTCATCACACATGGTCTGGAGATTATGGTGAAGTTGAAACCATATAATTACCCAGTCTACTTGAAGGAGTTGGCCAAACACAAGCTGGAGGACACAGAGCGCCTATCACCCTCAGTAAGACAGCAACTTCCCAGAGTGAGGCAAGCAAGCATGGACTCTTTTAGAACAAAGAAATTTTGTTAAAAACACAGCTCTCTCTCTCTGAGTGTGCATTGGTCACTGACATCTGTATGTTCTCAGGCGAGTGCTGGACACTCCGCTTTGCATGAAGATCTACACTGAGCGCTTTCACCTCCTTCTATACCTGGAAGAGATACAGATGGAGGTGGACATCAAGAAGTATGATCTCTATGGCAAGACCATGACCCTCGACAAAGCAAACAAAAGGTTGCTTGTTCTCAATGTGAGTGAGAAGCAAAATGATCTCCAGTTGTGTTCTTGTTTATGTCAGATGTTGCTACAGATATCATGATGTCAATCACAATTTTAGGTTCCTAATCTTAGGTTATCTTTGTCTCTGTCTTTAACTCAGGTACCAGGGGTGGCAGAGAACAGACCGTCCGTACTGCGAGGAGATAAACTGAATGTGTGTGTGTCAAAGGACAGGAACCAGCCCGTCACAGTCTATGAAGGCTATGTCCATTGTGTAGAACTTGAGAGAGTTAAACTCGGCTTCTCAAGAAAGTAAGAAATATGTAATATTACAAACAACGTTAACATGATACATAGCTTCCATAGATAGTAACTACATTGTGAAATGTTTTTTTTTTTTTTTTTTTTTAATGAATAACATTTTTTTATTTTAATTAATAATATGTAATAAATTATTTTTACTGAATTACTAAATAAATCTCAAATTCATTGTGTATATATACACTACTGTTCAAAAGTTTGGGGTCAGTGAGATTTTTATTTTATTTTTTTTGAAAGAAATAAATACTTTTTTAGCAAGGATGCATTAAATTGATGAAAAGTGACAGTAAAGACTTTTACATATTTACAATAAAAATCAATTTCAATAAATGCTGTTATTTTGAACAACTGTTTTTAATATTGATAATGATAAGAAAAGTTTCTTGAGCAGCAAATCAGCATATTACAATGATTTCTGAAGGATCATGTGACACTGAAGACTGGAGTAATGATGCTGAAAATTCAGCTTTGTCATCACAGGAATAAATTGCGTTTAAAAAATAATTTAAAATAGAAAATATAATAATATTATATTAGTATGTATAATATTTTTCAACTCTTTTTCAAACTTGACAGACACTAATAGCCTTCATTTAGACCATGAACTAACATTGCTACATTACAAAATTATTAACAAATCCTTAGCTAGAAAGTTAGACATTTCTGGTTTTAGACACATCCTACCTGAAAAAAAGTGATGCCTTTTTGGTTCTGTGTTTGTAGGCTTCTCAAGAAGTTTGTCAACAATATGAAGTTTGATGTAGAGTTCAACATCAGTCGCTTTCCCTTGAAGCTTCAGCATAGGGCGGTGGAGCTCGCTGTACAGCACAAACTGGGCGATGTGCTGTTCCCCTCTGATAAGGGCATTAAACACACTGCACTACCACACCTGAGGTCTGCACACAAACACACTCACACACATCTGTTTATGGACAGCTACAGTACATCTGCACATGTGTTAGGAATTTCCTGCTTGATGATGTCAGTAAGACATGAACACAAAGATACTGTAACTTGAGCTAAATGCATCTATGTAAAATATGAAAAACAGTGGTCTCAGACATTGTGTGTTTTAATAAAACCTTATTGTGTTCGTCCCCCAGAATGTTCAACAAAGATTTAGAGAACAACCCTGAGCAGAAGGCGGCAGTGCAACACATCCTGTCAGGCACATCCAAGCCAGCACCTTACTTGATCTTTGGACCCCCTGGTACAGGCAAAACTGTCACAGTAGTGGAAGCCATAAAGCAGGTGAAAGCATTCATAAGGACTACTTCATGTGTTTATTTCAGCGTTAAACAGCTGTGTGACTCATGACTTGTGTGTGTTTGTTGCATCAGGTGAATAAGTCAGAGGCCACGACCCATATCCTGGCCTGTGCTCCCTCAAACAGTGCCTGTGACCTCCTGTGTGAGAGGTTATTAGGATATGTGGACGGCCATCGCCTCTACCGACTTTATGCCCCCAGTAGAGACCCGAAAGCTGTACCGCAGAAACTGCTGGTAAGACATATGCATGGGGTATGTCTGAAAATGCCAAACTACTATTCTAATCGTATTCTTTGAAGTATGTGTCATGTACACAAATGTTCTGTATACATGGAATATGCAGATGATATGCAGAAGAACACAGTTTAAGAATACAATGCAATGCATTTTGATTCATGATTGACAAATGATTATTGGATATATTTAAATATAATATTTTGTTACATATTAATTAAATGTAAAAAAAAAAAAAAAAAATATTACATAGTATATCTATATTTAACATGTATATTATTATATATTAATATTATTTAAATATGTAATATAAGTAAATTGTTATATTAATTTATGCATATATATACATACAGTATATATTTATTATATATTAATATTATTTAAATGTTTCATTTATCATTATTAAGTAAAGAAAAAAATATATATATATATATATAGTTTCATATATAATTAATATATTAAAATATATTAATATTTTTTAAATATTTAAAAAATGTACACAGCTGTTGTCAACATTGATAATAATCATAAATGTTTCTTGAGCAGCAAATCAGCATATTAGAATGGAGTAATGATGCTGAAAATTCAGCTTTGCATCACAGGAATAAATTACTTCATAAAATATATTCAAATAGAAAACAGTTATTTTAAATTGTAATAATATTTCACAATATTACTGTTTTTACTGTATTTTTAATTAAATAAATGCAACCTTGGTGAGCAGACGAAACTTTTTTTAAAAACATTAAAAATCTTACCGATCCCAAACTTTTGAATGGTAGTGTGTGTGTGTGTATATATATATATATATATATATATATATATATATATATATATATATAATTATGTAATTATAATATGTATATGTGTGTGTGTGTAATGTGTGTAACAGAATATGTATTCCCAAATATCCATTCCAACAGAAACACAGTAACTGGAGTAAAGCTGAGGGCTGCTTCCTGCTTCCAATTAGAGAAGCTTTGATGGACTACACAGTCATTGTGGTTACACTGGTCACCGCTGGAAGGTACAGCACGCCCATCATAACACTAATATTGCACCTAAATCTTGATATTTTCTCGTTGTGCGCTGTATCGTAATAGTCCTGTCATAAAATAGTCCTGTGCTAGCTAGGATGTTCTGCTCTGGTGGCTAAAAATGAATATCTATTTGTGTGCTCTTCAGGCTTGTGTCAGGAGGTGTTGCTAAGGGTCACTTCACACACATTTTCATAGATGAGGCTGGACAAGCCGTGGAGCCTGAGTGTATCATCGGGGTTGCAGGTAAAAGAGGAAGGGTTGGGAGAGAAGGACAAGAACATGAATTAAAACACAAAGAGATAAACAGATTGTTTATTTCTTTATTGCGCTCACTCACTCTCTGTGCCAAAGGTTTGCTCGACCCTGTGAAGGGCCAGCTGGTTTTGGCCGGAGACCCGCAGCAGTTGGGCCCCGTTTTGAGATCCCCACTGGCACAGCTACACGGACTGAGTACTCAAATATTTTTCACATATTTTTACATTGGTTTCTTCTTCTTTAAGGATTAGTTTAGGATTAGGAAAATTACCTGATAATTTACTCACCCCCATGTCATCCAAAATGTTTGTCTTTCTTTCTTCAGTTGAAAAGAAATTAAGGTTTTTGAGGAAAACATTCCAGGATTTTCCTCCATATAGCGGACTTCATCAGTTACCATCAGTTTCAATGCAGTTTCAAGGCTCTGCACGATCCCAGACGAGGAATAAGTGTTTTATGTAGCGAAACGATCTGTCATTTTCTAAAAAAAATTATATACTTTTTAACCACAAATGCTCGTCTTTCACTAGCCCTGCCATGCGCCACGCTTTACGTAATCACGTTGGAAAGGTCACGTGTTACGCAAGCGGAAGTACCAAGCAAGTGTTTACAAAGCAGTTGGGTTTAAGACTAAGTCAAACGGCGTTTACAAAAATGTTGGACGATTTTGATGTTGGAGGAGAAAATGAGATGGAATTTTTCGCCCTGCCGCAGTACTTCCGCCTACGTCACGTTACGAACGTGATTGCGTAATGCTTGGCTCATCGCAGAGCTAGTGCAAGATGAGCATTTGTGGTTAAAAAGTATACTATTTTCATTTAGAAAATGACCGTTGATCGTTTTGCTAGATTAAGACCCTTATTCCTCAGCTGGGATCGTGTAGAGCCTCTTGAAGCTGCACTGAAACCTGCTGGTAACTGAAGTCCACTGTATGGGGAAAAATCCTCAAAAACCTTCATTTCTTTTCAACTGAAGAAAGAAAGACATAAACATCTTGGATGACATGGGGGGTGAGTAAATTATCAGGAAATTTTAATTCTGAAGTGAACTAATCCTTTAACTCAGACTTCAGTCCTAACAGATATCATTTGATATACAACAGGTCAGTCCCTCCTGGAGAGGCTAATGAAACAGAACACTCTCTATCAGAAGAGCCAGGATGGTAATTCTGTATATGACAGCCGCTTCGTCACCAAACTTCTCCGCAACTACAGGTACTGATGGGGTATTTTTCCTACCATCAAATTTAAATGCCATAAGTGATGACGGATGACTTATTGTTAAGTTATTTTTGCCCCATCCTAGGTCTCATCCTGCCATCCTCAAGATCCCCAACGAGCTCTTCTACGAGAATGAGCTGCAGGTGTTTGCAAACCAGATGGAGCGGGAGGCCTTCTGTCACTGGGAGCATCTCCCTAAGAAGGTACCAGACCACTGTACAAAAGCTCCTTTGGGTTTTTTTTGTCTGCCAATGATGTAAGAAGCAAAGAAATGTGCTGGTTTTTGTAGATAATTATACTAAGTGGCATTGAATGCTTGAATCTGGTTGATGAACGTTCTAAGGGGTGCAATTATTTTACGGCTAAAGTAGTTCCAGGCAGGTTTTGACCGCATTACATGTCCATATCACTTCGCAAAATGATTTCAGTTATTTCAAAGGTCCTTAGTCACAAACAGCAAAAGAACCAAAACCCACAACAACACTGATCAAGCAAATAAATATAGTAAACAATAGGATAAAAACAAAACTTTTCACAAAATTGTTTTATTATGTACTGAAAGCACATACTCTGCTTCTCCTGCTCTCTCTCCCACTCAAATGCACACACATACAGTACAGACGGACACACACTCGCACAGAAACACGTAGTCAGTGCTGCGCTGATGATTTTATCTGTAAAATAGTTTAGCAACTTAAAAGCTACATGACATTTCTCACTAGCGAGGTAATAACGGCACTGTTCTTGAAGCAGATAAACTTACGGTTTCGCTATTAGTAGAGAAGCTGCTGCTAAACACTGGTGAGAAAATTCTGTCATCATTTACTCACCTTTATGATGATCCAAACCTGTATGAGTTCCATTAGTCTGTTGAACACAAAATAAGATATTTTGAAGAATGTTGGTAACCATATAGTTGAAGGTAGCCATTGACTTCCATAGTATTTTTTCCTACTGTGGAAGTCAATGGCTACCGTCAACTGTTTGTTTACCAACATTCTTCAAAATATAACAGAAGAATGAAGTTGCAAATATTGTACATTAAAAGAATAAAGCACTTTTCTTGTTTCTGTGATGAACAGGGATTTCCTGTCGTGTTTCATGGAGTGATGGGGAAAGATGAAAGAGAGGCCAACAGTCCCTCATTCTTCAACGTGACCGAGATCGAGGTCATCGTCAGCTACCTCAACAAGCTCATGGAAACGCAGGGCAAGAAGGGCCTGCCAAAACTCAGCGCCAATGACATTGGCATTATCGCTCCTTACAGGAAACAGGTAAGACTGAGAAACGTCTTAAAATTGGAGTAAAATGTATTCTATTACTAATGAAAAATGGCAACATGTTGAAAAGGAGAAGTAAAAAAAGAAAAGGTTCAAACTCAACTCTTTAACAAAAGGTTTTTCATTCATTTAAGGTGGAAAAAATTCGAAAAGCTCTGAACACTGTGGCGGAGATAAACAAATGGAAAGATATCAAGGTTGACCTGTGATTTATTTTTTTATTTTTTCCCCTCAAATTGCCTCTCTGAATTCAGAATAAGTCATTTCTGCTGCTTGATTATTTGGCTCTTGTAGGTGGGGTCAGTGGAAGAGTTTCAGGGTCAAGAGAGAAAAGTCATCATAGTTTCCACTGTCCGAAGTAGCATCAACTATGTCAAGATGGACCAAGACTTCAACATTGGCTTCCTCTCAAATGAAAAGGTATATACGTCATCTCAGTTTGATAAGTTGGATATGTACCTTTTTACCAATTTTACTTTACTAAATCAAGTATATAAATATATAAGTATATACATATACACAACCTTACAAAATCTTGGGGTTGGTAAGATTTTTTAAAATGTTTTAGAACGTCTTTTACGATCATTAAGGCTGCATTTATTTGATCAAAAATACAGTAAAACAGTAATATTCTGAAATGCAATTTATTCCTGTGATGTCAAAGCTGAATTTCAGTCTTCAGTGTCACATGATCCTTTAGAAACCATTCTAAAATTATGATTTGCTGCTCAAGAAATATTTATTATTATCAATGTTGAAAACAGTTGTGCTGCTTAATATTTTTGTGGAAACAGTGATACTTTTTTAGGATTCTTTGGGTTTTGAAAAGTCTTTTGTAACATTATAAAAGTTTTTTTCTGTCACTTTTGATGAATTTACTGTGTCCTTGCTGGATAAATTAAATTATTTAAAAACAAGCGTACTGACCCCAAACTTTTGAAGAGTCGTAGAGAGATCAACAAGAGCTACTGGTTGGCATTTTTGGAATCAAATACCTTTTAGCTGCAAGAGTAAAAGTTAAGAAGTTTATCACAGAAAAATGAGGAACAGAGGTCAAACACGTGTTTCTGACCATCTGTTTGGACTTAAGATTAGAGAAATTATCATGCCAGCCAATCCTGTAGTAAACACGTTCTGTTGCCCACAGAGGTTTAATGTGGCCATGACGAGAGCCAAAGCCCTGCTCATTGTGGTGGGAAACCCAGTTATCCTAAGCAAGGATCCTACTTGGCAGAGGTAAGACCTTAGTTATGCATGTTCCTCTTAAGCTTAACCTGACACCAATCCGATGGCAACTAGTCTCAAACTTTAATGGCATGCTGCAGATCACTTACAGACCATTCTGAAGGATACATGGCTTGAAATTAGCAAAAGCTTAATTAAAAATGGCAAGCTTTAAACTGATTGGTTATCAACATCTTTTATAACATACCATATTAGCATTTCTTTTGCAAAACAATGAGCTAGCTTTACATTGGCCACATGCCTAAAAGGAAAAATCTTTTTGTTTTCTTATACTTACAAGTTTGGACTCTAGATCTATGACTGTTACTAGATTTATTTGTTCATAGATTTGAAACTGGAAAGAGGTCTGTTTAATTTCAGGAAATAGATCCAAAGTGTCACACTAAAGGCCAGTTAACACCAAGAACGGTAACTGTATTTGCGTCCACACCAACGCACAATAGCGCTCTGTTTATTATAAGTGCATGCTGCAGTTGTCTGTCACTTTAAATGTTTAAGCTCTTTAATGGATTCTGATTGGCTGTAAATGTTTTTATCGTTCATCGGTGTTAAGAGTGATTCCAACGATATAATTTCTCTGTGCATTTATCGTTATAGTTGTGGTGTGGATTATTCTTTTAGATTTAGAACAATTTTTAGAACTATAACACTATATCTAGTTATCATACATGGTGTGAACTGGCCTTAACCGATAATCTGTTCTGTACTGTATGCAGTAGTTTATTAGTGTGTATTTGTTTGCGTAGGTTTATCCGGTACTGTGAACTTGAGCAGGGAAACACTGGCTTTGACTACAAAGATGCTGAAGGAGAGGAGGACGTGGTCAGCCGGCTGGCATCTTTAAAAATCAGCTCTGATGGTACGCAGCCTTACATAACACATCTAGACCTGAAGTGTGACTGTGTTATGTACTCCTATGACTCATTGCGTGTTTATGTCTAGATACTGACGAGAGCCCACTACAGCAGCATGTGCATCCGGAGTGGAGAGCTGAACAATGAGGACCAGATATTCAATTAAATGTGACAATCAGTTTACATCCAGAGAAAATGGGAAATCAATTTATTTTTTATCAGTAAAGCAGTATTGAATTATCGCAAACTCATTTAATGTTGATTGCAGCCAGTAAAATGATGCATATGACTGATTCATTTCATAATTCAGCAAAACAGTCAATTCAAATACTACTGAGATAATCCTGGAGAGATTCTGGCACTTATGCAAACTGATGTAGATCAAAGATCACAGTCGCAATATCGCTTTTACTAATCATTCAAACAGCTACGTTTTTTTTTTTTTGCTTTTTTTCAACAGTGTATTAGGCCTATTTCAAATCTTCATAGCACTTGATCACTTTACTGAAAGTAATTAATTGAAACAGTGTTTCTACTAAAAGTTATAGGGTCAAACATTTTTTTAAATGGCTATTAAAAGCTATTTAAAATGACTGTCTCAGTAATTGAAAATGTATGTCAATGTGCAACTGGGTGGTTTACATATAAGCCTGAAAAACATAAAAAAAAAAAAAAAAAAAAAGGCATAAAAAATATTGAGATGTGTTGTACTGACTCTTGAATTTCCAAAAATATATCTGGTCTTTTAGATTTTGTATTGGAAGTTGGATTTATTCACCAATTTGTTGCATTTGTGCCTAAAATTGTCATATGGTGTGACATATGGTGATGAAAATGAAATATACTCTGCCTACGTAAATAACTTCACCATAAATCTTATTTATCATTACTATCTGTGCCAACAACTTTTCAACAATATCTAGTGATGGGCGATTTCAAAACACTGCTTCATGAACCATGAATCTTTTGTTTCGAATTAGTGATTCAGATTGTGTATCAAACTGCTAAACTGCTGAAATCACGTGACTTTGGCGCTCCGAACCACAGATTCGATTCGTAAAGCTCCGAAGCAGTGTTTTGATATGGGCCATCACTAGATATTGTTGTTTTTTTGGCACACAAAAAGTATTCTCGTCACTTTATAATATTATGGTTGAACCACTGAACTCACATGAACTGTTTTAAATATGTTTTGAGTAGCTTTCTGGATCTTGAGAGGTTCGGTGACATTGCTGGCAATAGAGACCTCACGAGCCATCGGATTTCATCAAAAATATCTTAATTTGTGTTCTGAAGATGAACGAAGGTCTTACGGGTGTGGAGCGACAGGAGGGTGAGTAATTAATAACAGAAATTTCATTTTTTGGTGAAATAACCCTTTAATTGGATGGGTAATATTAATGTTCACCATTAAATTCTTTTAAAAAATGTTTTGATTATTTATTTATCATTAAAAAAAGGTATGTAATATTGTGTGACAAATGTATCATATGGTGTGACTTGGAAAAAACAGTCACACCATATGACGTTTTGTTCAGTTAAGATAATCTCTTGGTTAACTAAAAACAGCTAGTTTATACTTAGCATGCAAATTGCAATGATTTTTTAAGTAAAATTTGTAAAATAAAAAAAAATAAAAAATTATTTTTATGTAAATAATGTCACACCATAATACACAAAACATTGACCACTAGTGAGCAAATAAGATACAGAGCTTTTTAAGTAAAAATCAAAAAGTCAGAACTCACCTCACAACCTTCCAAACCACTCCAGAGATGACACTGCAACTTCCTGGTTGAGTGTGGACCTCTTCATCATAATGATGTCCAAATTATTGCCCGTTCAAAATATAGATTGTAATGTCACACCATATGATGCCCATTTTATGGACAAAATGTATTTGGCCAGAACTTGCTTAGAAATCATGCACAGACATCAACACTTTCTGTGTCCATTAAAAATGCCTAATTTTGTTATTTAAACTGTAAATCTATCAATTATTTATACTTTGCTGAGATATATTGTCATATTAGTAAGGTCACACATAGCCCGGACAGTCACACCATATGACAATTTTGATGTTTAGATAAAAATTTGAAGTATAGGTCTTTATACACCAACTAAAGCTATGGTATGCTGTTATAATATCTTGTCAGAGGAACAACATAAGGATATAATTTTTTTTAAAAATACCCATTTTCATTAGTATATGACATTATACCTCAAAGAAGAAATTCTGAGAAACTTCTCATCAGATTTTGAAAGTTTTCTTGGCCTTCCAGTCCTTTTCCGTTCCATTAGGTTTAAGAGAGCCAGTTTCCTGCTATTGCTCAAGTGTAAGAGGAGGCCACTTAAAGGGTTAGTTCACCCTAAAAATGTAATTTATTCCTCTTCCACACCCTTTGTTCATCTTCGCAACACAAATTAAGATATTTTTGTTAAATCCGATGGCTCAGTGAGGCCTGCATCGCCAGCAATAACACTCCCTTTTTCAATGCCCAGAAAGCTACTAAAAACATATTTACCACAGTGGTTCAACCTTAATATTGTAAAGTGACGAGAACACTTTTTGTGCACCAAAAATAACAAAATAGGACTTTATTCAACAATATCTAGTGATGGGCGATTTCAAAACACTGCTTCATGAAGCTTCCAAGCTTTACGAATCATTTGTTTCGAATCAGTGGTTCGTAGCGCGTATCAAACTGCCGAAGTCATGTGAACTATTGAAGTTTTTCTGCATTCACGCCACCTTGTATCAGGCTTGTTTGACTTGATGCAGCGCCGCACAGACCGATCGGCAGCTGACTTGAAGCAGTGCATGCCTGTAAGAAATTTTGTCCGACTTGAGACTGCGCCGACGCCATGTGACTGTGACGTATGGCTTCAAAGTACAGCGAGAGCGATTCGAGATCAGCCGCCTGATTCAGTCAGCGCAGTTTCTCAAGAGGAGCTGCACGAGCTCTGATGACGACGCAGCTGTTTCACAATTGGCCGGATTCACCGCGTGACAACGATCACGTGTGTTTCGTGTTTATTGTCGCGCCTTCAGTTCCACTAATGCTCACAAATCTGTATTTTTATAACAGTTAAAGCTCTTTTCATGTAGTCGCAATGTTATATTGTGTCATGTTTATCAAAATGAAACTGATAATAAAAAAAACCCACTACATTCGTTTTTTTTTTTTTAGTATGCTTATATTGAACTTTTATTCTTGTAAAAACAGAAGCTGTAAGCAGTACATAAAGTATTGAATGAGAATGTCTCTGAAACATCGGTGTATTAGTCAAATATTATTATTATTTCACTTCAGCTGATAAAGTATGCAAACGCAGCGCGAGCCTCACTACGGGAAGCAGAAAGTGTCAGACTTCGCGTCTCCGTTTTCAGCTCCTCCACGACTGCACGCGGCTACTCTAGCCGATCGGTTACATCCAGCCGCAGCCGATGTTGATCACCCTATTTACTGGAATTTTGAGATGACAACACGCGACGTTATATTCAGAGCTGTTCACTTCCTTTGACTGGGAATTATGCGTTTCTATAACAACACCACTATCAACGCATAAATTAATCTACAGCGGTCAGGTGGTACAGCGGCCACGTGGTACATGTGGGAGCTTTCAGAAAACTCCCATCTTACAAGCTGTAATTACGAGCACGTGAACGCTTTTTAAGAGCCAGAATCTCGTAGTTACAGGAATAACAATATGGCGCAACAAAGCCTCGTTTACTGAAATCATGATTTTGGCGCTCTGAACCACTGTTTTGAAATAAAAGATTCAACAGTAAATTACCCGATGTAATTTCACACAAAAGGAAATAAAGTGCAACATTATTTTGTTTCGAAAAAATAGTTTATTAACATAAGTTGGTTTCACTTCATTCAAACATACTACTAGTCCCGTTTACAAAGCATTGTTACTATGCGCGCTCATAAAAATCTGGATTAATAAATCATATTTAATACTTCCAGAAAAAAGGAAGAGACCACATGAACACAGCAGATTTATCTCAGAGGCCAGTGTGGAGCTCCATATGCTAAGACTGGTTGCTGTAGTAATTTCCTCATGCAGACGATGACTTCACAAAGGACATGGGTCTATTCTCACGCCTGCATCGAGGATTTCATCACGGATTTCACAAATTAGTACATTAAAAAAAGATAAAGAACAAGTTCTTCCTTTATTTGCAAGTAGTGTGTAGTTTGTATGTAGTCTAATGGGATGTTCCTTGTGCATTGTATTGTACAGTCAGTACATTACAGTCAGTGTTTTAATAATGCCCTGTTTAATAAATTAAAATCCATGGCATAGTGTCCCAGGTGTTCAAGAATTATACAGATGGTTAGTTTAACATTTTGTGCTTCAGATGGACCTAAACATAAAATACCCCAAGGAACATTTGCCTCACAAAGAAATGCCTGGATGTGTTTTTATATTTTTTATATATATATATATAAAATATAGCATTAAATATGGTATTAAGATTTGTTAGAATAATATATGTATATATATGATTCTAACAAATTTTTATTATATATATATATATATATAAAATATACACACACACATAAAATATATACTTTATATATATATATATATATATATATATATATATATATATATATTTATGTTTATACCAAAATAATCCAGAATATATTATATATTAAAAGTTGTTAGAATCACAAATATATATATAAGTTATGATTCTAACAGATTTTATATGTATATAAATAAATTTAAACAAGTTTTCCACCTAAATCTTTGTTTTCTTAATGCAAACTATATCCTTTTTCATTTTTAGCTGACATATATATGACCCAGAACACTGATTCTTGACTGTTTTTGTGATTTTCCTATTTTACAGTATCAGATGATGGAAACAAAGCTACACCATGCTAATTAATTAAACACTCGTTTAAAGTCAACACAGACAGGAAACATAGGGCTGGATTTACATAGCATTACCTCATGTCAGACATCTCATGGCACCAGCAGTGGACAGCAGTGGAAGTGACATCAGTATATGGATTCTACACCAGCTAACAAAAGCTACATATCTTCTAGAAGCACAACTCTGCATGATTAGTTAAGGTTATTGTCAGAAACGTGATGATCCGAACACCTCATGATTACTGGCATGCAACATTACAAGCCTGATCGTGACAAAACGCATGCGTGGACATAAACGTTCATCTCAACCCAAACGCATTAAAGTCTGAGAACTAAAGGCACACAATTCTGTGGGAACTGGAAAGGCACTCAAGGCCTCTTCTAACTAAAGTACACTGGCTAACAATCATCAGTTTGTGATGATTACTTTAAGGTGCAATTACTTCAAAAGTAATTGCACCTTAAATGTAATATTTGCATTAACAATACTCAAGCATGCGTGCCGGCTAATGTAGGACAATACAGTCAGATTATGTGACAGCATGAGCTCAGCTTGGATATTCGAGACTGGTTCAGCTAGTTTAATATCTCTAGAGCTCAGTCCATGTGCACATGTGTGTGTTTATGCTTGTGTGGAGGACAAAAACAACAAATGTTGGTATTGTTGGTTTTAGACCGGACTGAGCCTCCAAATTACATGTAATTGATATTTATTTGGGGAATGAAAGCTATAAACTCAGCATTACTGAAGATTTTTCACTTTTAAATACATTTAATTGGCTCATAGAGTTATTTACTACTAGAAAGTGTGTAGAAGTCACAGAGAAGCTCAAAACACACACTTTACATTCAAATTGTGGAGGGAATGATCATGAAGGCACTGATTTTATTACCAAATTCTGTGCTATTAAAGAGATTTCTATGTGGTTAAATTAATTTCGATTACAATAATATGAAGATGTTCTCTCACCAGATTATAATGGTAGATTGATAAATATGCAAAAATACAATAACGTTATGACTGACGTCATCCATACAGTACAAATTGGAGAGGAAAAAAAAAAGTTTGTATTCTGAAAAACATTGTGCCATAGAGGAAAACTAAATCAAGATAAACAGTGATATAGATATATTTTGATCTAACCTGTCTTTCTGCCCAGCCTCTGTCTGTTTAATGCATATTGTATTCACTTTCGCACTTGTTGGTTTGCGTGAAATGTGACACACAGTCCAGTGTATTTATGTTGTTTGGTCAAAAACTTTTTTTGTGGAGTTTGGTATTTCCTGGTCAGTGGGGAGATCATTCTGGAAAAAGACCGGAAAGTTCTCTTACAGCAGAAAGCACCCGCTTCTCTTCTTCCTCTTGCGGACTTGCAGCGCCGCCCTGGTGGCCATTTCGAATACTTCCCTCACACCCTCCTTAGTCTTGGCTGAGCATTCCAGGTAGCCGAAGGCGCTAATACGGTTGGCCATGTCTCTGCCCTCCTCCGGTTTAACCGGCTCCTGCAAAACAGATGAGTAGGAACTGAATCATCACATTCAATATGATTTAGAACCAAATTACTGTTTGAACATTGTGAATGATGGACGGCAGTATTGCGAGGCACTGTCTGCAGCTAAAGGCCGACTTATGACATACAATGTCAATTCTGCTCACTAAATGAACTGATTTAACGGAGGCCATCTGCCCAGATACCGAACACTATTGCTGACACATTATTTAAGGGGCGAGGCATGATAACATCAGTCATTGGTTATTAGAGGCTGGACTGATCGCTCGAGTACGAGGAGTTTGACAAATGATAATGATCAGGCCTTCTAGAGTGACAGTAATGCTGGCTGCTAAGAGCTTTTTAATGGGACTCCCCATAGTGGTGGTGCGGCTGGCCCCGGGAACACACCTGCTTCATCTTAGTCAGCTCTCTCCGTGTGTGCTCATCATTCCGAAGATCCTTCTTATTGCCCACGAGGATTATGGGAACGTTGGGGCAGAAGTGCTTCACCTCAGGCGTCCACTTTTCTGGGATATTCTCTATGAGATCACAACCATTCAAAATTGATATGATTTTAACACAAATGTGAATTATAGATATATATATATATATATATATCTTTTTATTATATATTAAATAGTATAACCTTGCATATAAAATATACATAAGTAATAATAAAAAATAATATGTAAATAAAAATAAAATAAAAATATAAATATACATGAATATATAAAATATATATATACATATACACACATATATACAAACTTTTAAATATGCATGAATATAACACATACATATATATATATATATATATATATATATATATATATATATATATATATATATATATATATATATATATATATATATATATATATATATATACACACACACACACACACACACACATTGAATATAATTTCAGCCTACAGCTAAATGAAAGGTAGCCAAGCTCGTCTTATCACAAAATTACATTTCAATCACAATTCTTTATCGATTAACTTGCTGTTAGTGAAGGCGGGATAGGCGGAATCACGCTGAAGTGAATGACACACAACAGAAGCGCCCTCTCGCATACGCTCTCTCTCTCTCTCTGTCGTGTGCACGATCAGATCTCCTTGGGCCTGAATAGTCAAATACAAGCACACCATCGTGTGGAGTATCTCGCATGAATACAGTTGGTTATGGATTAAGTGGACGTAAACAGGTGGGTAAAAGCTGGATGTGTGTCAGTATATTACGTCCATGCATTCAGCAGCCCAATTAAATACCGGTCTGTCATTAATGTTAATCAAACAACAAAAGATGTTAAATAAATGTATACTTGTTAAATAAACCTACTGTTTCTGAAAAAAAATTTTTTTTTAAATTTACTATTGTATTTGTAATTTGATCATTTGCTTCTTTGTTCTTTTTATATAGTCTAACAAAAATAAATTTCTCATATTATGCTCATATTGCCCACGCGTACATACCAGCTGATATACAATGTAGTCTTAATTTGGGTGGTCAATCTGCATTTGAAAGTTTGAAATTTTTAAATGACTCACAATCAAGTAATTTAAGCATGCCAAAGTCAACTTCAATCATATAAAATGTAATTTCCCAACTATTTAATATATAATAAAAAGATATAAAATAAATAAAACGAATAAAATGTTTCATGTAAATTTGATATATTTTTATATATATATATATATATATATATATATATATATATATATATATATATATATATATATATATATATATATATATATATATATATTATATATTTTTTTTTTTTTTTTCTCTCCATAATTTGTTAGGAAATATATATATTTTTCAAAATATTTTGAAATGCCAGCCATTTTGGTTATTGGCTGTAGCATAAAAATTGTTTTAACAAATTCTATATTGGTGCATCTGTTGTGTAGAGAAGCAAAAATACATAATAATAACCTACATATGTATGCATGTATCTATTTATTTTTTCCCTAAACTTTTTAAATATACATGAATAAAATAATAACAATAATATATATATAAAATACACACGTATGTACTGTATGTATGTATGTATATACAAATATACATTAAACATTTTATTTGTGTATATTTAAAAAATATATAATGCGTTATATTGTACAAATTACAGTATCCAGTTTGAATAAGTCTAAAAAGTCTGGATCTTTTTTAAACAAAGTAATACATAAGCATTACAGGTAAGTAATTAATATAATATAATATAAGAAAGCTGTAGGTACTGTAATTTGAAGGAAACATATGGTGACAAAAAGGTTAAATAATACTTACATACAGTGTTATAAAACTTTGTTTTGTAATGTTAATGTGACCCAAAGAAAGTATGTGAAATAAGGGATTTGCCCCAATAAATCCAATCCTATTAATGATATTAAGCAATTCATGTTTAGAGTCTTTGAAGAATAATGGTGGTTCCATTCCACTTCACTGCTGGGGGAATTATATGACTGATATATTTATACATATTGATCTTCTGAACTCTGCTGAATCATGTGGCTGAATTTTGAATAATCTCACAACTGTCTGTGATAACTTTTAAACACATGCTTATATAATTTGTTCAAGCTTCCCAACATTTATTATAACAAGGAAAAGAACTAGGATGTTCCTTTGGGAAGCTGGACAGATAAAGGACAGTGATGTCATGGACACAAGCGTTATCATGATTTGTCTCAGACAAAACACAGGAACTTCCTGCATAAAGTGATGACTTCGTGAATCGTTTTTCCAGTAAGAAAGGCGTTGACACAAATACGTATGACTCAATTTTAAAATCTGCTTTTATGATTTAAAGCAGATTTTGGGTTTCTTGGAAAATATGATTACCTAAACTGTCGGGACTGTCTATGGAGAAACACATGAGGATTACATCTGTGTCTGGGTAAGACAGAGGTCTCAGGCGATCATAGTCTTCCTGTCCTGCTGTGTCCCACAAAGCGAGCTCCACCTGTGGATCAAAATTGGACAGGATGAGTCAAACCTCAGTTGAAACTAGTTAAACTGCTTTTTATGATCTCTACAGCTCACTGGACTTCACATGATTGGTTGTTTACAACCAAATAAGTTGGACAAAAAGGAAAAGTGCACTTAATACACACTTTACGACCATGCAAACCTTGTCTCAATAGGTGTCCCCTTAGGAGTGTACAACCTACTATACAAGAATTGAGCCAAAAAAAAGAGCATTAGACAGCTAAATGGAAACATGCAAGTAGGCGTGTAGCTCTCTACTTCACACAAGTCTTTTCTATTTAGACCTATACGGACCAGATATATTCAGGTTATTATTATGCATTTATTATGCAGGTTATGTATTTTTGCCTCTTTACACTACAAACGCACCAATATAGAATTTTTTGGTAATACTGATAACTATTTTTATGCTACAGCCAATAACTGAAATGGCTGACATTTAAATTAAAAAAATATATATATTTCAAAACAAACTATATATTTTTTAAAAATAAATTATAATTTATTTTTCATAATTTATTTATTTACAATTTTTAGACGATTTGAAAACCATTGTTTAATTGTTTAAGAGACTGACAATGAGTCAAAGGTTCTACAGGAATTCTATTTGAATGAAATAGTTTTTCTGTCACATGACAACAAAATGGCTTCCTATATGTTGGTTATACATGTTGAACAATTAAGCAAACAAAATTTTAAATATTTTAAATTTCAAATATTAATTTATTTTAAATCAATTATTTAATAAATAAAATGCTTAGTTTAAGACTTTTTATTTTTAAAAAAACATGGTCAACAACAGTCATTTTCAAAATTGCTAATAAATATAACAAATCACAATGAAAAATATGAACTATGAAAAATATTTTTTACCATTTACTTTCTACTTCCAGTGTCAGATAATTATAAAAAAAACTATTATCAGCCAGCACTGATTTGGTGTCAGATATACTGAAAATCCCTACTATAAATGCAAATAAACTTTAAAGTATCAATCCTTCGCATATGTCACTCTTCCCTCACAATCTGTACAGGGCCACAACAACAAGGCTCGGTTTATCCAATCACAAGCCTAATGAATTGAATTAGTTAAATGGGTGATTAGAGGGAATCAAACTACATCCCTTCTGCTCTCCTGTAGGACTGAAGCTTAGCTTCATACCGCGGCTGAGTCATACACCGAGCCTGATGCCACATCATTACACAACCTTTCCTCAATTCACTGAGAGAGGAGACTATTTTTTCCTCCGTTGTGCACTGATCTGAAGCTCTACATCATAATAATCTGTTCAGGTTCGGAATAAGAAAGCCTATAATACTTTGAATGGCTCATCATTTTTCAAAGAGCATGCATAGGTGGCATCAGCCAAAAATGAACGTCATATTGGTTGCAGAGCGAGTTTTGGTGAAGGATTATGAAGATAAATGTATTTTTCCTCTTTGGAGAAACATGCAGTGCTGAATCAGGAATGTGTATTAAGAAAGTAAATAGGGCCAATTTTCATGTTGACTTTAAAATGTATGTTTATCCACTGGGTGAATAAAGTACAGAATGTTCCCAAATGCTGGAAAGATTTATGCTCAATCACCACTGGGAAGCTTTTATATCTTGACAAACTAAGCAGTGTAACACTGCAGAGAGAGCGAGGGGTTTTAAAAGAGATGCCATCCTGCTCCTTGACTTCAACATTTCCTGTGCTGGAGACACAGAATGAACCCCCCCCCCCCCCCCCCCCCAAAAAAAAAAAAAAAAAAAAAACCTTCTTCCATCACAGGAAATGAAGTGGTCTGTTTAATCATGCTATATAGGGTTGGCGAGTCACAGCGACAGGGGCGGGGATATCTCGAGTCCAGTCAGGAAACCAGAGAACAGCCATTTCCTGTTTTGCCAAGTCCCCTTTAGTTTTCACAGTGGTCAGGGCTGCAAAACATCAGAACTATGGGCTATCTATCAGACCCCTTCACGTCACCCATTCCAAAGCATTATTTATATACTATTATAGTGTTTATTAATATTTTGAATTAGCTTATTTTTATATTATTAACTTTTTTAAAAAATATTTTTCAGTTCAAATTTTAGTTTCATTTTTAGTCATGTGCTTTTAGTCATTATGTTGTCATTTTTATTTTGTCAGTTTTTTTAAATTCTATATAGCTTTAATTTATTTTTTATTTTAAGTTATTTTAGTTTCTTTTTTTTATTTTTCATCTAATATTTATATATTATTTTATTTCAGCTTAACTTCAATTATTTTTCAGTATAGTTTTAGTCCACAACAACTGTTCCAAAACAATGACTATTCAGTTAGTGATTTTGTTATGCATTGACATTAATTTTTTTTTAAATATTCCTATATAGCTTTAATTTATTATTTCAGTTTTTGTTTTAGTCATTTTATGACTTATAAACTTATTTCAGTTAGTTGCCAGTTGCACTTTTTAAAAGAAGTCTCTTTTGCTCACCAAGGCTTCATTTATTTGATCCAAAATACAGTAAAAACAGTAATATTGTGAAATAATTTTACAATTTAAAATAACTGTTTTCTATTTGAATATATTTTAAAATGTAATTTATTCCTGTGATGCAAAGCTGAATTTTCAGCATCATTACTCCAGTCTTCAGTGTCACATGATCCTTCAGAAATCATTCTAATATGACGATTTGCTGCTCAAGAAACATTTATTAGTATTATCAATATTGAAAACAGTTGTGTACTTTTTTTTTTTTTTTTTTCAGGATTATTTGATGAATAGAAAGTTCAAAAGAACAGCATTTATCTGAAATAGAAAGCTTTTGTAACATTATCAATACCATTCAAGAGTTTGGGGTCAGTAAGAGTTTTAAAGAAATTAATACCTTTATTCAGCAAGGATGCATTAAATTGATCAAAAGTGAAAGTAAAGACATGTATAAAGTTGCAAAAGCAAAAATAAAGGAAGCCTTGGTGAGCAGAAGAGACTTCTTTTAAAAACATTAAAAAATCTTACCGTTCAAAAGTTTGTATATCATTTTATTTTAGCTTTACTTCAATTACCGAAAATGCTTTGTAATAGTTCTAGTTCACACAATAACAACACTGTTCCAAAACAATGACTATTATTTTACACTTACTGGTGTGATCGTTTGCATAAATATTTGGACAGTGTGTCTATAGAGGATATACTGTCATCAGACTAAAATAACAACAACAATGTTCACAGATTCTAAGCTGGTTTTAGGAACATGATGGTAAAACTCAATAAGGAAAATAAAACTGATGACGTTCTGGGTTATTTATAGATCTCAGCTTGGGTTTCACAATCAACAATTTTCAAAACCATCTCAAACCTCAGGGTCTGGAAATATTGCTAAGACGAGTTGTATAAAAACAGGCTACGGGAGGTTTGGAGACGGCCAAGAATCAATACCAACCTGTTTGCTGTCAACTTCGATGTCTGCAATGTAGTTCTCAAACACAGTAGGCACATAGACTTCTGGAAACTGATCTTTGCTGAACACTATGAGTAGACAAGTCTTCCCACAAGCTCCATCTCCCACGATCACCAGCTTTTTCCTGATAGCAGCCATACCTGGAGAGTAAATATGAGATTTGCTTCAACCACAATCGCCTCCATGTCATGAAATGACTCTTAAATTTTGAGCTTTTGAAAATAAGAGTTGAACGCACTATGGAAGTATACTGAGAGTTTGGCTCCAGTCCAAAAAAGCTGTCTTTGAGAACAAATTGTTGTTTTGAGACAGATCTTTTCCAAGAATCAGTTCACAAAACTAGCCTAAATAATTTGTTCATGAATCAGTCATCCCTCTCAAGAAAACAGAGAAGATCAAGACATTTCCATCTGTTGGTTACATCAAGGCTCTTCAGAAGTGATATGGACCACTTTTAGGATACTTTTATGGTGTTTTTGTCATTTTGAAGCTTGATAGACCTGCTTTCATTTATTATTTATAAGAGTGGCCAGGAAATTCTTTAAAATTCAACACTAAACTACAAACGGCTGCTCAATTATTTCCATGCTTGGTCCTCCAACATGAAACAAAACTATTTGTGTTGCTCTTTTTTAAAGTATATCTCAATGTTGTCTTTATCAATAAGCCATATGTTGTCCACCATACAAAAACAACAGACCTGAAGGCAAATGCAAGCCGCTGAATCAAGAGCAGAAGGGACGCAAACATGATATGAACATCTGTTTCATGTGAACCTAATACAAAACTCACCCTGAGGACACAATCCAAAACACACAATGCGCACAGACCTGTCAATATGCTTTCATAGTGAAAATGTCAATTCATTTTAACAATCAAATTCTACGGCCCGGTTTCACAGACAGGGCTTAGACTAAGCCAGGATTATGCCTTAGTTCAATTAAGGTATTTAAAGGGTTAGTTCACCCAAAAATGAAAATTCTGTCATTAATTACTCGCCCTCATGTAAGACCTTCGTTCATCTTCGGAACACAAATGAAGATATTTTTGATAAAATCCGATGGCTCAGTGAGGCCTGCATTGCCAACAAGATAATTAACACTTTCAATGCCCAGAAAGCTACTAAAGACATATTTAAAACAGTTCATGTGACTACAGTGGTTCAATCTTAATGTTATGAAGATAAACGAAGGTCTTACAGTAGGGCAAAAGAGGAAAGCATTTACTCATAATCAACTTAACAAGATCTCTGAGGAGAATGTATTATCGCATTAATCTGTCACGCATTTGATCACCGACATCAATATCTGCACTAACTCGCTTATTTATAGGAGCTGGTAGTGTGAGAATTCTGAGGAAGACATGAGCGAGGTTGCGCTCGGGTCTTTATGTGGGCGATGAGGGAGATTTGTCCCGCATCCATGATGAATATGTGCTTGTAGGGAAGCACAGATGTGCATATTGTCATTCCAAGCCGCCAAACACTCATCTATTCTTCCTTAGTAATCTTACAACAACTACATTTTAACACGACCTCTTATCAACGGGCCTCCATCAGATTGTGCTTCCTTGGAGCAGAAAGAACTTTATTTTTAGTACAGCCTGGGTTTCTTTCTATCTCCATCCACCCACAGGAAACACAGGGGTTTATTTCTTAGTAACAGAGATGGAGGGAGCACAGAAACAGCTGGAGAAAAGAAGTTGCAGTTTCTATGACAGAATACAGTCAAACCAAAATTTATTCAGACACCTTGAACATTTAATTCATTAATACAGTTTATTCACTATTGTTTAAAAGGGTAATAAAATATGACAAGATCTCAGACGTTAAAAATTCATCTTAATTATGTCAGATAAGAATTAAGCAAAACATGGTCAGGTCAAAGTGTCTGAATAATTTTTGGTTCCAAATTTTTATCAGTTTTACTGGTAGTCCACTGTATGAAGAATTTTTGGGTATAATATGTCACAGTTTACTTTATTTTGCTATCCTTACTTACATAAATGAACTAATGTGTGCTGCACCTACTAGTAAAACTATATAAAAAAATATCTGAATCATTTTTGGTTTGACTGTATATCAGACAAGTTTTGTTAATACTATACAAAACATTTTTACTGAGGAAAAGCAAAGTTCGGTCTAAATTTTTGTGCCGGGATGCTTAGGAAAATAAAAACAAGCTGTAACTTAACAGATTATAAAATATATATATATATATATATATATATATATATATATATATATATATATATACACACACACACACACACACACATACATACACATACACACACACATTATTTATATTTATTTAACATTTAATATTTATTTATATTTAATTTATATATATATATATATATATATATATATATATATATATATATATATATATATATATATATATATATATATATATATATATATATTTAAAAATAATAAAAATTATATGTATTTTTCATATAATTATAATCATACTTTTTTTTTTTTTTTTTTTTTACCACTTTTACCACTCTTTATTTGATAAGAAGTTTTTGTTATTTTAAATGTTACACAACACTGCCTAAAAAAAGTTAAGTGTGAAAAGAGTCACAGAGAGTCCTGTTTGATCTGAGAAATCTCTTTCTCAGATATTAAAAGGGAAACTAAGCTCTGAGGAAATTTGTTGATGCTCAGGGACAGAGAATAAAAAGCAAGCAACTGATCAGGGACACTTCCTTATAAGCACTGCATCTCTTACGTAACAGAGTCTGAAATGCATGGAATTCCCTGCCATTTTCCATCTTCCTGTAAATAGGCCTCATGATTCATGTGTTTGAAAACATGTTGAACACTTAAATGAGTCATCTAAAAAAATGCCTGTACAATTATTGACAAAAGATAAGTACACATATAAAGGAAAGCAGGTAATTCAGGTTACAGAAGCAAACTATATTGTTGAAGACTAATTTCTCCATACAGTAAGAAAGAGACTTCTCATCTGAGACAGGACACATCCTAAAGTTTTTCTAAACAAACATTGTTTTTAGTAACACAACTAGAAGAAGTTTCTAGTTGAGGATCGGGGAAACTGTCCAACTAATCCCAAACGCACCTATTTTGAGGATTAAACTACACTGTAATTTGCAACAAGTTGAAGTACAATCTATTGCAGTTCAAGGGTTAGTTCACCCAAAAGTTAAAAGGTTATTCTCCCTCATGTTGTTCCAAACCCGTAAGACTTTCGTTCCAAACCTCATTGGTTCTTGCGGAAGCTCAAACGTGATGCGTAACACGAGAATGAACCTCACTGGTTCCCGCATGTCAAGCAAACATTCTTGAGCTTCAGTTTACCATAACCGATGTTGATGAATGTTTATATGTGAATAAAAGCCTAAATTCAATCTGTTCATCATATCCATTTAGATTAGTTTTACAATCTCTTTTTGAAGCGTCAGAGTACTAGTTGTATGTTAGAATTGTTGCATTATTCCAAATTAATAGACTGAGATTCACAAATAAATGTAAAGATATTCACAAAAAAAAAAAAAAAAATCAAATTCACAAATGAATAAAATGAGATTTGCCAAAAAAAAAAAAAAAAAAAAAAAAAAATGTCACAAACACAACTCTGCCTGGCATTTGCTTTACAATCAGGGCAATCTTGCCCTGAAATAACTTTGCTCATTCATCTGCATTGGCTCAAATAGGAAGTATAAGGCCCATAAAACTGGTACAGTAAAAGATGATTAAAATTTAGATTTTGTTAGACCATTAAACTGTGTATCAAGCCAAGCCAAAGTATTATATTTTATGAGTCTTTGAAAATGCCAGAGAAACAGCGCTTTACATCTCTGTTATAAGAACAACGCATTATGGAAGCATCGTGTTATTCAAGATAGACTAGAAAAGCATCAATATTGCTGACTAATGAATAACTGGATTCAACCTCGTGATAAACATGCGAGTTTGTGTAATAGGTGAAATTGTCACACAACAGCCAACAGTTTTCCCACTTCTTCAGTCAAGCAGTTTTAATAACAATATGATATAATATCATCCATGGATCTAATGATCTATAGAGCATTATAAATAGTATTTTAAACATTAAATACATGTATTATGATTCCCTATGTTTGTAGAGAAGATATAGGTTGGTTCTTTTTAAATGTGACAGATTGTTGCATTCCAAAGAGATCATATCATGGTTTTAAAAGTGAAATGCCCAGCAGACAAGCGAAATGCATAATTATTTATCGGTTAAAACACTTGATCACACAAATAATATTTCATATGAATCAGACTTAATACGTTTTTGATTGTAAAAGTTACTTACAGCACCCAAAATAAATGCAAAGATGTATTTTTCAGCATTGCAAGATTTTTATTTGCATTATCCACTCGCAAAACCCCAACTACACGCTGCAGTGATACTGAGGCTTGTACCGCTACATCACTGATGGTCATTTGCGCTAATATTTGTTGGTATTATACATGAATATTATGTCCTATATTTGTCATTGTGATTGCTTTAAACGGCAAAACCAGCCGTTGTGCCATGTCTTACATCGTGCTTACTATAGGGCTATGTATCGCAAACAAACTGGTGATACGATCACAATACAGGGGTTACGAAACGATATATTGCAATATATTGCGATACTGTAAGAAAGGCGATACATTGCGATATTTCTAAAATATTTAAAAAAAAGAAAAGAAAAAGACAAAACTGTCATGAACACACCACCATATGTATAAGATCTGAGCAAAAACTTGAATTATTGGATTCTAGCGTGGCCTATTTTGCAAACAACATGACTCTTGTCAATCTCCATAGTGGTTTCTTTATAGTGAAAGCCAAAATGAGTCCACGCTTCAGCTCTGTACACCGTGGCAGGAGCCGGTGTGTCAAGAAATCGAGTCCCCCCAGGAATCAGGTCTCCTTTAGGACCCTGAGTGATCCCATTGGTTCAACTGACTTTTAGTATTTTTAGCGCCTGCTTATAATTCCTGCAAAATCACATTATGATTTATATTGTTTAAAATGTGTTATAATGACCATTAATGTCTTTTAAATTACATGGTTCATATACTAGTATATAACTGAAGCTATAGGTTATGAAATCAAGCATTTCTCATTCTTACCGTTTTTTTAGTTAACTTACTAGCATAGCATACATCTAACCGATTAGCCTGCAAGCTTAGCTTATATTAGGTTTTTTTTTTGCTTCCAATATAGTTCCCAATTACATGTTTCAAATTAATGATGTTTGTGTGTACTTAGCATGACAATTACTTTATAATAAAAATTATAATAGTAATATTATATACTATACCACATTGCTATTATTGCGTAAAATTAATATTAAACTACTTTTAAAGAACATAGAATGTTGCAACAATCCTTATTCATATAAAAAAAAAAATAATAATAATTTTAGGCATGGTTGTGTTTCCATTTTCTTTTATTATGCAATACATATAAATTCTGTTTATATTTCAAGCATGTCGTTTGAGCAAAACGTGGTTGGTTGTAGTGACGCTGTGCTACGATTGGTCAGCGCAATGTGGCAGTTATCTGATTGGCTTGAGTAAACGGTGGGTGGAATCCACTTATTTGTGGATTTGTCTGCACGTCTTGATGCTAGAAATGTTTAAGAGCCATAAATGTGTGCAGGGATTTACAAATGCACAAGAAGCGATTCACAAATGAATGCCAGACAAAGTTGTGTTTGTGACTTTTTTTCTTTTTGTGAATTTTCTTAATTTTTGTGAAACTCTTTACATTTATTTTTGTGTCTTCTTAATCTATTTATTTGGAATAATGTAACAACTCTAACCCCATATACTTAAGTGGACTGTCAGGGGAGAGAACCCGTCAGATTCTAATATCTGACGGGTTTGGAACAACATGAGGGTGAGTAAATGATAACAGAATTTTCACATTTTTGGGTGAACTGACCCTTTAATAGACAGTTTACTAATCTATGTTCCCCATGGCCTAAAGTAAGGTTATAAGGTTACACAAGCAGAGCAAAATACTCGATACAAATGCCAACACTTGAAAGGTCTCCAAACAAACTTTTTATCGTTCAAAGTCCAAAACTAACGTGTGAATAAATAAAACTGAAGTTTTTTTATGAGGAACATTTAATAGTATAGTAATGAAGAATGACAATTAGAGTCTTGCTGGTGTAACATAAGAGTGAAATCAACAAAACCCATCTCCTGAAGAAAACATCTGCCATAACTCACACTTAAAACCACCATGAAATCAAATTTGACAATTCATGAATATCGCAGTATATAAATGATTTATCTGCGCATGTAATTACTTTTGTTTATTTCATGTGCCCTAGTAATCTTTAATCAAAATAACTTTCCTTCCCTCTTGCGACATCTCGTCTTCTCTGATGATGTGTTCACTGGCGCAAGGGCGGGACATTCTGTCACTTACATGAGATTGACCAACAGCGAACCACAAACATCCAATCAATTCCCAATGAACAAATTCAAGTCCCGCCATTTTTTTTTTTTTTCTTGTTCAAGAAGCCATTTCACTCAGATATACATCACAATAGGCAAGAAAAGACTATTGCAACTTCCATTTCATGCCGACTTTAACTTTAAAACGTATTATCAAAGTCTACATGCACACCAAGTCTTAAATTTAGACCTAAATATTTGAGTATGAAAGTTTGTAAATTGTTTGTGACATTAGGGACAGATACTGACCCATTTCATAGCCTATATGACGCTGCAAGGAATACAATTGACCTCATGAACACCTCATCAATGCAGAAGATAATAAACTGAAGGGATCTGGTTTAAGTAAACAGTGATAACATCCTTGTCCTGGTTTGACTTCCTTTTGCCTATCAGAGTGTGTAGGAGAACCTCTCCCTGTATTCACTGCCATGTTTTCACTTGTTACACTGTAAAAAACAGTAAGTAAAATTTACTTAATTTTTCTTTCGCACACATATTTTTAAGTAAACTTTAAATATGGAATTAAGTAACTCTACTTAACTAAATTAAGCAAAATTAACAAAGAAAATAAGTAATTTTAACTTGGCCAGTAAAAGGTTGAGTAATTTCTACTTAGTTGAAGTTTCTTTTGCAATACAACACTGAATTAAACCATGCTTTTAAAGTGTATGCTTTACTAAGTAACATCTAAGTAAATGATAAATATGGTGTAGACACCATATCATCATATTAGAAGTAACGCTGCACCTGAACAAAGAGACCTCAATACTTGTTACACAATACACAATGACGGTAACATTCAATGGATCGTTTTTGAGTGTGAATGTGGCATTTAGTAGAAAATTAACTCCAAATATCACAAAATGGCAAGTTATTAAACATAACCACAAAAGCAATGATAAAACAGTGTAAAAACAGCTGGAAAACAGAGAAAAAGTGACCTCATTAATTATTCAAGGCCCAGTGCATGATTGGAACACTAGTATCAGAAAAGCTGAGTAGTTTTACTTAATTTTATAATGTTGATATTTACACTTTAATTTCTACAAGCTTAAATTGAGTACTAATATAGAATTTACTTCGTTTTTTAAATTCTTGCCTGAACTAACTTTTTCATGTAAAAATTAAATTCGTTTTTTCTGTAGTATTTACTTCACCATAAAATAATTTTTTACAGCGTAACCTTCTATATTTTAATTCATTTTGGGACTGCTTAAGACTCAGAACACTATTCTGTAATTTGGACTAACTAGTGTCTTATCTTAAAAATGTCCGATGACTCAAAGATGCCACATGATCACTCAAAAAAAAGAAAAGAAAAGAAAATTGCCACAAAATGGTGTATGCGCCTTAGGGGTTGTAGACCTGAAAATGTATTTCTGCTGCAGGAAAATATTTGAAAAGTGTGGCAAAGTTCACCAGATGGCAGGTTGACAAAGGCAGCCAGAGGCTTAATGCAACAGGAAGCAGACTGAGGATTCTGGGAGCAGTTTGTAATGCTGAGCTGGTCTGAAACCGGTCAATTTTCATTTTCAGCAAACCTAATCCATATTAGCTCAGTTTGGGGTCAGACTCCAAGTGACGTTAATGCACCAAACCATTACATGAGAAGGGTTGTTCAAGACTGTGATGTTTTTGCTTAAAAACAGTTTTACCATCAAACCTGTGATTTTTTATTGCATATATTTGATGCATTTTAAGTCTTAATCTCAATTATTCAGTCTTCAATCGTTAGTTCAGCAGCATGACTTATTGTCTTGACTCCAACTTCCTCTCTCCTCAAATGCAAAATGCATTAAATAATCAGAAAAACAATGAACCAACAGAAGGTGGTAACCAACAGTTAATAAGCTTTGGATTTAGGCGGCACTCAGTCCTTGTCATTTCCCAACAGACCTTGTTAATAGCCTTTTAATTCTACTTGTGGCAGACATTATTTCTTACATATCCATCAATTGGCCTCCACATGTCTAAAAGTATTTTAAACAACATTTTTCTAAAAGACATGTTCAGTTTGTAGTCGGTGTTCTGTTGAATTTTTATAGGTTTTTAGAATGGAATTTTTCAATTTAATTCTAAATTAAGGTCTGGGGTTGACATTATTTGTCGTTGACAGGACTTGATATTTTTGTCCTACAACTTTAATTACACAAAGTCAAAACCTGAACATCAATTTCAAAGCCGTTGCATTTTTATTTTTTAACAAGTTAAATAAGGACTACAACTAACAAGGATATGGGATTACAATGCTTGACTAGGACAACCATTGTATATTAACAACCTATTAACGTATGTTTCAAAAAACAGTGACTGTGTGATTTATGTATATAACAAAACCTAAAAGTCACCTTAATTTTTAAAAAAATTCTATTGTAAAAATCCCCAAGAAATTCCCAAGTAACCAAAAGCAAACTGGGCCCAAAACATATTCTGCGCAAATGTGAACAGAAGCATGCTCGATTTTGTGTGTTAAAAAAAAAGTTTAACTAAAAATAAAACATAAATAATAAAAATGGTGACCAGTCAGAATCAACTTTGAACCAAAACTCCCTAATTTTTAAACATTAGTTTATGCCCATGTTATTTTGTTTACCCTTATTAATATCATATTGTGATTCATAAAGTGAGATTATAACCCTCTCTTTCTGATCAAAAAAATATCTAAAATAAAAAATAAAATTTTCCAGTTGTGATGACTAAATAATGATTATTAAAAATAAATTTATAGAGACACATAGGGAGAAAAAAAATATTGATTATCGAAATTTCCATATCCTTTTGACTTTATTAATTTCCATGAGAAATTTCCCAGGCCTGGGGAAAAAATTAAAATATTAAAATTATTATTATTAAAATAATAATAATAAACGCTTTTGACATTGCCTGACACTTCTAGGATTCCCAGAACCATGGGAACACTGTCTATGTTGACAGAAACAACAGTTTTCCCTTATATCATACAAAATACTGAAATCTGGGTCTAAACTATGAAATGTCTCTCAAGGCTGTCTGAACTAGGAGTGTAAAATGGCCTACAACACCTCAAGGATTAAAGATCAGGCCTGTCTTAAGTCTTATCCCAGCATTTGTTTGCCACAGAACATAGCCTTTGGCCTAAGGCGAATTTTAAGACGGCAGTGCTATAGATAAGCAGACATGTCATCTTGACAGTCTCTTCGGTGGAACAACAGGTTAGTTAGTCGCTCGGCTGGGTTTAGGGGAAAAGTTTTGAACTCGACTGAAGCGCTGTCGACTGCAACGCCCTTGTATGATTGAAGAAAACTGATTTCCGCACGACCCGAAACGCGAGCAATTAATTAGTTGGCAATATATCGAAGATTATAACCAAAACTCGCGCGGAGCTTTCGCATATGTGTTTTGTGTAATTTTTAATACCTCTATAACACTCGATAGAACTCTAAATGTGGATTCTCACTGTTAGTATGGATATCTAATCTGGTTAAACTATACATTTAACATAATTTCCACGTAAACACGAGTGGTTAAAAACATCAACGAGCTTGTAAGAGAACTATCGCGGCTCGCAGTTCACGAGCCACCACCTACTTTTCCCAGACCGCCTCAGCAAACTTGTTTTCTACCAAAATTCCTAAAGTCCGACATGTCAAATAAGCGGTCATGTACACAAATGAAAACATGAATACCTTATATCCTCGCGGGGGTCAAATTCCCTGTCCAAGTTACAGGCGCAATGTGGAGAAATTTCACGCTATTATTGCTAAGAGACGAAGCTTGACTCACAGAAGACCCGCCCGCATTAATGGGAATCACTGTCGACCGCTGCGCTGCTGAATGTTGACTGGTGAAGGAGGCGGTTCGGCGCTGAGGAGGATCACTGCGGTCCCTCCCTCCGCCAGCGATAATAATGACATCATTCTGATCGCTGTGGAGAGAAGCTGCCCGGCAGGCTGTGTCGTTCACCACAAACCAATAAATCAAGCTGCTGTGTAGCCTGGTACCTATGCTAAGATCAGCATTTTTGTTTATAACTGCTAGGTAAACAAGCGAGCACAATAAAATCACACTGACATGCACTGGGACAAGAACCGTATAATTAGAATTTAATCGAAATGTACAACTGTGTTGTTCTCAGAAGGGAAGGGAAGTTGTCAATTTTTTAAATGTGATAAATTATTATATCAATATTTCACGGGCAAATTGCTGTATGTGTCATAATCGTTTCACTGTATAAATTGTGCTAAAAAAGTGTATAGGCTGTTCTATTGTTCCATATATACACACACGTGTGTGTGTGTGTGTGTGTGTGTATATATATATATATATATATATATATATATACAAACCCGATTCCAAAAAAGTTGGGACACTGTACAAATTGTGAATAAAAAAGGAATGCAATAATTTACATATCTCATAAAGTTATATTTTATTCACAATAGAATATAGATAACATATCAAATGTTGAAAGTGAGACATTTTGAAATGTCATGCCAAATATTGGCTAATTTTGGATTTCATGAGAGCTACACATTCCAAAAAAGTTGGGACAGGTAGCAATAAGAGGCCGGAAAAGTTAAATGTACATATAAGGAACAGCTGGAGGACCAATTTGCAACTTATTAGGTCAATTGGCAACATGATTGGGTATAAAAAGAGCCTCTCAGAGTGGCAGTGTCTCTCAGAAGTCAAGATGGGCAGAGGATCACCAATTTCCTCAATGCTGTGGCAAAAAATAGTGGAGCAATATCAGAAAGGAGTTTCTCAGAGAAAAATTGCAAAGAGTTTGAAGTTATCATCATCTACAGTGCATAATATCATCCAAAGATTCAGAGAATCTGGAACAATCTCTGTGTGTAAGGGTCAAGGCCGGAAAACCATACTGGATGCCCGTGATCTTCGGGCCCTTAGACGGCACTGCATCACATACAGGAATGCTACTGTAATGGAAATCACAACATGGGCTCAGGAATACTTCCAGAAAACATTGTCAGTGAACACAATCCACTGTGCCATTCACCGTTGCCGGCTAAAACTCTATAGGTCAAAAAAGAAGCCATATCTAAACATGATCCAGAAGCGCAGGTGTTTTCTCTGGGCCAAGGCTCATTTAAAATGAACTGTGGCAAAGTGGAAAACTGTTCTGTGGTCAGATGAATTAAAATTTGAAGTTCTTTTTGGAAAACTGGGACGCCACGTCATCCGGACTAAAGAGGACAAAGACAACCCAAGTTGTTATCAGTGCTCCGTTCAGAAGCCTGCATCTCTGATGGTATGGGGTTTCATGAGTATGTGTGGCATGGGCAGCTTACACATCTGGAAAGGCGCCATCAATGCTGAAAGGTATATCCAAGTTCTAGAACAACATATGCTCCCATCCAGACATCGTCTCTTTCAGGGAAGACCTTGCATTTTCCAACATGACAATGCCAGACCACATACTGCATCAATTACAACATCATGGCTGTGTAGAAGAAGGATCCGGGTACTGAAATGGCCAGGCTGCAGTCCAGATCTTTCACCCATAGAAAACATTTGGCGCATCATAAAGAGGAAGATGCGACAAAGAAGACCCTCAGTCTCCTCAGTCCCCAGACGTTTGCATACTGTTATAAAAAGAAGAGGGGATGCCACACAGTAGTAAACATGGCCTTGTCCCAACTTTTTTGAGATGTGTTGATGCCATGAAATTTAAAATCAACTTATTTTTCCCTTAAAATGATACATTTGCTCAGTTTAAACATTGATGTCATCTATGTTGTATTCTGAATAAAATATTGACATTTGAAACTTCCACATCATTGCACTCCTCTTTTTATTCACAATTTGTACAGTGTCCCAACTTTTTTGGAATTGGGTTTGTATGTGTGTATATATCTCGGAGTTAAACTGTGTCAGAAAAAAATAATCTTAATTTTGTCAGATAAGAATTAAGTAAAACATGGTCAGGTCAAAGTGTCTGAACAATTTTTGGTTCCAGTTTTTATCAGTTTTACTGGTAGTCCACTGTATGAAGAATTGTTGGGTATAATATGTCACAGTTTACTTTATTTTGCTATCCTCACTTCCATAAATGTACTATAGTGTCCTGCACCCACTAGTAAAAATATATAAAAAAAATATTAAAAATGTCATATTTTTTTTGGTTTGACTGTATGTGTATATATAAAATTTTATATACATGAATGTATTCTTATTAACAATTTATATAAAATTATATTAAAATATATAAAATTAGGGTACATTTTATATATATATATATATAATACACTACCATTCATTAAATGATCAAAAGTGACTATAAAAGTACCTTAACAATGTTACAAAAGATTTGTTTCAAATAAATGCTGTTCATTTCAACTTTCTATTCATCAATCCTGAAAAAGAAAAAAAAAGGTTTCCATAAAAATATTAAACAGCACAACTGTTTTCAGCATTGATAATTATATGAAATCTAAAGCAGCAAATCAGCATTTAGAATGATTTCTGAAGGATCATGTGACACTGAAGACTGGAGGAATGATGCCGAAATCTGCCGATACCGATAGTTTGGAGGTTCTGCCTTTTATACCTTCTTTTAAATGAATAATTTCATTATAATTAATAATTAATCTTTATATTTTAATTATAATATTTTGAAATAAATGCAAATAAAAACATTATTCTCTCCATTTCATCAACTTGTTTCAGAGTAACTGGTATCAGTTATAAACACATTACTCTAATTAATATTAGCACACATTAACTGAATTCTGAAGATTAAATGAATATTTCTTAATGTTCTGAATGTTTTTAATTCATATTATTACTATTAATACTGAACATCAAACTGGTTTCTTAGCATTTTCTTTACACAAAGCTCAAATGCAGTGCATTTTCCTGCCCTCTTTTGATTGACAGGATATATCGGCCCTGACTATCTGCTGTTTTTAAACTATCGGCAGATAGTGTGTAAATTTGCTTTTATCAACCGATACCGATTAATGTCTGATATATCGGTGCATCTCTAATATTATTGGTTTTACTGTATTTTTGACCAAATAAATTTGTTGGGTATTGTTGCCTTGTTGGGTATAAGAGACTTCTTTCAAAAATCAGATGTACTTTCAGACATTGTTTTATACATCTGAATTACAGTGGTCACTATCTGGAACAGCATGTATTATAATCCTTATTATAGTCTTAATAAATATCTGTAAATTGCTGCAATTGCTTCTTAACAGCAGGGTGGAGTGGTAGAACAAAACAAGCGCATCATAAACCAATAACACCAGTAACACTCATTTCTCATGCACAATAGAGCAAATTAATGTAACACAAAAATAACAGTCATTATAAAAAGGATAGATTTATTTAGAATTAGTCACATAATTTGCAAAGAGTGCTCCTTTTACAATGAATCATCATTTGAAAGGCAGAAATCAATATATATATATATATGTACTATACTACACAGACACAACACTGACATCAAGTAAAGGAAATATGGTACATTCAAGGTGTACAAAAAGATTTTTTTCTCAGTTTCAGGTTTGGATCTACATGGTTGTTTGATTCGAGATTGTTTATTGACACAGTTTCAGACCAAATTAGGTTTTATCTACAGCAAAATAAACAGGTCATTCAGCTTTACAGCAGTTCAAGCAATCAGCTCAGTTGGGTATGGAAAGCCTGGTGCACGTCAATGATGAAGGTTATTTGTACATGGCTTTCTGGAGGTTTAGGGGAAAAGAGCCTGGTTCAACTAGTTCTACAGAAGAATGCTTAATACTTGTTCCAGAATATAGACATTTGCATTTGGTTCATGTAAAACTATGCCTGTTTGAACCCGAAACAGCTAAAATGATTGAAAAATACTATGCATTCACAGGAAATGCCCATCGTTTTTGTCGTTTGATTGCATCTTGCTATAGAAAACCTTAAATTCGGTCAGCAGAAACATTCTTTGGAGACGGTCAGGGCTGTGTTTCCCAAAAGCATCATAAGTTGATCGTAGAACAATTGCCACCATTGGTCTCTACAATCAATTCAGGCTTACAATGTTTTTGGGAAACGCATCCCAGAATAGTTAGCAAATATAATCAGCAGTTTAAATTACAGCTCAAATGGATTCTGCTACATATAAAGTGCTTCGGTTTTTTATTTCCCTTGCCATCAGGGCTTTAATTTTCTGTACTGGCTTATTCCTTTGCCACACCGAGATTCAGATTCGAATGACCCACTGACGTTAAAGAATACCCAAGCGTTACGAGCCCTCCCGTCCTGTACTGACTTGCAGAGGTTGCGTTCGACAAATCAGAAAAGAAGATGGAGAGCGAGATAAATGGCACTTGATGACGTCACCTCACACCTGACATGGGCTTGACGATATTCATGGTACGACTCGGAGGAGAAGAGGGACAAGGGAAAGTTGCATTTAACATCTCTCGTTTCCGAGCCATCTGACAGAGTGAAAATGGATTTCTTGGTTTTCCTAGCCCTTTCTCTGGGATGGAGCCAAGGACGTGTCCTGGTGTGCTTGTCCAGTAAAGGTGGACCAACCTGGTCATGTTTCTAACTCTGCCCCGGCCAGTGGAATGACAAACACGGTGATGTCATCACCCGAGCCAAGTCTTTCGTTGGGCAGCCGCCAACCTCTCTCCTTCAGGACTCCACGCGACCGCATCAGGAGGTCTTGTGCTGCTAAAGTGTACCTTTAAAAAAATAAAATGACAAAAATGACATCATGATTTGAACATTGAAGTAAATTAAAAATGACCATAGAGGGCCTTAGTGGTAAAAAACTGTATAGTGACATCTGCTGGTGTAACTACTACAACACATCTGATTCACACCTGATATACACTATTATTCAAAAGTTTGGGGTCAGTAAGATTTGTTTTTAAAACAAATGAATACATTTATTTAGTAAGGATGCATTAAATTCATCAGAATTGACAGTAAAGACTTCTACATTGTCACATTTTAAATAAATACTATTCTTTTGAACATTCTATTCATCAAATGCTTTCTTTTTTTCAAACAAACACAATCGGAGATATATTTAAAAATATCCTTAGTCCTCCAAGGTTTATAATGGTTGTGAATGGGGTGCCGCATTTTGAAGCCAAAAATAATGCATCCATCCATAAAAAAAAGTAATCCAAAGGACTCCAGAGGGTTAATAAAGGTCTTCTAAAGCGAAGTGATGCATTTTTGTAAGAAAAATATCCATATTCAAAAACTTTATAAATTCAAATAACTAGCTTCTGGTGGACGACCGTAGGTGAGAGGCGTCTAAGCTTACGCTACTCCTACATCCTGCGTCATACATCGCTTCAGAGGGTTGCTCATTTGGCGCAAGTCGACTTGCGCATTCTGCATACGATCATCCGCCGGAAGCTAGTTATTTGAATTTATAAAGTTGTAAATATGGATATTTTTCTTACAAAAACCCATTGCTTCGCTTCAGAAGACCTTTATTAACCCCCTGGAGTCATATGGATTACTTTTTTTTAATGGATGGATGCATTATTTTTGGCTTCAAAATGCGGCCCCCCATTCAGAACCATTATAAACATTGGAAGACTAAGGATATTTTTAAATATATCTCCGATCGTGTTCGTCTGAAAGAAGAGAGTCATATACACCTACGATGGCTTGAGGGTGAGTAAATCGTGGGCTAATTTTCACTTTTGGGTGAACTATCCCTTTAAGCAGCACAACTGTTTTCAACATTGATAATGATTTGAAATCAGCATAATAAATTGATTTCTGAAGGATCATGTGACACTGAAAACTGGAGTAATGATGCTGAAAATTAAGCTTTTCCTCACAGGAATAAATTACATTTTAAGTTATATTAAAATAGAAAACAGTTATTTTCAATTTTAATAATATTTCACAATATTACTGTTTTTACCATGTTTTTGGTATAATAAAATAAATGCAGCCTTGGTGAGCATAAGAGGCTTATTTCAAAAGCATTAAAATCTTACCGACCCCAAACTTTTGAACAGTGGTGTAGCTGCATTTTATTATTTGCCTTTAGCGTTACAGTTTTGTGAATGTGTGGGAAAAATGTGTGCGCTTTAAAATGGCAAAATAAAATAGAGGAGATCTACCTGTGATCAGGTCAGTTATGATGGAAATATCAAACACTTACCTCAATGGATCATTGGGTTCACGGCCAGACAGGAAAGTTGATATTGCTTCGGCAACATCTCTATCAGCTGTAACGTCCCATAGCCCATCACTACCCATGATCAGGACATCATCGGACCCATGTTTGTGCTCAGAGATGTTGTACACCTTGACCTAGATATGAGCATGATATTATACTATTTTCATGCAGTTATGCTTCATTTTTTTATTTACGTAAAAACATTTACGTAAATGTCCACTGTCCACTTAAACAAGAAGTGATTTGAATGAGTGAATAAATGACCATGCAAATATTTCCACATAAATACCCATTTATATACTCACTTCTGGGCAACAGGATAGGAAGGGTTTGATATGAATGTTGGAGTTATACACTTTCAAGTCGTGATCCCCTAAACCACGCGTCACTCCAATAGTAGCCATGACACGAGCCTACAAGCAAACACACACACACACACAGATCCACACAGGTTGGGTTTTCATGTTTATGATGGCATTCCATAGACATAATTATTTTAATACTGTACAAACTATATATTCTATTCCCTACCTCTACCCCTAACCTATGCATCACAGAAAAATGTCTGCATTTTTATATTTTCAAAAACCATCAGTCTGTATGATTTATAAGCTGTTTTCCTCATGGGGACCAAAAAATGTCTGGTATTAGTAGTACACTCACTCAAAGGTTTATGTGCCATTAAAGCAAAAAGGTTATTTTATATGCATTCAAACTTTATCAAACCATTATTCTGCCCTACATCATTCCCATTTGCAACACCTCACTACTCCTGCTTTGTAATAAATAGCTGTGAAAACTGTGTGGAAAAAGCTTCAGACACCATTATTAGATTAGGTCTGTAACAAATGTTACTGTTATGCAGCTTAAAATAAAATCCATTTACAGAAACTTTTCAAGTTAAATAAAACTTAAATAGAAAAGAAGCAGAATTATTTGCTCACCTTTTTCCCCTCCCCATAAATCAACGGGAACTTGAGATCATCTTCTACAATTGTCTTATACGCCCTAAAATAATAACAGGTAATGATTATGAATGCAATAAAGTAAACAACTTGAATATATATATTCAATCAAAACAATATGGTTTGTTAGCTGCTATAATTCAGCTGCTATAATTCATCCTCATTATGTGCAGTTCATAATTACCATCCAGTCATTGTGTGATCTCTGAAGAGCATCTTTTTGCCGAGTTCCTTGTGTTGGATGCGTCTGGGAAATTCAATATGTGTAAACTCATTCCCAAGCAGCTCCGGTTTGAGGAAGCCCTAGACAAAAGCAACACAAATGCAAAGGAAGTGTTACAGAATTGAAGATCTATAATAGTAATGGAGCGGTCCCGCAGGATAATGAATGAACAGGATTTAGAATGAAGCAAGAAATGGAATGGGAATTATTTTGGGACACTAACACAGGTGACTCACCAAGTACTGTAGCCGCTGTCTTTCACTTTCTGGTGTGAATTCACTGGACATTGGGATGGCCTCATTGTTGCGGACAATTATGGCTCTGTGGGGAAATAATATTGTTTTAGGTGATTTACAACTAATATTGAATGTATTATACAACTTATAGAAAGTTGTATAATACATCTGCTATGCAGTGGTGTGCATTATTTTCTCATTTATTGCTAAAATTCCCAAGATGATCATGATGGGTAACTGTCACAGTAATTGAGTCATTTAGCCAACATCTTTGAAAAATTAACATGGATATTACTGTTGCAATAACAGTAAATCAGAATATTGCCTCTGTCATCTTTTCATTTCAAGCAATAACAATTTCCTCCAACTTTCATTAGACAAAAAAAAAAAAAAAATAAATAAATCAGTGTTTACTGTGGCAAATATAATACAATGTTCTATAACAAAATGTCATCGCACTCACTAAACACTTATGAAATGAAAGTTCACAGCTTTAATGTCAATGCAACTTGGCAAGATTAAGGTACAAGATTATTTATTTTGTATAATTAACTTTTTGATGTACATTTCTTACTTTTATCTAAAGATAAAGACCATCTTCTGTTAGCCTGCTAATATAACATGCACATTTAATCACTGTATCTTTTAAGGCCTCCTACCTGCTGTCTCCAGCGTTTGCTACATAGAGTTTCCCCAACAAGTGAATTGCGATCAAGGCACAACAGCCACCAGAGATGCTGTAAGATTCTTTCTCCTTCTCTATCAGGTCGTCCTGTTGAGTGGCACAACACAGACTTAGTATTTTCTTCTGTTTGCATACATCTGCACAAGATTCAGCAAAATCACACTCTGAAAATCTGAATTCTATGTATAATGCCTAGTCTTATTGGTGCCAGTAACACATGGATGTTAGATCTAACAACATGAATTCTTAAGTCTATCCTTTGCCGAAATAAATAAAATAAAAAAACAGAGAATAACTCCCTTTGTTTGGAGTGGACTTTGTGCTTTATAAAACCTTTTTCAAGATTAAACAGCAGCATTACACAATAAAGAAAGCTGAAAATGAGAAAAAGCATAATAGGACCCCTTTAAAATTCAGTTGGAAGTTCATTGGCTGCTCACAAGTTTGAACTTTCCAATAGCATTTTTAACTCTACTGGCAAAAGGATAAAGAAAAATAGTTGCCAAATGCTTCAGAAAAATGCAAATGTTGCACTTAAAATTATATATAAATGTAATATTTGTTACATCTAATAACATTTAAACATTATTAAATAAATTGTTTTAAATATTTGTCTATTTGTAACGTGATACATTTATTTATTTGTATTTTTTAATATATTGATAATTATTTTTTTTTTTTAGGATGTGGTCACACAGTTCTTTTGGTTCAGACCAAAGCAGAAATGTATACATTTAGTATTTGTTCGCTTAGCGTTCACACTGTAATTTTTAACACTGAACCTAAAGACACAAAAAAGGCTTTTATGACATATATTTTGCGACGGAACATGTCGAACATCCAAAACAATGCTGTGTGCTGGGTTAAATGCGCTGGCTGTATGTGCGTCCATATGATAGTACTAAATATGATGGAGCTGACAATGCGTGAAGAGCTTATAAAATGTGTAAAGGAGTCAAAAAAGAGGCAGGAATTCTCCATTACGCACACAAACGAAGATCTGATTCTGATGCCTGTACCGAACTGTGTTGGGCAACATCGTGGCTTTGAGGAGAAAAAACTGGTATGCTTGAGCATTCTGTTTTTTTTAGGGTGACATCTTGTGACATCATGTTCTGTTTTTGGTTCGTTTATATGTCTTTGGTCCGTGTTGCGAACATATTTCATTCGAACCACACCAGAGTTTGTTTGGAAGCGGACCGAGACCCATCTTTTCAGCGGTCTCAGTCCACTTGTTTGGTGTGCACCAGGGTTCAGGTGGCAGCATTCACACTTATTCAAATGAAGCGCACTAACAGAGCAATCGCACCAGAGTTTGTTTTAATCGAACCAAACCTGCCAAATGTGAACACATCCTTAAGTGGCACACCTAGTCCTCCACAGTCAAAAAAGTCTAAAACCACAGGTTTATCTCATCCTATACAGTTCTCACCATCTGTTTGAAGGCGGTCTCTATAAGCCCCATGACCAGACTCTCCACACTGATGTCTTTCTCCATGTGGAACCGCGGCTCATCCGGGAGCCCGTCCTGGTCCTCTCCATCCAGGCAAGCCCCTTTCTTCGCCTCAGCCTGGAAGGGGCTCCCGTTCTTGGCCAGGCAGATTGGCGGAGGGCTGTTTTGATTTTCTAGAAGATGGGCGACATCACAAAGCCGATCGCGGATGATACGGTGGAGAAGTTTGGATGCCATGAGAGCAGCACCAGAGCCGGCGTGTCCATCAAACACTCCCCAGAAGTGCATGGGAATGCCTGTGGGGTCCTGAAGGGACAAGAAAGAGGACAAGGTGTGTAATTTCTGCATCATTAGTAGCGTGAAATAGAATCGCAAACCAATATTTTTTGTTCAAATAATCAGGTAGCCCTGTCCCAAACTTGTTCAATTGGGTGAGCCATGTTGATCTGTTGAACCACACAAAGATTTTTAATTTATAATATTTAATGTATAATAACAAATATTATTTAAAATACTGGCATTTTAGGTCTCATTTGTTAACATTAGTTAATGCAACACAAACTAACGATGAACAATGTATTCTTATACCATTTATTAATTAACTGTTAATTTTTAAGTTAATAAAAATATTTATGTTCATATTAGTTCACAGTGCATTAATCAATGTTAACATACAACCTTTTTGTAATATATATATATATATATATATATATATAAAATTAGGATATATATATATTTTAATATATTAAATATAAAAATTATATATATGTATTATGTATATATATTATGTATGTAAAATTATATATAAAAATATATAATGTACCCTCATTTTATATACACTTTAATATAATTTTATATAAATTTTTAATAAGAAATTAGTATACATACATATGTATATAAATAATATATATAAAATTAGGATGTGTGTGTGTGTATATATATATATATTGTAAATATTTTATTATATCTTTTCATGTGACAACACTGAAGAAATTACACTTTGCTACAATGTAAAGTAGTGAGTGTACAGCTTGTATAAAAGTGTAAATTTGCTGTCCCCTCAAAATGACTTAACACAGCCATTAATGTCTAAACTGCTGGTGAGTACACCCCTAAGTGAAAATGTCCAAATTGGGCCCAATTAGCCATTTTCTCTCCCCGGTGTCATGTGACTCGTTAGTGTGGCCAAGACCATACAGCGGTTTTACAGGACAGGTTCCACTCAGAACAGGCCCCAACAAAGGGGCCTCAATCATGTGCACTCAACAAACAAGTTGAGTGCACATGATCAGCGTCATATCCAGAGGTTGTGTTTGGGAAATAGTATGAGTGCTGCCAGCATTGCTGCAAAGGTTGAAGGGGTGGGGGGTCAGCCTGTCAGTGCTCAGACCATACGCCGCACACTTCATCAAATTGGTCTGCATGGCTGTCGTCCCAGAAGGAAGCCTCTTCTAAAGATGATGCACAAGAAAGCTGGCGAACAGTTTGCTGAAGACAAGCAGACTAAGGACATGGATTACTGGAACCATGTCATGTGGTTCCAGTAATCCATGTCTGACGAGATCCAGTTAAAATTATTTGGTTCAGATGGTGTCAAGCGTGTGTGGTGGCAACTAGGTGAGGAGTAAAAAAACAAAAGTGTGTCTTGCCTACAGTCAAGCATGGTGGTGGGAGTGTCATGGTCTGGGGCTGCATGAATGCTGCCCGCACTGGGGAGCTACAGTTCATTGAGGGAACCATGAATGCCAACATGTACTGTGACATACTAATGCAGAGCATGATCCCCTCCCTTCAGAGACTGGGCCACAGGGCAGTATTCCAACATGATAACGACCCTAAACACACCTCCAAGACGACCACTGCCTTGCTAAAGCATGTCTCCAGACCTAAACCCTATTGAGCATCTGTGGGGCATCCTCAAACGGAAGGTGGAGGAGCGCAAGGTCTCTAACATCCACCAGCTCCGTGATGTCGTCACGGAGGAGTGGAAGAGGACTCCAGTGGCAACCTGTGAAGCTCTGGTGAACTCCATGCCCAAGAGAGTTAAGGCAGTGCTGGAAAATAATGGTGGCCACACAAAATATTGACACTTTGGGCCCAATTTGGACATTTTCACTTAGGGGTGTACTCACTTTTGTGGCCAGCGGTTTAGACATTAATGGCTGTGTGTTGAGTTATTTTGAGGGGACAGCAAATTTACACTGTTATACAAGCTGTACACTCACTACTTTACATTGTAGCAAAGTGTAATTTCTTCAGTGTTGTCACATGAAAAGATATAATAAAATATTTACAAAAATTTGAGGGGTGTACTCACTTCTGTGAGATACTGTATATATATATATATATATATATATATATATATATATATATTTATTTATTTTGTCAGAATAACTACACAGCTACTTTAGGTATCAGTGAAGAAAGATGCTCTTTATTTTTATGCTTTTTAAGATGCTTCATAATGTTATAGTTACAGCTTCTACCAGTAGGTTCTAATTGGATCATGCCAACTAGCTGAACTTTGACCTCTTAGTTCAAACAATCAGAGCAATGTTTTGAAAGAGCCAAACTGTTTACACATTACAGGAACTCAAAAATACCAGCAGTTTAATTCAAGTTGTCTCTGTCTCTGACCTTGAACAGGAGAAAGAACTGTACATTGCAAAATACGTTTCCCCTTTAATTATTGACTAGTGAATAGTAGTGGTCCAACCAATCATACTAGCAGATTATTCGGGTGTCTGGGAAATAGGTCATTTATAGAAAATGTTCTACAAAAATATCTGACTGCAGAATGCCACAATGGACCAATCAGTATCAAGTATTTCATAGAGCTATGTAAGATGGAACAACAACATGCAAAGCCTTTTTAAAACCACAGGGGGGCATCTCGACACTTTCCAAAGCTTTTCTGGAAATACTCTCCGATCTCAATTTCCTGTCATTACCTGTTGACAAGATTAACTCAGAGAGCTTACACCCACTCTATCATGTAAGATCAACGGTCAGCTGGGATGGCCCGTGGCAGCAGCAAATGTTTGTGGCTGGATCTCTGATTCTAAAGAGCAAGAGGTCCATGTCAAGTGAATATGTGGCCTTGCTATCTTTTTATCTGCCTGTTTGTCTGTATATAGACTCTTGCAAACAGACAACACGGCAGATGATAGGATGATGTAATTGATTTAGAGGAGTTGAGAGAGGGTATTAAGTGGGGTAGGGCAACATCATGTGATGCAAGCAGAAGCGAAAGAAAGACAGAAGTCACTGTTCTGGTTAACAACCTCTCGTGAGTAAATACTGCGGGAGATTACCAGTCCATTTCTAATTGTTTGAAAAGACCTACGCAAAAGAAAATAAGTGAGATCTCGTAATTGAACTCAATTGTTTCTCATACACATCAATGACATTAAATAAGGAGCAAATGGAGGTAAATAGCAACCATAAAACAACATGCAAAAAATAAATAAATAAATACATTAAAAATTCCTCAGAACAGCCTAGCAACTGGAAAGAAATGCCCTGGAAACCACCCAGTAATGCTCTGGCAACTATCCACAACACCTTCCCTTACCAAGACTAAGTATACTTCAAGTTTATATACTACAAGTATACTTAGGTAAAGTTCAAGTATATTTTATGTATACTTTATATACTAAGTATACTACTATCAATATACTAGTAGTATACCTTGTATACTAAGTGTACTATTTCAATACTACTTGGGACTAAATACTTTAAGTATGATGCTGTGTGAGAAATCACATACTCTTTTGAATAGGTACTTATTTTGAATAAGTAATAACTTCATGAATTTAACTACACTTTCGTACTACATTTTCCATGTTGTCATTATCACGTGACCTACCAGCGTCAGTTGTGTCGCTTCACTGCTATTCACAAATCCTCACCCGTGGCCTCATTGGATAGTAAATTGAATCTCTTCAGAATCTCGCCGGAAGTAGTAGGTCATCCAGGTACTTTTTGCAACTATTTTATGAGTACTGTGAATTCAGACATACTTCTTTTGTCACATACTGTTTTTTGCCTTATATATAGTAGGAAAGTATGCGATTTCAGATACAGCCTATAAGTAGTAAACTTTGAGTATGCAGCTAGTTTACATTTGTTTTTCATTTGTTCTGCAACTATACTACAAGAGAACATATAGGTATACTGATAGTTTACTAGTTAAATACTTGTAGCTCATTTTTGACACTTTGAAGTATACTCTCAGTAAACTACTAGTTTTTTTTTATTATTATTTTATTATGCAAGTAAAGTTGCTAGCCAGCTCCAGCATTTTTGATCATTTTCACAAAATGGCCCCCATAATATTTTGTTGTATGAAAATCTGAACATGCAATATATCAAAAGAAAGAACAGAGCCTCTGCTTAAAAAAACTATTTTATTCAACACTTGAAGTTGATTCAGAATGATGATCAAAACATAAATGGAGTAGATCGCTTCCTTTAACACCACCAAACCTTGTTCAGTCCTATACCTCTTCCTGAGTCAACATTTAATTTGGTAACGTTAGGCAGTTTAATGTTTGATGATTGTATTATTTTACATGTGAGTAAGCAATGCTTCTATGGCTTGTTTCTACTTCTTCTTCGCCTGTGTTTTGATCTAGAGATTCTGTACTAGAAGATGTGTAATAGCGCCCCCTACTGTATAACAGCGAAAACATGGATTGCAGGAAAATTCCGTCAATGAAAAGAGTTAGGTAGATTTGAAGTAAATTCCTATGTACACTACCATTGGACTACACAAAATTTAACATACTTAGAATTAGGAACATATATGTTTTCTTTATAAATCAATATTTTCAAACAATGTTTGTAAACAAAGTTTATAAGACAGTATGTAACACTAAGTGAAAAAAGTATTTAATAAGCTACTTAATCAATAGAGTAAACACAACTACAAGCCAAGTATACTTAATTATACATTTACGTACCTATATCTCGATCAAAATATTGAGTACAAGTATAGGCCAAATATACTTTGACTATTCTGTCGGTATAAGTCAATTATACTTAAGTGTAATTTTAAGTATATTTCTGAGAAGTTCTGAGAAGTAAAAATACATAAAAAGTAGACTGAAAGTATACTTTCTTGTTTTTAGTCTAAAAGAAGTATACTAAATAGCACACTTGAATAAACTTTTTTGTAAGGATTAGAAACCATATAACAACTTGCTATAAAACACCTGAACTGCATAGAAATGCCATATTAGCAACTACCCACAACACCTTTGCAAACATACAGCATCATGCTAAAAAATACTCAAAATACCTTAACAACTGCATAGCAATGCCCTGGCAACCAGTTTTTTTCCTAGAAGGTAGTAAGTTTTAAATTTTTTCCAGAAAAATGTAAAGATCTAGTTCTCTACGCTTTACTGTTGACAATACAGATCATCTACTGTCTCATTTATTTCTATTTTTAATTTCTCCTGTGCAATCTGCACAATACCAAAGCCTCCCTTGAACAGATGTCACAACCCTTCTTATTCAATTGACAATGCAATATTATCTAAGGAGACGTTTTAACCAATAAGATTTGAACAGCTTTCCACTTTGGATTACATGTGTCATTTTGGGGTAAGACGGAGGGGACACAAGGGTCAGACTGCGGATGAGGATCAGAGAGATCAGATTTATGCCCGCATACAAACACAAACGTACACTTTGAAGGTCACAAGTCCAGGATACTGCTTGGACCACATCACATGATCAAAACTATCACACAGGAAGAAAAAAAAGAAAAGAAGTTTCACTTCAACATACTCACCAAGACACAAAGGGCTTTTGAATGTGCGCTTGTATTGGAAACTTCAGCTTCATTTATATCATTTATATCACAAGATCTGCAGTTATGCAATGAGGATAGTTTTCAAAAACTGAGTTTCACATCATCTGTAAAACTGAGTTATCTGATGTTTATGGGTGGATTTCATGTGATATTTCAGATGAATCACTAGCTACGTTTACATGGACACCTTTTGTTTCATTCGGAATTAATTAATTCTGATTAATGCATCCGAACGTAGTGTTGATGTGCACATTTATGTCACAAGTCATGCACACACTGCACCAATATACAGAGTTGCCTGCTGTTTGCGCATTCTCATACCATAGCTTCTTCTTTTTTTTTTTTTTTAAAAAGACTTAGTTTTTATCAATTTCTGGTCCTAATTAGGAGACGACAAGCACATGAAGCTTTGTGCCACATGACAATGATGTACTAAAACGTTTTTTTTTGCGTGTAGACAATGACGTTGCCAACTGTCCCCATTCACATGGATGCGTGAAAATGACTAAAAACGCTGTATTCGGCTAGCAGTTGGCGATGTCGCTTTGTAAAGAAACACTATGTGCCTATAGACTGAACACATAATACACATGTGCATGACGTTTCATAGTTTACATGAAGATGATAATGGCATAATTTTAAAAAAAAAACGCATTTTGAATCCTGTTTTCAAAAATTTGTGTTTTCAGGCCCCCAAAACGCCATAGTCGTATAAATGAACTGCCAAAACACATTAAAAGTGTTTCGTTTTTAGTTGAAAATGGAGTGTGTGTAAACAGCCCCTTATTTAATTAAGCAGTAAAAACGGCCCTTCCCGAGGCTAAAACAAGGTGTCTGTGAATGAAAGTCTAAAGCAAGGACTGATGGGACGTTGGGTTAGCACCACTTCAAAGACAACAAGTGGAAGGAGGTCTTTAGAAAGACACGACAGTCTTTTATGAAATTTTATTCAACAATAATGACAGCTCATTCTAAACTTTAATCAGATTTGGCCAATTAATTCCAATTGGCATGGTAACATGTGACTTTTCTATTCTGACTACGTTACTATTCCGGTAACATTAGGATTGTTAGGGTCCATGTAAATGCCTTTTGTAGGCAGCTGCTCTTTGACTGACTTAGAAAAGTGTAGAAATTGTGTAGTGATTGTGGTTGAAAGTTATTTTACATTTCATAATGATGGCCGAATTACGCTTTGCCTGACATTTTAAAGTCGGCATGATGACCTATTTTCCCTATTGTGACGTATATCTGAGTGAAACGGCTTCTTGAAAAAGAAAAAATGTAGCACGGGACTTGATTTTGTCCATTGGGAATTGATTGGATGGTCGTGGTTTGCTATTGGTCGATCTCATGTGAGTGACAAGTTGCCCCACCCTCATGCCAGTAAACACAGAAGACAAGCCACTGCAAGAGGGAGGGGAAGTTATTTTGATGAAATATAATGAGGGCACATGAAAAAAAAAAAGAAGAAAAAAAAAAAAGATGTACACGGAAAAATCATTCATAATAAATATTGAAAAATTCCATAAAAAAAAAAAAAAAACTATTGTCAATTTTGTCATGATGACTTTAATTGGGTTCACAGTTTCACAATCTCAGTAAACTTCTAGAACTTTAACTAAAATTGGACAGTCCTTTCAATTACATGTGGCTTTTCTTCAAATTTAGATTAGATTTCAAATGAATGTGCTCAGCAACAGATGCAAGAGCTCAATGGGATCACCAGGGTCAGCGAGCTGAGCATCCCTCGGCAAGCTAAATCTTTCATAATCTTACCTGAGACCAGTTTTGTCCAGTTCAATTGATCCACAACAATTGCACTGCAAAAGTAGATTAGGGATCTTTTTTTATATAGATGTTTCAATGAGTTCATAAATATTAATGATACCAAGAATTGAAGTGCGCTGGAGACTCGCCTAACTATTGATTTTAACATTTGGCATTAGCATGTATCTTGCAGTATTCAAATGCAGTATTTTCATGTAAGCAAAAAATGATGACAGTGACACAGCCACATAACTGCTTGGCTACATCCTGTTGTTTTCACGATGTTGTGTCATAGACCAACTTACCCCACTGTCCTCTAGTAACATGGAGCAGCGCTGTTGCTTACTACTCAGCTTCCTGATAAACAGCAGCTCACAGGAAGCCTGGTCTTCATTCAGCATGCTCTTCCCAGCATTTATCACCCTGAGAGAGAGAGAGAGAGAGAGAGAGAGAGAGAGAGACCAAATTATACAGCTGAATATCATTTCTAGTATGATGGCAGTCTAACATGAAGAGAAACATAAAGCCATTATTTCCCAAATCTGGATTATAAAAAGCCTTTCTCTTCCTAATCTGCGGAGAACAGTAAGATGCTTCAGAGGCCACACTCATGACCCAACACATCTGATGAGATATTTATAAATGTTAAGGGTTTCTCCTCACAAGTGTATGACTAGTATTCAATATTACTTCTACAAATGATCCCTAAGTATTAAAAAAAAAAAAAAAAGATTATATAAGCTCCAAGAACAGAAAATCAAAAACTGTACAGGCTAGTCTCTGTTTTATTTATAACCATGTACATTTGTCTGTTAAACCATACTCTTTATGCCCATTTTAAGAGAAAAATGATAGCAAAGATGCATTTCAACCAACATACTTAATGCATACTTCAAATTGGGATGTTGTAGACTATTTCACTATTGTATTTCACTATATACAATTTCAAATGATTTTTAACAATATACCCATAATATTTCAAGCATAATAGTACATCATTATGCTACATTATGCTGTGGTTTTCATTTAGAATCAGCTGACAAAGCCCCACTGCAAGCTACTCACAAAAGAGGAAGTGTCTCATTGTAGCAAGTTCCTTCTTCTGAAGTAACAATTTCTTTACTTCTGCCACATTTCAGGTTTCAACATAGTATGATTTCTTTAAAATACAGAGTAGAGCAATGAGCTAAAGCCGAACCCTTTATTAGCAAGTCTTACCACCACTAGTGTTATTCTCACAGACCAAACAAAGCATTTCCTGTCTCAGGTGACTGGTTAACTGTCAATGGTTTTCTTTCTTGAGCAGAACAGTCAGTATTCCTCCTCATGCTAAGCCTCTCTGTCATTTTATTTGTCCTTCTGAAGGATGCCAACCCCAACATTAGAAAAGATAAAGTTTATTTTGAACAGTGTTCTAGATCATTTCAGTTTGTGCAGTACATTTTAGTGCAGAGACTGACTTGTAAACACGTCAAAATCAAAAGGTCAAGGTTTGACTGATTAGCCAGTTATCCCCTGCTGGTGGAATACTAGAACTACACCAATCTTTAAGAAAAAGCGTTTCTCTTCATTGACCTTGTATTCCCAAAAATTTTAATATTTACAAGAAACACATTTCATTTATTAGCTGTTTTGCCAGTGAATATTTTATGATTTTACTGAGTGATTAATCACAACTGACACTGGTGGTAAATAAAAAAAAAAACTGGCACTTTATGGTGTGCACTAGATTCATAAACTCTAAATGATAAGAAAATCAAGTTTCACATAATTTCTCTGACAATCTCAGAAGAGTGTTATTACTGCATTTCTTCAGGCTAGACTATATAAACATAGTGTGTTCACGTGAAGACATTCTAATGTATGTTTCATGTTACAAACATGTTCTAAACCCTAGATTTATAGAACAAAACTGAGTTCAAAACATACACTGACATCAAATATCCTTCCTCATGCAATAAAAGTGACCCTATAATCACCTTCATTAACCTTTTTTTCTAAATTACTATATGTATTCTATAAAAGTGTATAGTTGTATTTTAGCATTGCTGTAAGCTCAGGATAAAGATGCAGCTTCAATGTTGTATAACTAAAATAACCTGATGAGCAATTCTTCACCTCCACCCACTGTACTTAAGAATAGAGAATAAATGAGTTCCTTTTTATGGCACTGTTTATCTTGAATTGTGCCTTAGTTGTCCAGTAGATTAAGAAATCTGAAAAGTAAAAAAATAAAGAGTATCCTATTTGACAGATTAATATTGTTTGCACCGACCGATCCTTCAATAGCCACACAGAAATGTGCCACACAAACTGTTTAAGTCAAACTAAAATGACAACGAGATTCTTCAATGCATTTTTTTTTTTTTTTAATTGACTAGGTTTTACCATACAAATTAGGCAAAGAGCAATGTCAGCATGCTAATTAAAGCAGTCACAAAAGATATCAAAACTGAAACATGACAGGGGAAAAAATCTAGATGAACTAGTCTAACTCACTAACTGACTAGCTGGTTGTTGGGTGACTGAATGACTAGCATCGACTCATTCCTACAGAGAACCAATGATTATAATCCACTTGCACTCATACATTTATTGATAGGAATTCATCTATTGTGGCGTGGGTGCATGCTGGATCTGTTTGACTTTGCCAGCTTGGCAGCACCATGTTCATAGAAAGCCAATCTACTTGAGCCACAGTGGATGACTCAGCAATATCTTATAGAGAATAAGTGTGTGTTGGGGAATCTGAGGAGTCTACAGTGCGCTGCCATTAATCTACAGGCCGCTACGTGTCTTTAAGAGGCCTTCAGAGTTTTAAAGTCAGCATTAAACAGAAATTGTGATCATCTTTACTAATATAACATACCAGTTGAGAAATGCAATAAAATACAATGTTTTGTTTGTTATATTCCAATATTCCAGAGAATATTATTCAGTTATTTAACATTATCCAGCGAATTATTCTTCACTCTACACAAATCTACTAAAACTGTAGTTTAAAAAGAAGTATTACATTTCTGCAAAGTTGATATGACTCCTGTCTTTAATTTATTTTCTCAATTTGAAAACATTAGACATTCTACATTTATTTTGCGTATTGTTAAAATTAGTGTTGCTGCTGATGCTTTTTATAAATACAATTATTTTTGTAATATGACGATTAAAATTAACAAACTTTATTGGTGTATAAATAAGATTTGTTTTGTTTTCTATGCAAGGAGGGAGTGATTGTTATAAATAAAATGGTTTGTTCAGTTCAGTGGTGTTGTAATCATGTAAAAAAACAGAAGTATAACAGTAAGTAAATATCGGTTCTGCATATCGGTTATCGGGCATATAAACACACAAATTATCGGCATCTGTCCTAAAAAATCAATAAGACTGTGTCTTAAAAACTAGTCTGACCAACTAGCAGTTTGTCACATGTGGGTGCTATCAATATCACATGAGGGAGATAGATAGCTCAAATAAAAATCTTTAATCACAAACACCTAGGAAACTACATGCAAATGAAGGAGAAATAGCATAACCATGTACCACAGAAGACACCGAACAATGAACTGAATAAACGCAGGACTTAAATACACAAAGGAACTAATGAGTTAATTAATTGAACAACAGGTGAACGGAATAATTAACCAAGAGAACAAACTGGCACACACAAGGAAACTAAGTCAAATGACAGGGCAAACAGGGAAAAAGGAACAGGGAAAACAGAACCAAAACACAATGAAACTAAACTAAAAACAGAGCATACATGTTACACTGTTAGCCAAGGGGGTAATCAGTGTTATTCTTCTGATTCAAATTAGACAAATCTACATTTTTAGTAACTGACTTAAAGTTTTGACCAGTCTTAAAGACAAAAATAATAATAATAATTTAAAAAAAATTAGATGACTGATTATGAATGTAATTTGATACTTATGACTGATCGCGCTCAAACACGTCCAGTCAGAACCAGTTGCGTTCAGTCGGCGATTACAGTCAGTGTTCAAATTCTGTGTGCAGGGCTCGCAAAATCGCTAGCCCGACGTCCTGATGTGTTTTCCCATCGGGCTACTAAATTGTATCACGGCCCTGCCCGACGGGCTATCTTAAAGCTGCTGTCCGTAACTTTTTTTGCGTTCAAAATTTACAAAAATAATATAATGAAAATGTACAACATGAATCCATTTTCCAAACCGTGTTTTTGTCTTGCCCTAAATCATTATGGTACACTTATAATAAGTGTTTATATTCGGACTATTTTAGACTGGCCTGGAAGGAACCGCTGCGGAGTAGCACAGTACCTGCGTGAACCGCCATAGATATAAACGGAGAGAAGTAGCTCCGGCTACGATGTTCTTCCGCAAGACGCATGCAGTTTATTAACATCTAGAGCGCCGAAAAGGACGGACAGCAGCTTTAAATAGTGAAATAAAATTTCTTTCTTGATGTGCGTTGTTCACTCTCTTGACTTCAACTCTCATTTCACTTTTTTACTTTCATTTGCAATTCTTCAGAGAAAAATCCATCAAGGAAAACATACGCTTAGAACACCTCCTAGTGGTCATTAAATAAAACACAAAGGGACCCAAATGAAATATTGTTAAATAACTTATGCAACTCTGTGAAACACTTGTGTATATGACAGTAAACTAATAAAGCCTATATCCATTAGTAGCTTGGGTTGAATATATATAGTGTCGTGTGTATGTGTGTTGAAAGCTGCAATAATGGAAACAGTGACAATTTAAGATTGTTTAGACTATAAAGGAAATGTAATTTTGCCAAAGAACTTTTACCTTACGTTTAATCTTTTGTTGCTGAATGAAAGAGATTGCATGCGCAGTGGAGAAAACTGTGAAAATCGATGATGTATGTGTGAAAATGTTAAGAGGCACATAGATTTATAGTATTTACGGTATTTCAGTTCTGTTAAATATGTGCCCGGTTGTTCCAGTTTACAAAATTGATTTGAATTATTCATTTATGAATCAAATGATTCCATTCAATGATCCAGTTAAAAAGATTACCAATGAGTATTGACTTTAATTTCGGTGTAATTGGTCTGTCTTCAGAACATATAATCACACAAGACATATGGAACATTTCCATGATACTTGTATGGTGCTTTTGCATCCTCTTTACAGCTTTAGTCTTCAATTAAATGCAATTGCATGGAAAACAGTCAGCAACTATACAATCTTCTCTTTTTGTGTTTTTCTAGTTGTATATTTAACTCTTAAATACATCACATTAGAAGTAAAATGGATTGTGAAGATTTTTTCATTTACTTGTTGATCATCATCACTTGTTGACTATCAATATGAGCTAAAAACTTTTACCTTTGTTTTTTATCCTGTGTATGTGAGCTCATACTAAAGCTACCAGCTAAAAAGTCTGTTTGTTTCGACACTTAAGAGAATGTGCTCAGTTTCAAATTCTGTCATCACGCAGCCCCAAACAAAGTTCTCCTCTTGTTCTGTAGTTAATAATAGATGAAATAACCAGAGGCTAACTGGGCTTATTTCAGTATCAGGGACTGTTCTCTCTCCATCTCTTCTTCACACTGGGCTCTCTATGTCACAGAAACCACCTAACATTATATTCATTAATTTGATGGTATGACTCAAGACTGTATCATCTTCCTGACTTTGATCTTGGCCACTTTGTGCAAGTATGGCCTTGATCTTCACTCAACAGACCACGCCTGATGAAAGTCAGGGTTCGCATTCTTTTTTACCCAAGAATTTCCATGACTTTTCTATTTCCTTGTAATTAATGAATTTTAAATAAAAAACATCACAAAATAAAATAAGCTCCAGTTGCTACAATGTATACACTGATAATGCAGTTATTTTGCTAGATATTTTATTTAAAAAAAATTATCACCCATCACTGACATTCTTCACCTGTACCAATGTGTGACATTACTGCAACATTTACTGCAACTTACATCTTAAATAAATTGTTTTTTTTTTCATTCATTAGTTATTATTTAAATGTTTTATTATATATTATTTATAAAATCTAAAATGTACAATAAATCTACAATTTTTTAAATGATAAAATATTATCATTTATTTTATAGCAAACATATATACACACACACACACACACACACACACACACATATATATATATATATATATATACACACACTATGTACAGGTAAAATTCACAATTACTTATTACCTTGATTTTTTTTTTAATGGCATGAAAGTCATAAGTCCTATAAGATTCCCTCTGGAAATTATGACTTTAAACAAACTTAACTCTTAAAGGGAAAGTTCACCCAAAAATAAAAATTATCCATAGTATAGAAAAAATACTACGCAAGTCAGTGGCTACCGTCAACATTCTTCAAAATATCTTCTTCTGTGTTAGCAGAAGAAAAATTCATACAGGTTTGAAACAACTTCAGCGTGAGTAAATGATGACAGAATTTTCATTTTTGGGTGAACTATCCCTTTAAATACCATCATATGGACATGACTTGAATGCACCAATACTATATAGGGCCTTAGCGCCCTAATGCATCACTGGAGCCCAGGACAGTGTCCCCAGATGTCAACAGCCCTGAAGCTGAGCAATAACTAGAGAAGTGCACAATATGATTAAAGAAACTCCCAATAATTTTTAAGATTTTACTAATTTTCATGACTCTTTTAGGCCTGGAAATCAGGCAACTGCAGGTATTTAAAGCTGTATGTCGTCTCAGATGCACAGGTAGTGAAAACGCACCATACTGTGGTAAAAAGTACTTACTGTACTGTGGTAAAGATGCATTCAATGATTACTATAGCATCCTTCGGATATCCATTAGTAAAGCTACGTGCATAACCTGACATATGCAACATTTGTTATGATTAATTCAGTGAACTGTAAGCTACGCCATCATCAGTGCAGTTACAACACATTTCAGTGAAAACATTGCAACATTCCAGCTGACTCTAGATCGTTTAGAGGATGATGATGGTGAGCCATTGCCCTTCGTTAGGAGTGACATATAACCTTCCTCCGATATGACGTCACTCCAACCGTATCATTTTAAACCAACAATTCATTTATTATGCGCATTTTAGACATACTCCCTATAAAAAAACACGACTCACTCCGCGTATCCCGTTCGCCACGGCAGCCTGCTGTCTCTCTTGAGCGTGATGACCGGTCTGGACGCGTGTTCGGTGGAGTACTGCAGCAGCTCCGGTGTCAGGTCCAGAAACTCGGGTCGGCTGTAGGGGAAGCGCGGCGGCAGCCCGTCCGTGCCGCCGTTCTGCGCGGATCCGTGCTGCTGCTGATGATGGTGGTGGCCGTGCGGGATAATTCCTCCCACCAGCGAGGACATGGCATTTTTAACTTTGCTTATCATCGCAATAAAATATGTGGCATCAGCGGCGCGCGAGGAACGGTAATCTTAACGATATAACCCTACACGACCCAAGCGGCAAAAACGAAACGCACAAAAGCGTACAGCAGTTCATTCGCGATGCAGGAAGCGATTGACCCCATGTGACGATTTGACAGAGAATGTTTTCCTCGTCGAAAAAATCCTCTCTCTGCAGAGTGTGTATCATCACACGAGAAGCTTATATCCGCCTATAGCACGGAAGATGTAAGTGCTGCCTATGCTGTAGCACTCTCAGCCGACCAGCCACTGAATACACAACGTCCGAATTATACAATGACTATCAGGGGCCAACTATTTTAAAGGAATTAATTTTTTTAATTAATTTCATAATAATAATAATAAATAACAATATAAAAACAAGCAAATAAATAAATAAATAAATACAAATTCAGGAGGCAATCTAATCTTATTAGCACAGCATAAATAAAATATTTAAAACATAATTCAACAAAACAGTTAATTACTAGTAGCATTAAGGCTACAATGTTTTTTATTGTTATTATATTGTATACATATTTATGATATGCAAGTGATAATGACAGACCTAAATAGACCTTATTTACAGCAGCGCCATCTTTGAACTTTAACTGGAATGAAAGCGAGGCTGTGAGGGATCGACACATCTCTTCAGTGGGTTTTACAATTATTGCAATTATGTGTTTTTGGATTTTTCTGCTGAAGAAACACTGCAAAAATATATTTCCAAGAAATTGTAGTAGTCAAAAAAGACACGAGCTGTGGAAATAAGTGAGTTAGGAGCTTTATACAGCTTTTTTTTTTTTTTTTTTTTTTTACAGAGGATGCCATTGAAAACACGCCAAGTCTATCTCTCACAGCCTCGCTTTCATAATGGCGCTGTTGTTCTGTCGATATATCGTACGAAACTGATCGCAATGGAAAGCTACTGTTGCCATGGTTCCTTCTCGCTATCGCGACTTCTTTTCCCTAGCGTCTGTTTGGAGAAAATACGCGATCTGACTTGATTTATTACTGCTGGAAGTTTGAAATCTCTACTGAAACCTATGTTCCTATGGGAAAAAAAACTAATGGAAGTGGCTGTGTGCAGGACGAGTATTATTTTTTTTTCTAGTGAACTATCCCTTTAAGACGAAATACAGGATACACTCTCTTGAATGTGGATATCAAATGTGACACATTAACAGATGATTTTGCATCATGTTTGTTGAATCAAAGGCTCTGAGCGGGGGTGCAGTGTTTTTCCCATTAGATGCCTTTTTGAAACCCCATGACTTTGTATTCTTAGTGATACTCACAGTGAGAGACAGGAGAAATACATTAAATCAAAGATGTCTTCAAATGTCCCCTATTCTCTCAGAACTCTGAGGCTTCTTCTGACGGATTCTCTCTCTTCTCTATGTTTTGAGACCATAAAGTGTCCATCACTCAGACAGCCTACAGCATGCCCTGTTGTTTCATATTACACTGGTAAACATTTAAAAACCATGCCTGACACTTCTATCATCAAAGTGTGTAAGGGATTAGCCACACTGGTTCTCTGTCTTTTATTTATTTATTTATTTATTTCAGACTCTAAGCTTGAACTGGGCTAAATGGACCTGTGGCGTAAACCACATGCTTCCTGCCTGCCTGCATGCAGTCAGCAGAGCTGTACTCGCCACAAGACTGTTTATCTAGAAATTTTCACTACCTCATATAGCAAGCTGCTTTAAATCTGCAATGAATCAAAGTCCTCTGGATTAGATTTAAAAGACGAGAGGATTAAAATTTGTACAGCCACACAATTTCAATGCTTTTTATGAAATATGAATGTATAATGCTTTAAATTGTGTAAAAATGTGTGCGCTACTAAAAGAAAGATGCACTTTTCTAAGGGACTGGATTTAAGAATATTAGCGGGCTAAATAAATAAATTATGTTTTATAAACTTCTGTAGACCCAAGTCATAGGTATGGATCAAAATGATCACCCTTGCACCGCAGTAACACAAAAACCATTCAAAGTACCTTAGCAACTGCATAGCAACGCCCTGGCAACCACCTACAACACCTTAGCATCAGGGTGGTAAGCACTCACCATTTTCTTCAGAAAATGTAAAAATCTAACTTTACTATTGTCATTCTTTTTACATTAATATATTCATTTTATCTAGTTCAGAGAAAGATAATGTCATTTATAAGAGTGAGCCTGCTATTGCTCAATATGTTGCTTTCTCTCCATTCTCTTTCCTTTTCTTTAGCTCTCTCAGCTTCTCTTAACACAAAACGAAGCAGGTACTTGAAAACAATAATCTTGGAGTGATATCAGCAGTATTATCATTGCAATGATTGCCCATAAGAGTAATTAACATTTAGTTGCCTAGCAGGCATCTTTATTCAGCCGGACTATATCGAGAGCAGCTCATCCACCTCTTCACAGTCAAAGCACATACACTTATCTTTATGTTAATTCATCTCATTAGTTTGGGGCCAGTAAATGCTGCATAAGATTCAGAATTATCAAATTATGTGGACATCGAAGGAATATTTAACCTAAATAAGTAAAAAAATTAATAAATAAACATATAAATGAATGAATGATAATAACCGAATAACTTAAATTTCAGTTTGTTCATCACACAAAGCTAACAAGAGTTTTACTTGTGCAATATAGGCTATTACACTAATTTTATGGTGCTTTATGGTGTTGTTTACAAGGTTTCTATATCCCAGGTCACACACAATTTAATCAATTTTTTTTTTTTTTTTAGAATAGTTTCTCACCTCTTTAATTTTTTAATCACTTTTCAAGTTCATCTAATTACAGAATTCTGTATAAAGCATCAGCATACTGGTTTTAGCATTATTTTGTCTCTAATGCTAATATCTTTTCACATTTCCAGGTTTCTCAGAAGCTGAAGTCGTCATAGTAAACGTTTAGCGTTCATTAAATATATTTTTTGTGTTTCCATTTGCACAAATAGCAAAATAAAAACTCAATAGTGTTTTTAAAACTTTCAAAAAGACGAAAGTCAGAAGAGAGAACGATCTCATTTTTACCATCACTCCCACAGACAGCAGCTGTATTAGAAACACCCTCACGGCAGCGTTAACTATTTTTTTTATTTATTTATTTATTTATTTTGTAATTTTATGCAAATGTAATATAATACTAAGTATAGTGTTATAAATGTACATAAAACTTAAAAAAAATAAAAATATAAAAAACTGTGCAGGATTTACGATATTGATGACCGTTAACACGCGTCATCACAGTCTGTGAAAAGGGTCTATTTATCGTGAGAGATGCTGAGAATAAGTTGGATTATAACTACAACTACTTTTCCTTTACTTCTTGTACTTTGAAGTTTTTCAAATGAACTTATCACAGTATAACATTGACACTGAAATGGTCGATTTTTAAACAAAATTATGAAATCGAACATTTTCTATAATAAAAACAAAAGAAAACTGTAGATAAAATCTTTCACTCACTCATGCTGAAGCGTTTCAGGACTCTTTCTTATTCTAAGCTAAAGACTGCCATCTACTGGCTCTCACATGAAATTACAAGTATTTGCCTAAAAAAAACAAAAACAAACCACCATTATAGAATTGGACTATAACCCTTGGTTTTACAATTTCTGTTTCACTGTAGCCTACTAAAATCATTAATGATTCTTTTGCATTCTGTTAAAACCTTAATTAGAAAATGTATAATTTTGCTAGCTGAAATATTTATATTTGCTTTTCCACAGGAAAGACATTCAAATGCAAGGCACTGGATCAACCATTCTATGACCAGCTGCAGATAACAGGTTATATGGGAGAATCTATTGATTAAAGTGTAAACGAACACACAGTAATGTGTACATATGTCTCCATGTTTGTGTGTTGTGAACCTGTTGCATCATGTTGGCAATAACAGGAACTCGTATTGAATTATTGATTCACTGCTGCTTTCCCCCTGAAACCATTAGTTCCTTATTCTCTCTCTCCACGTTACACTTCAGTTTTTTTTTAAAACGCACTTGACAAGCTGCACTCATCACATCCACAGAGGAGACCTTCTGAGTTCAAACGAAGGACACTGTGGTTTTGTTCCAGCCTTTTTTGGACTCAATTAATAGCTGTACCCTGTTAGACTGGAGGACACTTTAGTCTTCCTGGATGTGAGTTTAAAAAAAAAAGCAAAGATTATTAGGCCTATTATTTATTTTAATTCTTTTTTTTTTTTTTTTTTTACACAATATCTCTACATAGTAGGCTATTACAAAAACACTCTGGATTTTTTGCTTTCTGTGTGTTGTAAAAGGTACTTTCCAAGAAAAGGGTGAATGATGAACGAAATTAATAAAAGGACGCGCTTATATTTCAGAAGATGGCAGGCCTACCCAATCAAAGGTGCCAGAATATTTCTTTTTATTTCTAGACACTACTTTGGTCTGGAAATAAGCATATCTGTTGTGAAGGCCTATATATAATTAGAAAAATGTATTATTAAAAATACATATATGTTTTTATTTCGCGCCGTTAAACTCGGTTTTCCAGAGTCGCGACAGCAGCTGTTTCTATGCAGCGTCTGTCACCGTCCTATGTGTCGCGCTTATAATAGCCTATGTGTGCCGGTTTGTTTCATTTTTACAGTGACTATTTATTCTACAGTAACAATTTATTATACGGTCACGTAGTCACATGTATGTAAACAATTTCTACAAAATGAAATGATGACAATTTAAATTAAACTGAGCTTTAAGGTTCAGTATTGTGTCCCTTCCCGCACACCATTATGACGTTAACCTCTCCAAACACAGCTTTGAAGAGCTCTGCTTTCAACACAAGCTTTTCCAGTAAAAAGCTAGGCTATTTTTCCCCCAACGATTAGCTGTGCAGCGAGGCAGTCTGTTTTTAATGCCGCATTTGTTTACTGACGAGCGAGCGGAGGTAAACAACCAAACTGTCGGCTCCATCTCGTATAGCTCTGGTAAGTCCAATTTATTCTATTGAATCGGTTCGTCCCCTTTGAAAATCAGATTCATTCTAGCGAATCGGTTCATCTAAACTGTCCTGTTCTCATGTGTAGCTTTGGAAAGTCTGATTCATTCTAGCGAATCGGTTCATCTAAACTGTCCTGTTCTCATGTGTAGCTTTGGAAAGTCTGATTCATTCTAGTGAATCACTTCGTTCGGAAGTGAACAGATTGACCGATTCGAGTCCCATATGGCATTTCTTTCTTTCTTTCTTTCTTTCTTTCTTTCTTTCTTTCTTTCTTTCTTTCTTTCTTTCTTTCTTTCTTTCTTTCTTTCTTTCTTTCTTTCTTTCTTTCTTTCTTTCTTTCTTTCTTTCTTTCTTTCTTTCTTTCTTTCTTTCTTTCTTTCTTTCTTTCTTTCTTTCTTTCTTTCTTTCTTTCTTTCTTTCTTTCTTTCTTTCTTTCTTTCTTTCTTTCTTTCTTTCTTTCTTTCTTTCTTTCTTTCTTTCTTTCTTTCTTTCTTTCTTTCTTTCTTTCTTTCTTTCTTTCTTTCTTTCATGTACTATAAATGTGTGTGTAAAATATAAATAAATAAAAAACTGGCTAACTGATGTCAACAGTAGCGATCAAAATTGAGTAGGCCTATAAATATTGTATTTAATAATTTATTCAATCGTTTCTTTAAAAAAATGCTAATTCGTCCAGTAATGAAACAATAGAAATCTTTATGATTGAATCATTCATCCAAACGTGTGTGTGCGCGTGCGTATATATATATATATATATATATATATATATATATATATATATATATATATATATATATATATATATATATATATATATATATGTATATATATATATAAATGTGCATGCTGTGTAGAGGTCCACCCTATTTCACCAAGGTCAACCCATTGAAGATTTCTGGCCTCTCCACAGGTATCAAGTAGTACTCATTCCAGAAATGAGCAAAAATTGAGGCCGAAGTAAAATAAAATAAAATATTCTACAATAAACCAAAATAATTTTAAAACTATCTACTTTTCTTGCTATATATATATTATGTTCAATAAGAGTATATCAAATGAATCAAACTGTATTCCAGAAATGACCAAAAATGTAGGCCTAAATATGTTTTGAGTATATGAAGTTTATATTTTATATTTTTTATATTTTATATGAAGTTTATGGCATTCCTGTTTTCATTTAATTTCAGTTAGGATATGTATAAATACAATTTAAAAATCAGAGATGTGTGATCACAAAATCAAATCAAATAATAATAAAAAAAATATATTCAACAATAAGCCAACTTTTCTTGCTATATATATATATATATATATATATATATATATATGTTCAATAAGAGTATATCAGATTAATCAATTGTACTCACTCCAGAAATGACCAAAAATTTAGGCCTAAATATGTTTTGAGTATATGAAGTTTATATTTTATATTATTATATTTTTTATATTTATAGTTTATATATATAGTTTATGGCATTCCTGTTTTCATTTCATTTCATTATAGGATATGTATAAATATAATTTAAAAATCAGTGTGATTGTAAAATAAAATAAAATAAAAAATAAAATAAAAATATTTATTTTCTACAATAAACCAAAGTAAATATATCTACATTTCTTGCTATATATTATGTTCAATAAGAGTACATCAAAATAATCAAATAGTTCTCACTCTAGATATGAGCAAAAACAATGTGTTTCAGTAAATATATAAAGGTTAGAGTTATATAAAACGACATCTTGGCTGTAAATCCACTCTGTGTATTTCCACACACTCAAAAACACTATTGTATCCACCAGTCAGCCTTCGACTCACAATTGCTTCATGCCCATGTGTCTACACTCAGTGTGCCTTAACCTTTAAGAAAGCAACAGCAGTGTGATTGACTGCTTGGCCCTGAAATGAAGGTATCTCAGGAAACATATAACATTTTATCTCAGAGGCTTGAGTTTCACCCTTAAGCGAATGACTAAATGAGATATGCACCAGAAGTGCTGCCTACAAATAAATAAGAACAAATGTGAGCTTATCCTCAGCATAACACAGATGTGATTCTTTAGTCATCGCTGAGCCACTTGACACGTAGTTCTCATGTGCCTTTCACTGTTTTGTAACCGTTTGAATTCAGAATTTGCACAAATGACCCAAGTGCACGTCATTGTATCACGCACATTCACAGCTGTTATTTCACAATCATGTCATGCATTGCCCTAAACTGGATATAGCAGCATCCTACTTCAGTTTTGTTTTGACACACTGCAATTCTTTCAGAATATTACACGGCCAGCGAAGATGAAGCACCTTCAGTGCAAAGGTTATATAACGCAGTCCCACAGACACACATCCATCACTGATAATGAGGACAGATTACTCCACAATTCAGCTCCTTCATGTTCTTCATCTTCTATGTGCTACAACAGCTGAGGACAGGAATATTGGGTTTCTGTTTACTAGTCTTGGATCAGTTTTGCTTGTTAATTTCATATAGCACAAAACTCTGCTGTTCATCTGAACACCAGGACTGCAAATGTTGGTAGTTTTCTAAATCACATCATTACGTTACATGGCTATCATGTTAATTTAAGAAACCTGGGGTGAATTAGGAAAGCTGCCAAGAACTTGTCACTATAAAATATGAAAAGGGGTCTATTTTAGGACCAAAACGTTTTTTTAAAAACATTATGACAGTAATATATAGCACATTCCTACATATGCCCTTCTCCAGTTGTCATTAGTGTAAAAAAATCCATCCATCCATCCATCCATCTAAACATCCATCCATCCGTCCAACCATCTAAACATACATCCATCCAAACATCATCCATCCATTCACCATCCATCCATCCATCCATCCATCCATCCAACCATCTAAACATCCATCCATACATCCATGCAAACATCCATCCATCCATCCATACAAACATCCATCCATCCATCCATCCATCCATCCATCCATCTAAACATCCATCCATATGTCCAACCATCTAAAAATCTATCCATCCATCCATCCATATGTCCAACCATCTAAACATCCATCCATCCATCCATACGTCCAACCATCTAAACATCCATCCATCCATCCATGCAAACATCCATCCATCCATCCATACGTCCAACCATCTGAACATCCATCCATGCAAACATCCATCCATCCATCCATCCATCCATCCATCCATCCATCCATCCATACGTCCAACCATCTAAACATCCATCCATCCAAACATCATCCATCCATCCATCCAAACATCCATCTAAACATCCATCCATCCATCTAAACATCCATTCATCCATACGTCCAACCATCTAAACATCCATATGTCCAACCATCCAAACATCCATACGTCCGACCATCTAAACATCCATCCAAACATCCATCCATCCATCCATCCATCCATCCATCCATCCATCCATCCATCCATCCATCCATCCATCCATCCATCCACCCATCCATCTAAACATCCATCCATATGTCCAACCATCTAAAAATCTATCCATCCATCCATACATCCAACCATCTAAACATCCATCAATCCATCCATCCATGCAAACATCCATCCATCCATACGTCCAACCATCTAAAAATCTATCAATCCATCCATACATCCAACCATCTAAACATCCATCAATCCATCCATCCATGCAAACATCCATCCATCCATCCATCCATCCATACATCCAACCATCTAAACATCCATCCATCCATACAAACATCCATCCATCCATCCATCCATCCATCCATCCATCCATCCATCCATCCATCTAAACATCCATCCATATGTCCAACCATCTAAAAATCTATCCATCCAACCATCTAAACATCCATCCATCCATCCATACGTCCAACCATCTAAACATCCATCCATCCATCCATGCAAACATCCATCCATCCATCCATACGTCCAACCATCTAAACATCCATCCATCCAAACATCATCCATCCATCCATCCATCCATCCATCCATCCATCCATCCATCCATCCATCCATCCATCTAAATATCCATCCATCCATCTAAACATCCATTCATCCATACGTCAAACCATCTAAAGATCCATATATCCAACCATCCAAACATCCATACATCCGACCATCTAAACATCCATCTAAACATCCATCCATCTAAACATCCATCCATCTAAACATCCATCCATCCATCCATCCATCCATCCATCCATCCATATATTCATCCATCCATACATACGTCCAACCATCTAAACATCCATCCATCCAAACATGGTCATAAAATAGGCTTTATTTCTTTTGTTGCAAAATATATACTTTGTCTGCATTTTTTGGGTAAAATGGGACTTAGACATGTTTTTTGTGAGAATTACCTATTTAATACTGACTTGATGATGCATTTGGGTCATGAGATGACCTGATATATTGATTTATTTATCTGTTTTAAAAATTTATATTTGTAAAAGTTCTTAAAATGGACCAACAGTACAAAAGGCAACAACAACAGCAGAAAGCATTGATCGGTTTGTGCAGGGCACGAGCCATCAGCGGGAGGGTTTTGTTTATGATGCTAGTAGAGTGTCTATGGTCATTAAAGGTGAACACTAATGTACTGTGCATCATCCCTGAGCCAAAGCAATCACTGACCTCATTGATTATTCTTCCCATCTGTTTCTTATGGAAGTGGGAAGCCAGAGCAATCTGATGAAGTCATAATAGTACTGGAATTACCATATGGAACCATTTTATGAGTGAGACCTAATAGAGAATAACAGACACATGCAAAGATGCACATTTCTCTTTGAGGCTGCTGAGAAATGTTCAGTCATCTTTGCAAAGTAGAATCAATCTTGGTTGCAATAAAGCTTCTCAGTGCAAATCATGTTGGAATTGATTGAACAAATTAAATTAGTGATAGTGATCAAAGTTCTGTGCAATTTGGGGTTCATTAACAGATGTGTTGAATTATTCAATCTGTATTCCATTACTTTTAATTCCAAATGTATTTTGAATTTTAAACAACACTTAAAATGTCTTTGCATTATATAAAAAATATTAAAGTGGCATCTAAATTATGCTATGTAGAGTTCTTTAAAAAGGAATATGCTTGTTTTCATTTGGAATTTTTTAAATAATAATAATAATAATAATAAATATATTTTTTATTATTTTTATTATTAAGACAAACTAAACTGTAGCTCTAAGATAATAACACACAGGTTGTTATAAAATATGTCAATTTTAAATATTTATCATAAGTGATGTAACTTATGAAAAGATATGCCTTTAAAGAAATGTATTTTCACCACATAAGGGGGAAAAATCATGTTCAATCATAATTATGACATAAAAAGTCTAAATTATAAGATTCTAAGTCATATTTATGAGATGAAAAATCAAAATTATGACTTAAAAATCATAATTATGTCATTAAAAAGTCAAAGTATGAATTAAAAAATCATGTCATAATTATGATATAAAAGTAAAAAGTATGACAGTATGTCAATTTAGATTTTTTAATCTCATAATTATGATTTAGTATGTCATAATTTCCACTTTTTATCATAAGTGATTGTAAATTATTTAAAAAAAGATATGCCTCTAAACAAGTGTATGGAAGCCCATTTCCACCACGTAAGGGGGAAAAATCATGTTAAATCATGAGTATGACATAAAAAGTCTAAATGATAACAAATTAAGTCATATTTATGAGATGAAAAATCAAAATGATGACTTAAAAATCATAATTGTCATTAAAAAGTCAAAATCATGAATTAAAAAGTCTTAAGTCATAATTATGATATAAAAGTAAAATTATGACTTAGTATGTCAATTTCGATTTTTAAATCTCATATTTAAAACTTAGTATGTCATAATTTCGACTTTTTATCTCATATTTTCGACTTTTTAGCTCATTATGACTTAGTATGTCATAATTACGACTTTTTATGCTAACATTTCGACTTTTTTATCTTTTTATCATAAGTGATTATAAATTATTATGAAAAGATATGCCATTAAACAAATGTATGGAAGACCATTTCAACCACATAAGGGGGGAAAATCATGTTAAATCATGATTATGACATAAAAAGTCTAAATTATAACAAATCAAGTCATATTTATGAGATGAAAAATCAAAATGATGACTTAAAAAATCATAATTATGTCATTAAAAAGTCAAAATTATGAATTAAAAAGTCATAATTATAAATAAAATGTCGAAATTATGACAAAAAGTCATAAGTATACATACAAAGTTGAAATTGACATAAAAAGTCAATTATGAAATAGAAAGTCCTAATTACAATATAAAAGTAAAAAAAAAAAAAAGAAAGACCAAAAACATGATTTTTTTCCTCTTATGAGTCGGAAATGGGCTTCCATACAGATGTCAAAAGGTCTGATATTTTGTCATCTATGGCAATGACATTCATTTATCACGTACAATGAGTCAGTAGCCACCAGGGGGCGCCATTTCTCCACAGCGCCGCGCGCGCAGAGCTCTCCCATGGGTTCCGAACGGATGCTTGAAGTGCTGAACACTTGAGAGGCGAGTCGAGCACCTCGCCATCCCTCTCCACACAACACAGCGAGCAGCCATCCTGAACACATGACTGCAGCAGCCAAAAGCCCTCACTAAATAACCACATGAGAAGGCTATAATGGATAAAGGGATTTTGCAGATTTGAACCCTTCGTTATAATAACTGCAACTAAAGATCTCATCATCCATGCTTATTCAGATCCGTTCCAGCGCGCAAAGTTCAGACGCATCTGAAGGAACTTTGGAGAGTGGGAGTTGGAAGGACTCATTTGAGACTTTCTGAACTGGTGCAGGAATCGTTTTAATTTGATTTGCATTCTTGTTTGAATCTGTAGGTGATGCTTTTCTCGGGAGCGTTTTTGCGCAAAGGGAAATTATCAGTCGTAGGCACTGCTGGGGTTTTACTTCTGACAATGAAAAGCAAATGAGACTGTTATCCCTTCACTTTTATTGACGGCTCAACGACAGGTAAGTCCTGGGTTATTTTATATTAGAAATTAGCCTTGAAATTAGAAACATTCTTTGTACATCTGAGTTATTAAATGAGCAAAGCATGTTGGAAATAGTCTTCGATTTTATTAAAATTGTGTATTTATTTTTAATATATTATACTTTTAGTTCCAAATAAAAAACAAACAACAACAACAACAACAAGAACTATATATATATATATATATATATAAGCACTATTAAAATGTGACTAGACATAATCATAGTAAACAACTTGAACATAATTGAAAGATATTCTTCCCTATGCCTGATTTAAAGTGTATTGATGCAGATTTACTATGTATTTATTTCATAACTGTGTGGAATTTCGATAAAAAAAATGATATAGAGCTGGCGTTATGAAGATGGTAATGGTAGTGAGAATACCAGAGCTGAAGATATGATGTCGATGGATTTGGTAGTTAATAATAGACAGATGACGGTGACCACTAAAGTTGGACATTGCCTGTTATGGTGGAACACATGAGGAACACCCGGCCGACTGATGTGAAATCCTCTGTGGTGACGGGTTTGAAAGGTAAATCGGCTTGTTTGGATCTGAATCATTGCTGATTGTTGTTGGGGTTGCAGATCAATGTCACATTACCCATAGCTGAATACCCATACCCATTACTGAACAAGTATTATTATAGTCAGTCAGCATCTGTGCTGCAGGCCACAGTACAGGTGCACCCTTGCAAATAAATTCAATGACTGTGTCCGAAATATTCAAAATGCTGCCTTATCAGGCAATAATGTAGGAATGCTTGCTGGAATCCAATGTTTCTGTAAAGTTTGGCTGACATTCTTTAACTCCTTCTGTTAAAAACCTATCCAATAAATTCCCAATTCCCAAAATTAAGTCCCTCCCTACAAGTAGTTTTTTCTTGGAAGTAGGCTACGTAACATTTATTGAAGTAAATTCCCTGCATTCCTTTCTGAAGGGGTCTATCGCTATGCCCGAATCCCATCCAAGGTTTTACCTTCCAAAGTGAGAGCTTCGAAGGGATTAAGGGTGTATAGGGGACCAAAAAAACTGTTCCTTGAAATGCACTTCTGCGTCATTTTGCCGAGCCAATTGGAGGTGCTGTACGCCACTTGCCTGCGCAAAGAATTATGGGAGCGAAGTGTCAATCAGTTGTACCCTTTGAAATCCTTCATTCCAAAGGTCCCTTTGAAGGGGCCAGTTTTGAGCACTTCAGTTAGGAACAGCCCTTCAATATGCCGGCCATGATTATCCTCACTCAGTTGGTCTTGTTTCATGTTGAATTTAACATCATCTACTGAAATTGCTCCATCTAGTGGTTTTTAAAGTCATTATATATATATATACAATGAATCCCATAAATCTGTGTGTGCAGTTCAGCGGTTGTTTCAAAGAATAAAAATGGCACCTGATGGAGCAGTTGAAAGTAAATGAATTTATGAATGCCATTTTTCCTTTCAACTTGAATTGTATTCCTACTAAGCATTGTGGTTATTAAATATTCACTTGGTTGTCTAAAGCTCATTTACATTTGTTCTAGATCATCAGAATTCAAAGCCTTCGAAGAAATTAAGACAAAGTCGTAATTATGATGTGATGATTCACAAGTGATTTGGTTCATTTAAGTGATTTTGTGTGGAAGTAAATGGACACAGTTAAGCACGTTCATATAACTTTTACTCTTTTCACATCCTGACAAAGGCTTTTTATGAAGCCTTTTAGCGCTATTGGAACAAAGTGAACAGCAAAGGTTGCACAATGGTGTTTTATCTGTGTATTTTATCATTGACATGCTGCCGACAGAGAATGATGAGAAATTACGTTTTGTCATGTATGTCTGTTGTCTTATGAACTGGCAAAATAAGTAGTATTTTCTGGCATGCTTTTTCACTATTATTCATCAACAGTTCACAAAATGTGTTAAGATTTAAATAATCAGCGGTTGTATCCGAAAGCTGAAAAATGCTGCCTCCGCAGGCAGGATACAGGAGGTAGGAAGGCAACGAGGCATGTCTGAATCCAATGATGGTGTCACATCCTGTCTGCTGAGATACCTTCATCTGATCTATTTTTGAAGGCAGGATGTATCAGGATGTACAGGATGTAGATGAATCCTTCACTGCCTACAGTATGATATCACACAATACTGTGTATTTGATAATTCCATGATAGTTGAGCTATAAAAATAAATATACCATCTGAAAGTTGCAGTTGGTGGTCAATTTCTGTGTAAACGTACTTTTTTCACTTCTGATGTAATTTCCAGTGAGAAGTGACTATTGAAGTAATTAAATATTCGCTTAAAGCTCTCTCTAATTTGTTGCAGATCATTAAATCGTTTTGCTGTATCAGATGTCTATCCGAAATCTGATTTGTGAAATACGTCTGCTCACAAACGCTGCCTGCAAAGTCATTGCCTGATTGGGCAGTGAGTGATGCAACAAGTCAGCTGACGCAACCGACATTTCCAAAAGACAACTTAATTATTACCAATAGCAATTAGCTTTCACACGATTCTTTAACTGACACTCCCACGAGTTCCACTTAAAGGAATGAATATTTTCACTCAAAAATTTTCATAATTTACTCACCCTCATGGTTTTCTTTCTTAGGCAGAACACAAAAGAAGATAATCTGATCGTACAATGAAAGTCATTGAGGTCCAAAACACCTCTTTTAAAGAATTAGTTCCCTTTCAAATGAAAAATACCCCAAACTTTACTCACCCTCAAGCCATCCTAGGTGTATATGACTTTCTTCTTTCTGATGAACACAATCAGAGAAATATTAATAAATATCCTGATGCATTTGAGCTTTATAATGCCAGTAAGCGTTACCAAACAAGTATGAGCTGAAAAAAGTGTCTCCATCCACATCCATCCATCATAAACATATTCCGCATGGCTCCAGGGGTTAATAAAGGCCTTCTGAAGCGAAACGATGCATTTGTGTAAAAGAAAAAAAAAAAAAAAAAATCCATATCTAACAAGTTATGGAGTAAAATATTTAGCTTCCGCCAGACCGCCTTCCGTATCCATAAGCTGAATAGTTAAGGCGTAGGGTGTAGCGTAAGCTTTTTGAACTGCTAGAGTTTTAAAAAAGAAAGTCATATACATTTAGGATGGCTTGAGGGTGAGTAAAGCTTGGGGTAATTTCATTTGAAAGTGAACTAATCCTTTAAGAGGTGTCGTCAAATAAACAACACTCTCTGTTAAATCACTGATTAGGCAAGTAAGCAGCTACCTTTGGTTTCAGTAGTGATGAGAGAAACTAAGCTTTTCAAAACTCTGAATCAATTGAACCACTTGCTTTGCAAAATGATTCACCGTTTCGAACTGCTTGAAACACAACAATCTAGTGACACCTGCTGGTTAAAACAGTGTAAATGCAATGAAAACCCAGCCTAAAACATGCATAAAAACAACTTTTACAAAGCAATTGCAAATGTTTTCTTGAAAGGTTAAAGGTAGGGTAGGCAATTTTGGAGAGGCTAGTAATAGCAAGCTAGCTTTGAAAGCATAAGATCCCACCGTCTCTTCAGAGCGCTTTCCAAAGCCACGCCTCCTCCAAAACACATGAACGCGCACAGCCAGAGCAGAGTCTGCAAAGTGTCACGAGAGTAGTTCAGAATGAAAATTCTGTCATTAATTACTCACCCTCACATTGCTCCTAATCCATAAGAACTTCAGAACACAAATTAAGATAATTTTGATGAAATCCGTGAGCTATCTGGCCTCCGATAGACTGCAACACAACTACCATTTTCAAGGCCCAGAAAGGTAGTAAAGATATCGTTAAAATAGTCCACATGACTAGAACGCTGACCCCGTATTGGCCGGCTCCTGCGTCAGCATCACACACATGCATCGTACTGCTCACATGAACAGCGTCGGCCAATAACGAGCCAGTGTTCGGACGTAGAACCCGGAAGCGCTGTACTGTATGTTTACTACGTGTGTCTTAGATATATATGTATATCTATATATTTATATATATATATATATATATTTTTTTTTTTACACCACTAAATATATAACAAAAAGTGTTTCTACCCTACCTTTAATCTATTATATGGAGTCTACAAATCCTCAAATACCATTAAATATGAAGTGTCTGTATAATGTGTGTTCTTTTATTAATTTGTAGGGCTTGTTTTTGCATTTTGTCTGGTCAGGTCAATCATTTTATTATACTAATGTGTCATTACAAATGTTTACAACCTTATAAAACTGATCCGAGATCAGGTAAAAACCACGTAGAGACTGGTTCATGGATTCACTGAGATCGCCCCCTGAAATTTAGAAATGATGTAAATGATGTTGTTATGACGTAACAAAACCTCGTTAACAGTCAATCACGTGACTTTGGCAGTTTGATACGCGCTCTAAACCACTGCTTTGAAACAAAAGATTCACGAAGGTTTCGAAGCTTAATGAAGCAGTGTTTTGAAAACGTCCATCACTAGGTTTCTGAAACAGCCTATGTATTAGTAATCAAGACCAATAGCATATTCACTTATAGCCTGTAATGAGATCCTAAGTGTGAAAATGAAAATGAACCATGCCGTAAAACAAGAGCAGAGCAGCAGGAATGAAAGCGAACACCCCTGCTTATCTTGTCAGCAGGGCCGGCCCTGACTTCACCAACTCTCTGCACAACTTCTCCTCCTTTTACATCCCCTCCTTTGTCTCCATTCTTTTCATCTGCCCTTCATCTTGCTTTTCGTGTCTCATGTGCGGTCAGCTGTTTTTTGCAATTAGCGCTATCATCGCATTTCATCCAACAGAATAGTGGCTGTAATAACCTTACGGCTTTTGTTGCATGCTGATACTATTCGCCCTTGATTAATTGCGCTCCCAGGAGAGCGACTGGAGAGCCGCCGTAGATCTTCCCTTTCACGCCCCGTGACAAGTGACCCATTACTGTGCTTTATAGATCGCCGTCAGCAGCCTTTGAAAACGCCTGTGGGCCTGTTGGGCGATGATTTTATTGTGCCGTGTTATTTGTGGGAATTGCTGACAGACGGACCAAAGGGCAGCTGCAGATTTTTTTCCGGTTTGTTTCATTGTGAAACGTGCCGCTGCTCTGTTAGTTTAAGTCAATGTGTCTGCTGGGCAACTTAAATTGGTTATGCTCTCCGGGTCACGCAAACAAAGGTCACAGCATCGCAATCTGTCTCACATCTCAGAGCATCATTTGACAGTCTGATGACAGATCACAGTGCATTACAGAACAAGACGCTCGCTTTCACCCACATATCGGCATTTCAGATCATTTTCTACAGCACCATGAGAGAATTTGTTACTTGTTGTACTTTTCCTATAAAAGGAATAATTTACCCATAAATACAAATTAATTAATTTAATTAAACAATTAATTATTTACTTACCATCATGTATGGAAGCTTGTTTCTGCCACGGAATAAACAACAAAAAAAAGATAATTGTGACAGTTTTTCCTCACAATTACGAGTTTACATCTCGCAATTCTGACTTTTTTTTTAAACTCGCAATAGCGAGTTTATATCTTGCAATTCTGACTTTTTTTCTCGCAATTCTGACCTTTTTTTCCCTCGCGATTGAGTTCATATCTCACAATTCTGACCTTTTTTTCTCGCAATTATGAGTTTATATCTTGCAATTATGACTTTTATTCTCACAATTCTGACCTTTTTTCTTTCAATTGGGAGTTTATATCTCGCAATTCAGACTTTTTCTCACAATTCTGACCTTTTTCTCGCAATTATGACTTTTATTCTCACAATTCTGATCTTTTTTCTTGCAACTGTGAGTTTATATCTTGTAATTCTGCTGAAAAAAGACAGAATTGTGAGATAAAAAGTCTACCCTTTCCCTTTTTATTTTTTATTCAATGGCGGAAACAAGCTTCTATAATCATGTCTTTGAAATCCAGTATGAGCTCAAAAGAAGATCTTTTGCAGAATGTCCTGGCTGCTTATTTCCATGCATTTACTTCACTTTTCACTCAGAAATTGCTAGTAAATTTCACAAATAATTACAAAGAAACAGCAACACATTGAATTGAACACGACATTTTGGCTGAAATATTTTCTCCAATAATATTTTGGTTACGCTTTATTTCAAGGTGTCATTGTTCCACTGTAATTGTACATTTAAGTACTGAGTAATATTAAGTAACTACATGTACTTACTCTAGAGTTAGGATTAGGGATAGTTGCATGTAATTATGCATAATTGACAGTTATTACTATAGTAACTACATGTAACATATGTAACAATGACACTGTAAAATAAAGTGTTACCAATATATATTTTTTTAATTTACAGTGCAACAAAAGTGGAAAAGTACCATAAAATAGTTCATATGACTTATGGCTAGATTTGACATCTTCTAAAGCCATACGATGAGGAAAATACCAAAATGCAAGCTATTATTCACTGAAAATCTTTTTAAAATCTCATTCACTCCTGCATTCATGCAAATGTGTCATTCTTGGTTTGATGATGATGACAGAAATGTTATCTTTTGGTGAACCATTCCTTAGCTTAGAATATTGCTCTTGACAAGATGAAAATAATCCCTTGCATTTCTTCTTCCTCATGCAAAAACAATGTTTTTTTCCCTAATGAACTTGATATCCTACATTGAAAATGACAGCATTTTAATGAAGAGTGCTTTTCTAAGCACTTCATCTGACAAGATAGTAAAGGCCAGTTAGATTTAAATAGATATTTCTCATTTGTAGTCGTGGTCAAGCTCAGGTACTATCCATTTGAGAGCGTGTGACCTTCTGATCTGTGAGATATAGATAGATGGCGGTCTAGCACGTAGGAGGAGCTCTCAGACTTCCTCTTAAAGGAAGGTCAATGCGGCAATCGTTAGCAGTAATAGGATGACAAGATACTTTTTTACAGACATTTGCGCTAGCAATTATACAGGACTTAACATTTGCTTTTAAGGTCAGAAACATTAGAACAAGACTAATGGATCTGTGAACTACACTGAAGCATTTCTTTATCACATGTAGTTTTTCTCTGCAAGTATACGTATGTGTAAGATGCAGGTGCATGAATCACTTCTGCTATTGCACAATGATTTCAGGAATAGAAGCTTCTGGTAAGCAGGTGGTCTAGCGGCCTTTTTGTTTCCTACATCAGTGGTTCTCAAGTGGTGGTTCGCAACCCAGAAATAGCTTGCATGTCCAAATGCAATTCTAAATGCAAATTATAACACATATGAATTATATATATATATATATATATATATATGTTTAAAATAATCCAAATGATATTACTAAATATAATAATAATAATAATATAAAATAAAAAAATATAGTTAATAATATAATAATAATTAATATTTTGCAAATACTTTTTGGTAAAAATAGCACTCTATGAATAAAAATAAATAAAATATACTAAATATATATTAACATTGTTATATTAGCATTAACAAATGCTATATATTATTAATAAATTAGTAATATGCATATTATTTGGAATAATATTTGTTGTATGTGTGTGTGTGTATATTATATATATATATATATACAATTGATTATATTAATACATAATTATATTATTATTATTATTATAATTTTATTATTAATTATATTAATTTTATCTATAATATATAAACAGCAAATTACTAAATGTATAATAATAATATAAATTATATATATATATATATATATATATATATATATATATATATATATATATATATACCAAATGACTAAATATAATAATAATAATAAAAAGTAATTTTATGTGGTAAAGTAATATTATGTGGTGTGTGTGTGTGTACATATATATTTATATTTATATATATATATATATATATATATATATATATAGAGAGAGAGAGAGAGAGAGTTTATTGATTATATTAATAAATAATTATATTATTATTATTCTAGTGTTATTATTAATTATATTAATTTTATCTATAATATATAAACAACAAATTGCTAAATATATAATAATAATAATAATAATAATAATAATATATATATATATATATATATATATATATAATTTATATTATTACTATATTATTTACTATATTATTACTATATATATATATATAGTGATATTACTGGGATGGTAAATAATATATAAATCTTATTTAGTATATTATTCATATAGATAAATAAATAAATAAATATTTCCATCCATTGCATCTTGATATGGGTTTTATCCAGTTCTGGAGATTGAATTCGTTTCATATGCCCAACAATATGCTAAATTAATGTTCATGATAGTATTATTACATTTCAAATTTTATTTTAATGATATTTTTGCTTACTTCTCCCTCTTGATGTCTAATGTAAAATTATGGTCCTGAAGCAAAACCAGTTGAGAACCTCTCCTGCATCTACTAGAACAGTCCAACTTATAACTTATATTTCTAGCCACACCAAGCGATCATAGATCATCACTCGGGCAGATTTCGTTTGGAGGGAGGGGTGTTTAAGATCACTATACATGCATGAGATGGCAGGTGATTTATTGCAGAGGCAAGGCAGAAGTGGGAGAGGCCCGTCCAGCCTGTTTTGTTTCCTGTGGAACAGATCGCTGTAGTCGTGTCCTCGGCCTTTAGCCTGTCGAATTCTAGAGGCTGTAATTTGGAGATATTGCTTTGCATGCTTGTGAGAGGGAACTGCAACCGATGCGAGATGGATTTGCCATTGTCTTCCTGCTTCAGAAATGAGGCTCCGCTCAGTGCAATCACACCGTTGCTGTGTCAAATTGAAATCATGCAGCCAGTCTGGTCTCTGTTAGCAAGAAACAGATGAAACAAGCATATTGTAACAAGGGCTCAGAAACTAGGAGCTTTTCAGTCTAAAAAACAATGTTTTATATGTTACCTATGGTGTGATGAGATCCTGTGCAACGAGATGGGTTGTTCAATAAAACTATATGATTATTTGCTTTTGATACTTTTATTAAAACCAGTTATTCCCCCGTTATTATATATGTATTTTAAGTCATTTTAAAAGCTATTGTTCACTTAGGTCTATTTTTATTACCGTAAAAAATATTGTCAGATTAATCGACAAAATAACCAACGATTACTCAATTACCAAAATAATCGCAACAACACGCAACAAAAAGGGGTGAGGCCATGTGATTTTACGCCGGACTGCTTCACAAGCGAGGGTCAGTTCAACACTGGATTTGCACAAAAGATTAACATGACGGCACATGCTAGTCAATGAGTTGAATCAAGTCCACAGCAGCTACATACATTTATCCACTAACCGTTCAGAAACGTCCAGATGCATTCTATAAGTTGTAACTTCTTCCTGAGTCTCTCCATCAGTGTCGACTCCGGTTTGAACAATGTAAGGCTGAACACTGTTACTGACAATTGTCATTTTGGCTGTGTGAGATTCACCAGTTTTGTTTTTGTTGAGCAACCAAAGCGTGAGCTGTTAAAGCTCCGCCCTCTTCTGGAAAGCCGGCCGGGAGCAGCAGCTCATTTGTATTAAAAGGAACACAAAAAAAACTGTGTGTTTTCACAAATTTGACAAGCTATAATAAATGATCTGTGGGGTATTTTGAGCTGAAACTTCACAGACACATTTTTGGGGAGACCAGACACTTACATTACATCTTGTGAAAAAGGGCATAATAGGTTAGGCAGAACATTATTAAAGACCGGATAACTTTGAAAGAACATTCTGTTAAAATTACTAGAAGAAAGTTTGTACATAACTTTGAGAAAATCTTGCCAGAACGTTCTCCAAGATTCTGAGAATGGTCCTTGTTAGCTGGGATGACAACATACTTATAACAACTAGCCCCAGTCTTCCCGTTTACTGTCTTCACTTAGTGTGTTTTCATTCATTTTAGCGCATCCACCTGGTTTTTACATTCATGCAGAGCTAGCATGGATATTGAAACAGCGATGGGGATTTTTCCTCCATCGAATGCTAATCTTTGGGTATGTAATTAAAAGTACTAAAGCAGTCTCAAAACAGCATGCCTGAATTACCAATTCAGAGCCACTGCAGAGCATTGAATCTGCAAATATAGCAGCTACAGCACACATTGAGATGGATGTCACACTCAACGTAATGTGTCCAAAGCTCAGTTGCGTAGCCAATTGAGAAAGCTGTGATGGCTCATAGGAGCCGCGGCTTATCTCACTGTGTGTGTGTGCAAGAACAATGACAAAACCTCTACAAAATAACAACAAATAGTCAAGTGACAGCACAGAGAACAAGATGCTGGTCCTAATGATGGCTGTTATATAAATTAATGAGTTATATAAATTAAAGGATTCTGAAAAAATATATCACTGTTTCCACAAACATATTAAGCAGCACGACTGTTTTCGACACTGATAATAATAAGAAATGTTTCTTGAGCAGCAAATCAGCATATTAGAATGATTTCTGAAGGATCATGTGACACTGAAGACTGGAGTAGTGATGCTCCAACTATTTATTATATTTAATAATTATTATATTTTGAAGACAACTGAAACAAAATGAATATGGCTGGCAATAGATTAACCTAATCATTATTACTAATGTTTAATTTGCCATTAAAGTGATAAAGAGCATATTATTATTCTAAAGACATCATGATAATGTTTCCAAAATAAATTCTTTTTTCTCACCCACTATTGTAATGTTATGTTAGATGTATAAACCATATTTATTGCGGTCATTGTGATTAATCTCAAGGTTGTGTACTTTAGACATAGTCTAACAAAATGAAACAGTAACAGTATCAAATCCAGCAAAAACACTGTGTTAACTTTACATTTTTTCTCATATTTCTCTATAGTCTGCTATAGCATGCCCTCGTGGCCCCTTTGGCAAGTATATAAACCCCTGTGTTAGGCTTATAGCCAATATTTCATACTTGTTGAGCTTCGACGGTGATTACATTCCGCCTCACAAAATATGTAAATAACCAGGCCCAAATGGAATCAGTAGGATTTTTTTTTTTTGTTTTTGCATTTTCTGTGTGGATTTTAGGGCAAACCTGTGGAAACATTAATCCTAACCTAACCCTGATTTAAATAAATGTAACTGCAAATGCATTGAATGAATTTTACAGGATTAAATGTCCAAACATTTAGCAATAAACACTAACTTTGGCTAGAAAAACTGATTGTAATAGCGCTTCTTTCGCTTTATTTCATTATGAAATTAAAGCTGATTTCTCAACATTAAAATGTTTTCTTCCATGTCATCTTAATATGCAGAGACAGCTACAGTGTAAGTAAACCATTCACAGTGCTGGGTAGTAACTGATTACATGTAATCTGGATTATGTAATCAGATTCCAAATATTAAGCGCTTAAAATACTTAATCAGACTACAGGTACTTTTTTATTGATCACAATTTGTAGTAAAATGGTAGTAAATCATTCATAATTTGTTGATTCTCCCTAATTCTTTTTCATAATTTAAATTTTCCATTCTAAAAAAAGCATATCGCTTATATACTTTCAGAGTGTTGTGAAATTGCACACACAGACATTTTTTATTATACATTTTTTAAATTATATTTTCATTCAAACACATTTTTATTATAATCTTTACTTTTTTTCTTTCAAACACATTTTTATTATTTTAAAATGATTTATTTTAATTTTTTATGATTTATTTAAGTATTAGCTTTTCATAAACTCACAACCCCCCCCAGTCTGGGAAACTGTAACATAATGTAATATTTAATGCATTTCATGTTGTTGATAAAGAATGGAATACATTTTCTTTCTCTTTGTATTTTTATATCAGTATGGTACAATATTATCCTATTTAAATTCAATGTGACAAAAAAGTTAGTTCAAAAGTAATCTAAAAGTAATCGATTATATTACATTAAATGTATAATGTAACAGATTACGTTACTAACCACAATTTTTGTCATGTAATTTGGAATCAGTAAGAGACTACAATTTGCAAGTAATACCCAGCACTGACCATTCATAAGTTAAATCCCCTGAAATGTATGACGCCATCTCATCATACAGTGTTGGGGGTAACGCATTACAAGTAACTCGAGTTACGTAATCAGATTACTTTTTTCAAGTAACTAGTAAAGTAATGCATTACTTTTACATTTACAACAAAATATCTGAGTTACTTTTTCAAATAAGTAACACAAGTTACTTTGTTTTCCCATTTATTGACTGACATCTCTCCTGTCCCCATGTTGAGAGAAATCGGGAGTAAGTGCAGAGGCGTTGTGTGCACAGTGTAAACATGATGGTTATTCTAGACTAGTTCTAGACTAAATGTGAGCATACATTTACTCATTTACTTCTCCTGCGTCCTGTTCTCCTGTATTCCAGAATGGCGGCACAGCTGAAAGGTTTGAGCTGCGCCCTCTACTGTACAGGAGTAAATTTGCATTTCCTTCAGCCTGAGGCTTATTCATTTGACTTTTGGTGTGAAAGGGCCTTTACATTTGCCAAAAATAGAAATTTTTTAAACAGAAATAGAAACAGCCAAGCCTAGATGCGAAAAAGTAACACAAAAGTAACACAACTTTCCATACTTTCCATAAGAAGTAACTAAGTAACGCAATTAGTTACTTTTTTAGGGAGTAACCCAATATTGTAATGCATTTCTTTTAAAAGTAACTTTCCCTAACACTGTACATAGCAACAAACTCATCCAATGATGTGAGTTTGGGGGCGGGATATTCTTTGTGTGCGACCAATAACAAACAGGTGGAATGATCTGGAAACCTATTTGAAAACAGTCATTGTTTTGCAATTCTGTTTGGAGACAGAAATATATCTAGTGTTGCAGAAGTTACTTCACTTCTAAATAGTTTTTAGAGGGAAAATCCATTAAACTGAATTTAGTTGTTCATCACATAACCAGCTAGTTGGGAATCATTACTCGCAAATCGCATAACCTTGATTATGCAACAGCGTAACCTTGCGGATATTTTGCAAGTGATTATTCCCTGTGCCGACGTGCTCTTTCTTGAATGCAGCTCCATGTGTGAATGGATTTAGCAGAGAGCATGGCGGCTTTGTGAGCGCAGAGAATGTGAGTGGGCATCCTGGAAGCTTCTGTGCCACCACATAATGCTTGACTGATGTGAGGAGTGAGAGACAAAGAGAGAGAGAAAGAACGAGATACTGAAAGAAACAGAAGGAGGGAAGGAGAGGGAAGGGATAAAGGGACAAAGAAAGAAAAGGGATACAAAAACGACAGTGCATGAGAGAAGGATGAGGAAAACGACAGAGGCCGCATGTTTTATAGATGCCATTTAAAAGAGCGTGCTGGAGTGGAGGCAGACTGCAATGAACTGTGACCGCGACAAAACACCAAGACAATAAACAAACAAATTGGTTGCCTTGGAGTCGTCAGTGTGCCATCCCGCCTCCCACCGGAGCGAGAACATCCCCACATCCTGCACGGTGTGTTCCTTTGAGATTAAAACAGGAAATGCATCTCTCTCAGTCTCATTCTTTCTCTCTGGCCACCGGGTCTCGATTGCTCTCATTTTTTCTTCTCTATCTCTCTCTACCTCCTTATGTCCCCAAAGGAAAATGTTATTGCTCAACGGTTGCTTTTTCATAGCTCATGAGATCTTAGATATGTTTCATTTAAGTATCAACTTTTTTTTTTCTTAAAAGAGATAAAAAAAAAAAAAAAAAAGATGAGACAATTGCTGATAAAAATGAAAGTTTGGATTGGCAAGATTTTTTTTTTAAATGTTTCTGAAAGAAGTCTTTTATGCTTACCATGGCTGCATTTATTTGACCAAAAATACATTAAAAAGTGATATTTTAAAATATTTAAAGCCCCCCCCCACCCCCCACCCCCCTTATATATATTTTAAAAGGTCACATGGTCCTTCAGAAATAATTCTAATATGCTAGTAATTTGTTGCTCAAGAAATATTTCTTATTATCAAACTTTCTTATTTTTTCAGGATTCTTTTAATAGAAAGTTCAAAATAATAGCATCTATTTGAAATAAATATGCAAATGAATTTGAAATTATTAGCATTTAATTGAAATGAACATGTAAATGAATTTGAAATTAATATTTGAAACATTGCAAATGCCTTTACTGTCATTTTTGAACATATAATGCATCTTTGTTGAATAAAAGTATTAATTTCTTATATATTACATATATATCATACATTATATATTACTTAATATCATACAGTGTATATAGTGTGTGTATATATATATATATATATATATATATATATATATATATATATATATATATATATATATACACATACATACATATACACATATACATACTATATCGAACCAAAATGTATTTAGACACCTTGAACATTTCATTCATTAATACAGTTTATTTACTATAGTTAAAAAACAAAATGGTAATAAAATATGACAAGATCTCAGAGTGTCAGAAAAAAATAATCTTAATTATGTCAGATAACACTTAAGCAAAACATGGTCAGGTCAAAGTGTCTGAATAATTTTTGGTTCCAAATTTTTTATCAGTTTTACTGGTAGTCCACTGTATGAAGAATTGTTGGGTATAATATGTCACAGTTTACTTTATTTTACTATCCTCCCCTATCCTCCCATAAATGAACTATAGTGTCCTGCACCCACTAGTAAAAATACATCTAAAATTATATCTAGTGTCTGAATAATATTGGTTTGACTGTATATATATATATATATATATATATATATATATAGTGAGATTACTGGTGTAATTTCAGAAAAGTGGGGTAGAGAAGTAGGTAAAGCAGGTCTCCATTTGCTCTCCATTTAATCTAATTTTCTTGTAAAAACAATTGAGATATAAATATATCCCAGATTTGCATTTCATGTTCAGATGTTCTTTTTTCATTGATCAGTGACAGTTTAGATTATTTTTGTTAAATTTGATGAGAAATATTTGAGATTACATTGAAATCTCTTTGCACACTTTGTCATCTTTGGAAATCTGAGACATGTGAGATTACTGGAGTCTTTTTCTCAGAGGATAAGTCTCCATTTAATCTCATTGCACTGATCTCATAAAGAGATCACATTTGTAATTTTACTTTCCTATGTATCTACATATTTATATCTGTACCTCTTGTTTGTATTCCTGCTTGCAAATACACCAAATGTAATTGTGTATATATATTCTACGGTAGTTGTGTTTTACTGCAATAACATCTGTGTGTAGCTTGAGTTTGAGTGTAATTCTTATAGTCCGTGTGCCGGTCGCTGTATGTCCACTGGTTGCCCTGGGCTCCATCAGGCTGAGTTTATGTGGCAGTCTTGTTGTGAGGCGCTGTGTAAACACAGTGAAATTGCTCAGGGCCAGATTTCTCTCTCCACACTCTCTTTTCGATCCCACCGGACTTATTTTCAATATGCCACTCTCAAAGCAAACCATATTACCATAAGCTCTCTCAATATAGCAGGGCTGTGCAGAAAAATATCGTCCCAGGCTGAAATTTTGATGATCAGCTTAGCGTGACTTTTTCAATTTTCCCATGCCTACCTGATTTCAGATCGAGCGCTCATTAGTTTCATTTACATGTTTGGAAAGCACGGACGGACAAATTGAGATGCGCTTGGAATTTAGATATAAATGGCATTTTTTGTATAGCCACATTGTTTCAGTCACTGGGTCTACAGCAGTTTGACTTACTGGCTTATTATTATTCTCAAAGCCAGGGTGAGAACTGGTTTTGTTAATTAAAGGGGTGGTTGATTATGATTTCACCCTTTTAACTTTAGTTAGTGTGTAATGTTGCTGTTAGAGCACAAACACCATCTGCAAAATTACGACGCTCAAAGTTCAAAGCAAAGAGAGATATTTTCTTTTAAAGAATTCTCTGTTTAAGGACTACAACAAACGGCTGGTAGAGACTACAATGAGCTTCTTCTCAGGTTGGTGACATCACTAACCCAAAAATTTACATAAACACCACCCCCGAAAACATGCAACAAAGGGGTGAGGCCATGTTATTGCAATACAGTACGTAACACAAATGCAATAGCATGTCATAAAAGCAAGATGACAACATAAGCTATAACTGTAATTAACCTAAACTACATGTGTTCTATCTTCATGCAGCATATATTCTCTGACTCTGTAGGATCTTACAACAGTTCCCACATGTGCTATTTATAGATTATCATGACAGAGTATGCTAATCAATGATTTTAACCTAACTAACCATTCAGAAACGTCCTGTTGCATTCTACATGTTGTCACTTCTTCTTGAGTCTCTCCATCATTGTCCGACTCCGGTTTGAACATAAAAGGCTGAACAGTTTCTGACATTTTCAGTGAGTCTCGGCGCTGCTAACAGTATATGCTAACACGAGCTCTTGAAACCCTGCCCTCTTCTTAGGAGCAGCAGCTGATTTGAAAGGGGCACACACAAAAACACATGTTTTTGCTCACCCTCAAAAAGTGACAAATTTAGCATAACATGCTATAAAAAATAAATGTGGGTATTTTGAGCTAAAACTTCACATACACACTCTGGGGACATGCGTTCTGGGGGGTAAAATCTGCATTTTTGGTGGGGTTCTCTGGTAAAATTCGCATTTCAGGGGCTAAATATCTTGTTATTTGGGCCTCAGACATGAAAACAACCCGCAGCAACAGTAAGTAGCCCAATTCCGGACTTGGCAACACTGGCTAGCACACCAAAACTGAAAACCCACGTGACACAGCACGGGAACAAAAGCGACTTCAGCAGGTGTTAACACAGTAAACAAAACAAGTGTTTGCTAGCAACAACTGCACTAAAAACAAAAGAGACAAGAAACAAATACACTTACACGCTGCTGCTGACTTCTGCTGCTTGGCTGCTTCTCCTGTAATACTTTGTAATACTATACTATTGCCTTCATTTAAAATTACTCACTCTGATTTTTGTTATACTTTCCACCTCTATTGTCAAATTTTTGCCTGAGGAGTTAAGCATAGCAACTAGAGATGCACCGATACTAAATTTCTCTGCCGATACCGATAGCCGATTATTCAGAATGATATCGGCCGATACCGATAGTTTGGTTTTTCTTAAGAATTTTTTTTTTCTCCCAAATATTGTTATAGAGGTATTATATTCAGCTGCTGTTTATTTTCAGATATAATAATTATACTCAAATAAAAACTGAAATGTATAAAACTTAGTATCACATAAGGTAGTTTTCATAAGCACTTGTCAAATTTGCACAAACATATAATTAACAGTAAATAAGCTCCTCTCTAGTGTTTTTTTTATATGTAGATAGTTAAGGAACTGTGAACAATGAAAAACATTCCTGAGGTAAAAGTGACATGATGTGACATATTGTTCACAAGCTGTTTTATTGATGTCTTTCTGTGGTTGAAACACAAATAAAGTGATTACATGAGACATGATACATTCTGGTAAATTGCACAATATATTTCAACAATATATTATACCTTTGATGTTCATTCATGTTTTTCGAGATATAACTATTAAAGAGGAAGAAAAGACTTGTGCTCCGAGCTGCCGCCTGAACTGAGGCATTACATCGATCTGACACATCACATTTAAGAGCGTCAAAACGCCATTTATTGTTTAAATTTCATGATAAAATCTACAGAATTTGAAAACTGAAACTTTTATTCTTATCAGAAGTAATAAAGCACAAATCTTTTTTGTGATTATTGGATGGGAGGCACTACAAATAATATTTGATGTAGGAAAAAAAACCCCACAGACCTGGCAACCCTGGCTTGAACTACGGGTGATTCATAGGGTCGAAAAGAGCCTGCTTTAATGTCACCGTTTTTAAACTGTTAGTGCGTTTAAATTCAGCACAAGTGATTTTCTTCACACACACACAGTATGTATGAGTTGCAGTCTGAACACATCTTTCCGCACCCTTTTGATTGACAGGATATAATCGGCCCTGATGGCCGATACAGATTGTTAGCCGATATATCGGTGCATCTCTAATAGCAACCATTAGAATCAGTCCTTGACAAGAACATTTGGGTTGTATGAGGATTGTGTCCTTAAAATACCTGTAGAAATTCCTACAAATATTCAGTTTACCCGACAACTGATTTACTGCTTAATTCATTGTATGCAATTAAACAGGACATATTTGTCCTGATTATCTCATTTGTTTACAATGAGCACAACATATAATTAAGACATGAGGTGCTTGCAAATGGAGACCATACGCTGTAGAGTTGTGCTCCACCATTACAAGTCACGGATGTACCGCCCACGTTCCTGACAGCATAATTGTGGCAGTGCTGGAACCGGCCTCAGAGGCTGCCATCTAAGCTGGAGTCGTCCCACTTGCCCTCCCCTTCTGTGAGTTCCCGCTCCTGCCGCACACCCATGCCACGCTTGTTGTAGCGTGTCGGCGTTTGGCAGCCCTTATTCCTTCTTCTTTCTGTTTCCCCAAATCTCCATTATCTCCAATGTCGCAGAACGTCCTGAGGCCTTTACTGTCAGTTCTCAACACAGCTCTGAACATTCGGTTTGGCTTTGCGTTTTCAGATAAAGCGGGTGTTGCTCTTGCGCTCTCTGACGGAACAGAAGAAGATGTAATTGGGTGTTTCTTCAACTATGGGCACTTTTGCCCTGTTGAAAATTAATTTCCTCAAAACACTCTTCAAGCTCTCCACTAAGTTTGCTAACAGTGTCCAACAGTGCATACACATGAATCACAGGGGAATTATGTCATTTTTGCCATTTCTTATGAATGTCATATACAATTACATTCTATCTATCTATCTATCTATCTATCTATCTATCTATCTATCTATCTATCTATCTATCTATCTATCTATCTATCTATCTATCTATCCAAAAAAAACTTTATTAATTCCATAATTGATGGAAATGATAATGATGGAAATGTTTCAAAAAGAAAAAAATCTATACAATTAAATTGGCCTATAGTTTCCTTTTTTCCTGTTCCTTCGCTCTGCACTTTTGACGTCATCTCCCTTTCTATCTCTCTTTCTCTCTTGCGCGCTCAAGCAGCTTTTGTGCATCCCAGCAACCTCTGCCAGGTCCGCCCCACGCCTGTAATCATTAGGCTGCAATTTGGGGCTGAAAATCGCAATTATAGGCTACGGCAATCGGTTGTTATTTTTCTCTGATGCTTGTTATTTCTTTGTCGGGGCAGAAATGACCCCTCTCTGATTGTAATTAGGGGAATACGAGACAATAAAGCACACAATTATGTGAAAGGTTTCCGCACATTTTGCGCTTGTCAGGCAGGGCTGGGGGCGGGAGTCCCCGGGTGTAAACTGCAGCAGTGAAGAGTTGACAGATTGAAAGGGGCGCCCCTGGCAGTTTTTGACCCTCTCATGTCTAATAAATAAGCTTGCAGAGCAGAGATCGGAAGATCGACAGAGGAAAGATTTCGCTCTCTTTTTCTCTCCCTTTTCCACCACCTGCTAGGGCACTTTCTTCTGACCTAACATAGAAAGTCTTCAAGTTACTCATCGTCAGACAATTCTTTGAAAGAACAGCGAGAACTTCAAAGGAGGTCTCTGATCATAAATTCATTCCACGCAGCCTTGTCTTGGCCTTGATCTATGACAAAGAATATGAAACAGATATCGGAATATTCACTTTTGTTATCTTTCCCCCCACCTCAAACCCCACCCACGAGTTGGACTTGGCTCAAGGGCAGCTTTGGGCACATGGCCTTTTGATCCAGTCGTTTTCTCTCATATGTATATGTGAATATGCTATGTAGAGATAAGACTAGATGTGAAGATCGAAGCAATTCGCTAGTTGGAATGGAGCCGTTTGAAAACCTAACAAGCGATAGCATAAAGATTCCGTATCGCTGGCACATTCTGCGGGGGAGGGAAGTCAAATCCTTCACAATCCAGTCGAGCCTGTCAGTTTTAGCAGTCAAACACAATATGTGCTTGTTTTAAGTGTTCTTATGACCATCATGGGAGTCTAACACTGCTGAGATTTTATTTTTTTGATTGAGAGTGAGTTTTCAACTGAAATTGAACGAACATGCTTTGGAACACAATTGTTAAATAGTTTAACCATGTCAGGACATTATCAAAACTAATCAATCATTGGTTTATTCGTCTACAGCGGATTATCCTCCATTTTGTCTTTTCAACAAAATGGAGGATAAATAATCATTCTGCTTTTTGATGCTTAAACATTATTTCTTACAAAGCCCCAAAAGGGACTTGGGAAAGGGCAAAAATTATACTTTAATGCTTTTGCATTCTCTCATAAAACTTTTGTGTTTGCCTGAGAAACTTTTTCTTTGCTGTGATTTCTTGATACTCTTAGATCTGTAGATATGCAAATATTGTTTACTGACGTTCAGCTGCAAATACATTTCTTAAATGACATAATGACTTAGTTAACATGTACTGTATGTGATATATTTTAAGAAATATCTTTGTCAATTCCACAATGCAAAAATCTTTCCATGCCAGGCCCATAGTTGACAATATTGTAATGTACATTTTTTACATATTTTTTCCTGTTGTTTTTATGAAAAGATTCCATAACAGTAAACCATTTAATGACAATAACAACCGAATCTCACAATACTCAAAAAGACATCACTGGTTGCCATCTATTGGTGAATTACCATATTAGTCGATATATTGGGGTATTACTGTTGGAAACATAAGCAAAGTCTGGATGCATACATAAAAATCATGGTGATTTGAGAACTATTTTTTATGGCCATTTTCTGCATATGACTTTTAAAACATTCTGACAGTGTCATATCTGTCATATCATACTACAAGAATTCAAGATAATGTAAAGACATTTTGTGCCCTTTACTTATCTAATTTAAATGTCTTTGATATATATCTTTACAAATGAGATTGTCTGGAAATAAGCTTGCTGGAATTTTTCACATTTTTAAGCTGAAAGTATTAATTTTACACATTTATCTAATTGATTTTGATTTTCTATGGAGCCAAGAAGCTTAAAGAACAGCATCAACCAGTCCAACAAACACTCTCCCCCCAAAAAACGAATAATAATAATAAAAAAATTCTAGTCACAGGGGCAGACTATTCGTTTTCATGAATTCACTTTTTTGTAGTATTTTTTTCACAAAGAAAATAACGGTATTGTTTTCAAAAACTTGCACTTTGAAACCCGTTTTCAAAAGTTTGCATTTTCAGGCCCCCAAAACACCATTTTTGTATAAACAAAAAGCCAAAATGCATGAAAAGTTTTCCATTTTTAGTTGAAAACAGTGTCGTGTGAACAGCCCCTTATTTCCCCTTAAAATGTTCATAGCAGTACCTTAAGGGTACATATTACTTCAGATTAGTAATATGTACCCTTGAGGTACTGCTATGAACATTTACCATATCTTTGTACCATATCTAACTTGTACAGGTAAATATGGTACAAAGTTGTCCCTGTCTCAGTGACAAGCTGCTGTACTCCTAAAGGTTTTTTTCTGACAGTGAATAATTGAGCTAATTGAGAAGAGGTGTAATATTACTCACTTTTCCAGACTAATATTGACCTGGTGGAGGGAAAAAAAAAAAAACTGGTAAAATTTTCCATAAAAGAGGTACAAAAGTCATATCTATACTAGAAAATAATATTATAAGACTGGGCTCTTTTGACTTAGCAACTACCTACAATATCTTAGCATAATAGTGGCGAGTTTTGCAATACTCATACACCAGGCATTTTCTAGTTCCTTTGTTTATTACATGCTCTTTCCTTTCTAAAGTGCAAAAATGTTTGAATTCTTAATTTTGGACACTCATTGATAGATCAGCAGGCAACCAAAAATGCTGCTATTTACAAATTAGGCCCATTAGGCACATATGGTTGGACATCTTGAATATTTATGTCACAGTCACTTTTCAACCATTCTCCGGGTTTGCTTCTAGAACCATTTTAAGCACACTTTCGATTCTCCTTTTCCACAAGGCATTGTGGTGGGTTGGATTCCAAAGCAACATTTTGAGACAGTGTCAAGAATTACAATGTAAGGAGAGAGAAGACAATGGCTTATCTGCAGCGCCTCTGCATCTGTGGAGGTGACTAATTTCTCAGCGCTACGGAACCATCACTTGGAGTTCAGCAGGGAAAAAAAAAAAAAAAAAGATAACGTGTGAGAGAATGAGGCACACCAAGATTGGATGAGCTCTGCTCTACTTTTCACAGGAAGGAAGAGCTGCCCACATCACTGGAACCTGACATGCTCTCTTTTCCCACTCTATGGCCTCCTGTCTGTTTGACAGCCTGATCCATGTTTACTTCCTCTCAAGAGCTATGGACAAATCATAGACGGCCATGAATGCCTCCCCTTCCTCTCCCTCAATCTTTTTTCTGTGTGCGAATGTGTGTTCGAGACGCCAACCCTGATGCTCAGTCTCTCCTGCCGGTATTTCCACTTTCTCAGTGCATGTCAGCCAAGTGGAAAAGACCTGTCAATCAAATAAAGCATGCACACACGTCAGTGTTTCCTAAAGAATTCTTTCTGTGCAGAAACCCTCCATGCAATCCTGTTTCAATCAGTCCTAACTACTTTATTTTTAACATTTGTTTATTTATAATTACAATTAATGTTGGCATTAAATAATTAAAAAAAAAATTAATATGCACCTTAACCACTACAGTACATGGGATAATAAGGACTTTTTTTGAGTTTTGAGTTCATGCTCATTAAAAGTACCAGCTCATAAGAGTCCTCTGTTCAACAAATGGTATAGTACTAGTTGTGCATGCAGCCGGCGAAGAAAGACATGTTGTCTACAACATTTTTTTTATGCCATCACATTCAACTCAGACTGCCAACTCACAATTTGGGTAAAACATAATTTCTTTTGTCATGGTGCTGTGCAGGAAACTCTGGCACACACATAATTAAACGTCAAAGAACACATGCGGATCTTGCAGTAAAAGTAATTCCACACTTCCACAATTACTCAGAATTTTGACAACAGACAGATGTTGCTATTGATTCATTCTCTCAACTGAACGTGTTCTCTTGAACTTACATAAAACTTATTACACAAAACTTTCTTGATGATGTCTTTCCTAGAGGTCCACAATTAAATGTCAAATAATCATATACTACCGTTCAAAAGTTTTGGGGTCTGTTAATGTTGGTAACACTTTACATTAAGGTTCCCTTTATAAAGGGTTTATAAAGGTGTTTGTTAATGACTAATAACTTATTTACAAATGCATTATAAGACGTTGATAAGCAGTTATAACTGCATGAATAAAAAGGGTGACTTTAACATAATACCTGCCAAATAGTGAGCCATTTTTAACTCACATGTTATAAATGCTTAATAAATGTATTTATTCACACATATTTTACTCAGAAGCAGATTTTGTGGTTATTTCATGATACAACAAAAAATATACTATTATGGAGAGACTGAAGGATGACTTATTTGTAGTTTTCTCATTAATATCTCATGACTTATGTTATGTTATGTTATTTTGAAAAAACAAACAAACATACGAGCACAACCATAACTTGATGAGATATTAATAATGAAAAATGTAATAACTTATTATTAGTTACCTGTGAACCCTAATGATGGGTGAACCATTATTCATGAGTTATAAACGTTAGTAACCTGTGAAAGTGAACCTTAATGTAAACTGGAGATGTAAATCATCTATTTATTTATAACATGTATAACTCATGAATAAATGGTCCACAGGAATTCACTTTACATTAAGGTTGACGTTCATAAGTTACTAATATTTATAAACCATGAATAAATGTTTTTTTTTTCAAAGTAAAGTTTGACCATTTCATCTTGACAAACATCAAATCAGTTTTTGTACATTCCTCTGAATAGGCATCATGACCTTTTTACAGAGTATCATGAATGCACAGAGTAAATTCTGATGAGCAACAGTGAGAAAAGTGAGATAAATCATGAGATATTATTGAGAAAACCACAAATAAGTCATCCTTCAGTCTCACCATAACAGTATATTTTTGCTGCAGCATGAAATAAACCAAAAATCTGGTTCTGAGTAAAATATGTGTGAATAAATACATTTATTAAGCATTTTTGACATTAATGTGCGTTAAAAATGGCTCACTATTTGGCAGGTATTATGTTAAAGTGACCCTTTTTATTCATGCAGTTATAACTGCTTATCAACGACTTATAATGCATTTGTAAATAAGTTATTAATCATTAACAAATACCTTCATGGACCTTTTACAAAGGGAACCTTAATGTAAAGTGTTACCAAGAAGTCTCTTATGCTTAAGGCTGCATTTATTTTATAAAAAAAAACAACAACAACAAAAAAAAAACATTAAAAACCGTAATATTGTTAAAACTTTTTTCTGTTTTAATATATTTTCAAATGTAATTTATTCCTGTGATGGTAAAGCTGAATTTTCAGCATCATTACTCCAGTCTTCAGTGTCACATGATTCTTCAGAAATCATTCTAATATGCTGATTTGCTGCTCAAGAAACATTTCTTATATGTTTTTGGAGACCATGATTTTCAGGTTTCTTTGATGAACAAAGTTCATAAGAACAGAATTTATAATTTTGTAACATTGTCTTTACTCTCACTTTTGATCTAACTAACCACAAACTTTTGAACAATATATAGCCTATTCATGAGCATTAGATCGTCATCATCATCATGAAAAGCTTATTTCTTTTATTAGCCTATACATAAAAGGTTCTAACTTTATTGAAAATTAAAAATACACAGAGATAAAAGGAAGGAATCTTGTCTTTAATGACCACAGTGATGAATGTGTCTCACAGAAATCTGGCCATAAAGTTGTACGATCCGTGTAAGTGGGCACTTAGAGGGAAATCTTTCTAGGGCTAAATTAACTTTTAAACAGTGCGCTGACCTACAACCCACATCTCCATAATCACTGACATCTCTGCAATAATTCTGAAAGTATGCTAAGTTTCTCAGTGTGTCCAAACAGTTTGTGTTAGTAGTGTTTTTTTTTTTACTTGAACAAACTATTCTCATTCACTTCCATGCGCTATATTTTGTTCATTGAACTCTCTCCCTTGTGAAGCACATGGCTGCTTTGGCCTTTTCCCATTTCGAAGACTAACTATAGCACAATATGGTATGGGCTGTAAGTAGCATATCATTGGTGGGACATACTGTACTGAATGAATATGCCCATACACTGAACGAGTTGGTGTTTTTTTGAGGCCGAATGACTCAAGATAGCGCTTAACGAACGAGGACAGCACTTGTGACTGAATGAACCAAATGAGTTGTACCGAATCTGCTGACAGTGACTGAACAACTGAATTAATGCAGTCTTAAGCCCAAGGCCCTCAGGCTGAAGGAGAGCTTGGGTCTGGAGAAAAGTATGAATTATTATAACTGATTGTTTAAAAAAAAAGAAAACTTTTCGAAAGCAAAAATTCTATATAAGCTACCAGTTTATCTCGCTACAACATTATTTTCCCTGCCAACACTTTGCAGTTTAGAATCAGAACGAGCGATGCCCAAATAATAAATGAAAGACTCTTTTGAGTCGGTTCACTCATGTAAATTGGCCAAACGTCATTGCAACATTGTCTGAATAGGTTCGACATTAAGTTTGAATCTTTCAGACAGTTCATTCATGCAGTGAATCGTTTGGAGCGGTTTCTCATTCCATAAAACAACGCAACAGACTAAATAGACAAAATAGATCAAAAGAGCGAAGTGAATATTTACTTACAGTCTTTTGAAATCAAACATAGAAGTCCATCCTTTTTTAGAGTCAAAGAATTTAAGTTAAATCCCAGTACATGCAGCCTGTGAATGACTCTGTACGATCAGGAATATTCAACCAGAAAAGATATCACGAAACAAAGTAAAGTTAAAAGTATACGAATTAATTTAAAGTACCATGATATTACCGTCCGTCAGCTGTTTAGAATCAGAAATTCACGATTCGCAAATGAATAATTCTTTTGAGTCTGTTCTTTTCAATGATGATCAAACGCTATAGAAACACGGCTAGATTCAGTCGAATCATTCCGACAGCTCTCTGACCTGCTAATAGTCATTTGAAGCGGTTTCTCATTCCGTAAAACATTAATAGGAAACTTTTTGAACCTAGGGAACACAAATAGCACCGGATTAAGTGGATATTTGCCTACAATCCATAGAAATACATATTATTGTTTACCTTACACGATGAAGGTCTTTTCTGTGTTAAACACATGCACGTGCCACTCCCGAATGATTCTCCAGGTAAATAAGAAAAGTATCAAAACCATACACGAAACATCAAATGTATCATGGGATTACCATGTTTTTTTTAGACATGCACTGTGGTTCTTTGATTTAGTTTAGAGTACTGTGTAAATATCAGACAACACTGAGAACATATGGTAGTCATTCATAGTACAAAATTGCATTGTATTACCGTTTGATGAGTTCACTGTGCTGCGGTAGGCTACTGCTGTTGTTTTAAAGGATGGTTTTGATAAACTGTATCGTGTGAATAAGTGGTTTAGAGATGATTTGTCTTTGACAGTTTGTGCACCTTGCATCTGGCTTGTTTTTTAACCACTCCTCACTTTCTCTCCTCATTAACACACCAGCTGTTTTCTGTTTTAGTAGCCTACTTCTTTTAGAGATGTTTTTTGTTTTCTAATTATATATATATATATATATATATATATATATATATATACATACATACAAATCTCGAAATCCCCAGCATTAGCTCCTGCATATGCATCTACACACACACACGTCTGTGCATTCATGTAAAACTTCGAAAGCACTATTCTCCATTATTTATAGCCTTGTATCTCAGGCTTAAAATTCAGGGATAGTATTGTTGTGTGTGTGTGTGTGTGTGTGTGTGTGTGTTGATGAAGGCCAGGGTGTGTGTGGATGGACATGTCGTTTTGGCTCCTCATTAATGACAGCGAGAGAGCATGAGCCTCTCTAATGCATTCTCCTACCTTGTTCTCGCTCCTCCGTAAGTGGCCTTTGCCTTCCCCTGACAGGACAGAGCCGGTTCTCAACACAGGTGTGATGTTCGACAGACAATTTTCCAGGCTTTTTTTCCTTCAACCTCCTTTTTTACCTTCATTCTCTCGGGTCCCAAGGAGCACCGCCCCTGTGAGATGGAGGGATGAAGTGGGAAGAGCAGGGACGAGAGTGGGAGGCGAGTGGATAAAAAGGCTGCTGTTCTTTTTCATTTGTGTCTTTTTTTTTCTCCCCCTCATTTTCCCCCTCTTCTCTCAGCCAGTTTTTTCTCTGGCTGTCCTGGTTTTTGGTTCTCCAGGGCCAGGGCCTATATTCGGCCGCCATCGGTGTGGGGCTGAGGTTTCTTTCAGATTCTTTGGTTTAATCAACATTCAGCAGGCTGATAAAACAGAAAAATTCAAAGCGGAAATCCAGCTTTAGTTGCTCTCTTGTAGTGATGGACGATTTGGTTTTTCAATGGCTGGTGCCGGTATCTACAGCACATGGTGGTTTATTGCTGATACAATACCAATGTATGAGTACATTTGCAGCTAAGGCTGGCTGAGTCTATCAAATATTTATCAAATAGCTGTGATGATTTTGATCGCAAAGTAAAATTATGCAACATTTTGAATACTGTAGTGATCTTTAATGCACGACAATCCTTTCTTGTCCCTGGTTAAAACTCTGATTCAGTTTTCATTTAAGCTAGTTGAATCAACCTTTGTAGCTGTTTGTGCAAAATGATGGTTTCTGTGACTGGGGAAAAAACTCTTTAGGCTACTCAAATCAACCTGAAGGCTTACATGATGGTAAACTTTACTACATTTTTTAAATGTATATCATTCGCCAGCATAGTTATTTTCTAGTTAGTCTCGCGTAGCCAGACCTTCAGATTGACAGTAGAAAATCTGGACTGTATCGCAGCTTTCATTGGCCAAGGACTGCCCAAGAGGACGTTTGACTGACATGTAATGCAACCAATTACAGTTCATTTTGTTCCGCGTCATGTTTAGGGGCGTGAAAATCGATGAGTCGATGTCCCTACAATTAGGACTGGACAATTATGACCTAAATTCAAAACCTTGATTTATTGAGTATTTTACCTCGATTACGATAAATCACAGGACAGCGCTGACAGCTAGTTTCTGCATTCCTCTCTGTGCGCCCGATCTTCACGTTTCGTGCAGCTACTGTTTGTATGAGTGTTCGTGCCACAATGCAGCTGCGCGAGCATGGTAGCTCGATATAATAATACACATCCGATCATCTAATCGCTTGAATGTCCAAACCGTAAAACTGACAACGTTTGGTGAAGACCCAAGGCTCATCGGACCATTAAAGAATGTGACACACACGTCTTCTGGACATCCTGTAGAATTCAACCAACCAGATGACGACTTCGAAAATCCCGAAGTGTTTCCAGTTAAGTGTGCCATATGCATCAGACCTTCATCCAACAGTTTACACTTTCTTCGTAACTTGAATATGGAAGGCGGTCTAGCGGAAGCTAGATATTTTACTTCATAACTTGTTAAATATGATTTTTTTTTTTTTTTAACACAAACGCATCGTTTCGCTTCAGAAGGCCTTTATTAACCCCCCCGGAGCCGTGTGGAATATGTTTATGATGGATGGATGTGGATAGAGACCCGCTTACTGCCATTATAAAGCTCGGATGCGTCAGGATATTTAATAATATTTCTCCGATTGTGTTCATCAGAAAAAAGAAAGTCATATACACCAAGGATGGCTTGAGGGTGAGTAAAGCTTGGGGTGATTTTCATTTGAAAGTGAACTAATCCTTTAAAGTTTAGGACTTGAAATAAGAATTTATTACCTTGATAAATAGCAGCTAAATTCAGGTTCAAGCTAAAATTGTTGTGGCAAATAAAACATTAACATTTGATATTGCCTCGTTATGTTTTTAGTTAAAATTTACTTATGTCTTGTCATGTATGGTAAAATATGTTTGGCACATATGTAAAGAATGTTTTCTGTTAAATAGTCTATGAAGGCAATTGAGGTTTTTAAATTTGTGGCAAGATCTTGAATAGTGTTCAACAGTTGGGTTACCAGAAGTAAAAATGAATTTTCTCCATAGAGAAAGTGTTTTTTAATGATTCCATAGAAACTTCAAAACCGACATGACCTTCCATTAATTTCAGGGTTGTTCATTTATGGTATAGACTTCAATTAGCGGTATTTCAACTTAACAAATGCATTTACATTTAAAATATATGGTTTTATTGTGTATAATCAATTAATATAAAGCATTAAAATTAAATTGTGCCATCAAATTTATTTGATTTCATCATTCACAATCCTTCATGGAATTATAATTATTTCATAAATAGTCTTGTACCTTTGTCTGTTCCCAATTGTTTTCTTTCTCTCTCTTTTTTTTTTAACTGTAAATCAAATATTGTAATATTGTGACTCATCTCTGAGCTGGTCGGTTTGGTTCATGTTCTTTATTCAAGATTTTTTTTTATTAAAATCCTTATGGAGAAAATGAATAAGAAAACTGCTTTCAAGGCTACTAGAAAAAGTGGGTGATTGCTGTTAAAAAATGACCTGGTAATGTGATCATAAACCGCACAATTACTTCCTTATGACCGTTGTATGTACATTTCGCTAATGGCCTTCAAATGCCTTTCCCTTCCTGTAGCAATCCCGAAACTGCCATTTGTAATTCGCCCCATAACGTACAGAATGAGCTAGTTAATTTAATAAAAGTGGGATGCAAGTAGTATAGATTACTGTTTACACCAGGGTGCAAATAGCATCTGCCAAACTTTATTTGTGATGTTTCATTTAAGGTTTTATATTAAGAGCTGTATCTGTAACAAATGTACAGTTCCGTAGCTCGTTCACAACATGGCTGTTCTCTTAGTCAATTATTTGCTAAATGACAATAAACAAACACAAGAGCAGAATGATCTCTTTTGCCATCTGATGTTAATAAAATTTTCTTCCAGTCAGGCTGCTATAATGAGACTTATCCTTTGTAAATAACCGCAAGTATGTACAGTAAATGGCATAAAACGAGGGCTACTGCACAATGGCTGTCAGCAGACTCTGCAGTGAGAACTGTATTAAACTTGCACAAGAAAATCAATTTGGAAAATATAGAGGCAATTATTTTGTCTCCCACACAGCCTGACAAAATAACTGCCAAGTGAAGCTGGGAGGAGAAATAAATAATGAAAGAGAGAGAATGAGAGCAAGCAGTGAAGAGACGTGACTACACGAGACGCATTAAGAATCTCGCAGCCGCACAAACCCAAACAGATGCTTTAACAGGATTTATGACATATGTTAATGGTATTGAGGAAAATACCTTTAAATGTAATGTTGCATTATTGTGTTTGTCCTGCTAAATTTTAAGTAACTAATTACGCAAAGGCGAGACAACCTGTCACTCACATGAGGTCACAGCAATAGCAAACCACAACCATCCAAACAATTCCTGATGGATAAAATCAAGTCCCGTCCTACTTTTTTTCTTTCTTCTTCTTCGAGAAGCAGTTTTACTCGTATACACTTCACAATAGGGAAGAAAAAACTATTGAAACTTATGGCAGCTGATATGTTCCCCATGGTTTGCATGAAATTTTTGGGAAAAAAATATTTTTTTTGATTTTATATGCCAACATGAAATCAAAATTGATCCCATTTACTGTCTTAATGCATGTTTACTGTCTTATTGCTAACAATTCATCACTGTAAATTATCCCAAAGTAGGTGTTTGCCTTTGTAATAATTAATTTAAAGACCCCCTGTGGTGAAAATCTAGTTTATTGTTGTTTATATGTCTATGTGGTGTTTGTAATATGCTTTAAGACAAACCATGTGCAAATTCATATGTCAACAACAACAAACTACCTTGTAACCAATCATGTCAATGTGCCGGTGGGCTTTAGCATATCATTAACAGTGAACTAGCAGGGGAGTCATGAGAAAAGCCAGGTCATCCCGGTATATTTTTCTGTTGATATGAAAAATCATGTCGATTTAGCAATATGACGGGTGTATGATGTATATTACGATGTTATGATGAACTATATGCCTTTCTCCACTGACGTTCTGAGTTGTTAAAGTGTTTCTAAGGATACTGATTGTTAGAAGGCAGCTGTCTGACTCTGACATGGCGAATGGGAACATGGTTTGTGTAACATTAGCAACACATTATTAGCTGTTTGATAACATAGTCAAGCATAAAGCCATATTAATTACCGTTATGTGTCAGATGTTGTAAAGAGCGATACCATTGTGCAGCGTTTACCTCAGTAAGTTGACCGAGTGGATCTCTGAGCTGGTGTGAGTGAGTGGAGGCGGGGCTAATTTGCATAGTCATTGTCCGTGTATATTGAGGCAAGGGTGTAGAGTTACAATCAAGCTATTTCAAGGCATGAAGAAATGTTTTTTTCACAAACGTTTCGTTAAAAAACGTTTAAATATGTCATTTTGGTGATCAAAGATGAGTTTTAGGGATAAAATTATTGACTACCTGGGGACTTTAATACATTAAAGATACTTGTTTTTCTTCATAATATCTGTTATATAGAAATCACTTTTCATGATCTAGTCAGTCTCTGATGGGAAAGACCAGGTCCTGCCCTACATATTTTTTCTTTCTGTACAAGAAGAAAATGTGGATGTGAGTGCATGAACTTATAGACCCAGTGCATTCGAAATCTTTTCCCAAAGACACAAAGAAACAATAAAAAAATTACATTAAAAATGATTAAATAATTAAAATAACTAAATTACAATTAAGTTATAAAGAGCCACTTACCATAGAAGAAGGTGGAGCTATTGTTTGAGGGGTTTAAAAAAAATATATGTGAAATTTTCTAAATGTATTATTTCAGCTGTCAGGCTGTTCATTCTTGTCATTTTTAAGGTTGTTTTAGGTGTTACGTTGTCATGGAAATGGAGTCCTTGTCTACAGGCAAGTGACATGGAGACAGATGCTTTCTGGGATGCTGATATTTAGACTGAATTTTGTTGTTTGGAGGAAGAAACTAGAGGACTTTCCATGAGCAGAATACGTCTAAGGGAGTTGGTCAAGGATGATAAGCTGTCGGGTGCCTGCAGTGTGGTGTGTTGCAGATGAGTTATTCAATAATTAGGTGAGTTTTTTTTGCTAAAGACTGTCTGCAGAGGCTTTAAAAAAAAAAACAAGTCTAATGTGAATCTTTTGTAAGATGATGCTTTGTTTTTGATGAAGCTTGCCCTTTAAAAACACATATATTTAGTTTCAATTTACGTGTCGCTGCACAGCCTACACATACCAGCATAAACACTCCCGATACATTGTTATTAAAGCATCTACGTTCACAAACCACTGTTAATTTTAACAGAAAAGCAAGCATACTATATCGGATTTGCCATGTCAGAAAGCCCGCAAAGATCTCTCCATTTTAAATCACTAAAAAGCTGTCACTCATCTTAGTTTATTGCAATCTCACAAAGTTCTGTTATAATAAATGAAGCTGTCTGCACAATGAATTTCTTATAATGTCTACACTATGTTGTTATTATGAGAGGATTTGCGAGTGTGCAGGACTCAGAATCCAGTTCAGTGCTAACTCAAAGGGATAGTTGCTGAAAATTTGCTGTTAATTTACTTACCCCAGGCCATCCAAGATGGGGATGAATTTTTTTCTTCATAGAACAGTAAAGAATATTTTTAGCTGAAATAATGGTCCTCAGTGATTCATGTAATGGAAGTTAATGGGTGCCATCACTTTAAGATCAAAAAAAAAAAAAAACATATGCAGACAAAACAAAATTAATACCGCAGCTCCTTACGATACATTGAGGTCTTAAAAAACAAAACGATCGGTCTATACAAGAAACTGAATATTATTTACAACATTTTTACCTCCAAACCATAGCCTTGGCAAACGGTCCTGAGCGCGAGCTTTCTGTCGCATAATGACGTACAGGTGCTGGTCATATAATTAGAATATCATCAAAAAGTTGATTTTTTTTTCACTAATTCCATTCAAAAAGTGAAACTTGTATATTATATTTATTCATTACACACAGACTGATATATTTCAAATGTTTATTTCTTTTAATTTTGATGACTATAACTGACAACTATGGAAAATCCCAAATTCAGTATCTCAGAAAATTAGAATATTGTGAAAAGGTTCAATATTGAAGACACCTGGTGCCACACTCTAATCAGCTAATTAACTCAAAACACCTGCAAAGGCCTTTAAATGGTCTTTCAGTCTAGTTCTGTAGGCTACACAATCATGGGGAAGACTGCTGACTTGACAGTTGTCCAAAAGACGACCATTGACACCTTGCACAAGGAGGGCAAGACACAAAAGATCATTGCAAAAGAGGCTGACTGTAAAGAGTGGACTGCAGCTGGAGTCAGTGCTTCAAGAACCACTACGCACAGACGTATGCAAGACATGGGTTTCAGCTGTCGCATTCCTTGTGTCAAGCCACTCTTGAACAACAGACAGCGTCTCACCTGGGCTAAAGACAAAAAGGACTGGCCTGCTGCTGAGTGATCCAAAGTTATGTTCTCTGCTGAACGTAAATTTTGCATTTCTTTTGGAAATCAGGGTCCCAGAGTCTGGAGGAAGAGAGGAGAGGCACACAATCCACGTTGCTTGAGGTCCAGTGTAAAGTTTCCACAGTCAGTGATGGTTTGGTGTCATCTGCTGGTGTTGGTCCACTGTGTTTTCTGAGGTCCAAGGTCAATTCAGCCATATACTAGGAAGTTTTAGAGCACTTCATGCTTCCTGCTGCTGACCAACTTTATGGAGATGCAGATTTCATTTTCCAACAGGACTTGGCACCTGCACACAGTGCCAAAGCTACCAGTACCTCGTTTAAGGACCATGGTATCCCTGTTCTTAATTGGCCAGCAAACTCGCCTGACCTTAACCCCATAGAAAATCTATGGGGTATTGTGAAGAGGAAGATGCGATATGCCAGACCCAACAATGCAGAAGAGCTGAAGGCCACTATAAGAGCAACCTGGGCTCTTATAACACCTGAGCAGTGCCACAGACTGATTGACTCCATGCCACGCTGCATTGTTGCAGTAATTCAGGCAAAAGGAGCCCCAACTAAGTATTGAGTGCTATTCATGCTCATACTTTTCATGTTCATACTTTTCAGTTGGCCAAGATTTCTAAAAATCCTTTCTTTGTATTGGTCTTAAGTAATATTAAAATTTAATTTTAATACTGAATTTGGGATTTTCCTTAGTTGTCAGTTATAATCATCAAAATTAAAAGAAATAAACATTTGAAATATATCAGTCTGTGTGTAATGAATGAATATAATATACAAGTCTCACTTTTTGAATGGAATTAGTGAAATAAATCAACTTTTTGATGATATTCTAATTATATGACCAGCACCTGTATACGTGGGAGCGACCTCACATGTGAGCTGTTTGTTTACTACACAGAGGGAGGGTGTGTGTTCAGCAGCAATACGAACGTCTAAAGCTGTTTAAAAGTACCAGTCATCATCACAATGACTGATGATTTTGATGTAACAAATTTTCATTTTTGTGTGAACTATCCCTTTGAACACCTCTGCTTGTCCATTGCGTTCAAGAAATCAACAGATATGTTTGTGATTGGCTACTTTGCTCAACACTGCAAAACAAGCTCTTTAGAGCGCAAACACAGATATGCAGTGGATCGTTTGTCAAATATGTTTCGCAAATATGCTATTATTATGAAGAAAACTGATCCTAGACCAGTAGTTATAAGTATCCTTTTCCTCTAAAAGCAGTCAGAAGCAGCAGCAGGCAGTGCTTTGAGTGAGTCTCAAGTCTGTGGCCAGGGGAAGGCTAAGCCTTGGCCAACCTTACACACACTCCTCCTATGTTGGTAATGTGTTTGCAGTCCATGTTTTTTCTTTGCGACACATGAATACATTTTGTATAATGAATTCATCAAGCGCACCATCGCACAGAGAGAAAGACAGTACTCTTGAAAAACTAATACAAAGTATAATTAAGGATCGAGTAATGAGCATTTTAAAATGTATTAAGGTAGGCAGATTGTTTTCAGTGTTGTAATGGGAATATTATTGTTACTGTAGTCTTTAAGATAATCTGTATAATAAAATAATTTCAAATTACTGTAATTTTTCATGCCCATATATTTGTTTATTTGGCAAGTAACAAAATAATAAGTGGTATTATATATCGTCAAATGGTCATTATACCAAAATAAACTCCTCCAGAATGCTACATGTTTTTATTCAGTGTATTAAAAGCAGTGGGCAAAAACTGAAATACTCTAAACAAGTGAAATTGATCTGCTGTAACAGCTGGTTTAGTGGATTTTAAAATGTCCCTACCGATGTTAAAACAGAACCTACGTCCTTGGAATGCATGATTCTGTTTCTGTAGAATTTCGTTTTTGACGGCATTGGCAATTATCAGGGAACTAAAAAGCATTTTGTTGGGTGCTGCACTTTTTGTAGAGCTGATGGAAATTACTCTGGACTGTCGGGTTGGACAGAGAATGAGCCAGATGAAGGCTCGGGATCCATCAAGATGAATTCATTAACTTGCGCTCTACAGAGAGCTGATGAATGGACGGAATTTATGATTTTGGAGGTGTGTCTGATTCACAGGCTCCTCCCATCTCCACAGGGTCTATCTATATGCCTGTCTGTTGCTCTCTCTTTTTCCCTTTCTGCCTCTGTTTCTGGCTTTTTGGGTAGGCTGATGTAACCGTGTGACAGAATCTTGCAAATAGAGGAAAGAAAGAAGAGGATGGAGGGATGAATTTGTAAAAGAACGATTGGGAGATTGTGAGGACAGGAAGACACCAAGTGGGAAGATCAGGTGATCTGAATCTTATTAGACCAGCAAAGCATGACTGTAGTTCTCAAGGGCTTGACTATATTCTCAGAGGGCTGATTATTTTTGCCTACATTTCAATTTGACCTCAGGGGTTATAAAAGAACGGCAAACTGCTCATCCAGTCAAAGACAGTGAGGCGGATTGACTAAAGTGACACTTCCCAGCAATTTTTTTCACTAACCATTAACAATTCAGCTTAACCAGTGACTTTATTTAGTCTATAAAGTAATAGATCAAAGCAGATAGTGTGGGCAAATAAACTGGCACAATTCATTCATGGTTAATCTTCACCAAAGTCCACATAACTACATTCTGTCCTCCCACATCTGCAGTAGGGGTTTTGTTTTGACTGATTCAGGGGTGAATTTTGAGTGAGGACTCTTTAAACTCAAATCATATGGTGTGTGTTTGTGAAGGTTGTTATTTGATTTAATACCCAGTATGTCACCGAGCTTTGAAATATTCATAGTTTTGGATATGACAGCTTTGAGAGCTGGAATATGGGTATGCGTGTACTCATGACAGCTGACGCAGAGATAATGATAAAGGTGACAGTAAGAGAGGCAAAATCGGTCAGTTTTGTGCCACTGAGTGACTCTTTTATTGACTTATTATTGCTGTTTTTGAATATACAGTAGCTGCTGTAGAAAACTGTTTTGATGTAAGTGAGTTAGGATGGATACTAGAGCTGAGCAGTATAGCTAAAAAAATAGATCTCAACAGTTTTCAGCCCTTCAAAAATGTTTGTTTTATTTATATATCAAGATATTTATTTACCTGAAGTGCTGGAGAGGTAGATTTATTGATTTATTTATATTATTTATTTATAATGGAAGGTAGACTTCCTTGAACATTTTGTGATAGGTACAGTGCTCAGCATAAATGAGTACACCCTCAATGAACACAAAACAATTTCCAAAATGTTGACAGGACTAAGTTTTATATAACATCTGTTGAACTTATAACATGAAAGTAAGGTTAATAATATAACTTGGAGAACAACATTTTCAGTTGTACTCAAATTAGGGTGATGCAAAAATGAGTACACCCCACTTAAAAGTCTCTGGAGCAAAGCTAAATTTTAGACTACAAATGTCTAATTTAACAAGAATTCAACCACAGGTGAGTCTAATTATTCATTACACAGGTGTCCAGCAGACAGTTGACTATAAAAGGGTGTTAAAACCCCTTCCCATTTCATGCTGTCAGCAGTGGCACCACATGGAAGAGAAGTGTTACAAGACCTGAGAAAGAAAATAATTTCTTTACACCAGAAAGGTGAAGGCTACAAGAAGATCAGCAAATCTTTACTTATCAGTCAGAATACTGTAGCAAAAGTGGTACAAAAATTTAAAAAAGATGGAACTGCAACCATCTCACAGAGACGTCCAGGTCAACCACGGAAGTTAACACCTCGGCAGGAGCATCTTCTGATAAGAAGGGTTGAAAAAAATCGGCATGAAAGTTCACTGCAGTTATCTAAAGAAGCAGAAAGCCAAACTGGGGTGACTGTTTCCTGTGACACAGTATAGCGTACACTGTAGAGGAATGGCATGCATGGGTGCCGTCCACGAAAGAAGCCTTTCCTAAAGCCCAGGCACAAAAAAGCCCGCCTAGAGATTGCCAGGGCCCATGCTGACAAAGATGAAGACTACTGGGACTCTATACTCTGGAGTGATGAGACCAAGATAAATGTTTTTGGAACTGATGGCTTCAAAACTGTATGGTGTCGCAAAGGTGAGGAATACAAAGAAAAATGCATGGTGCCTACAGTGAAACATGGTGGTGGCAGTGTCCTTATGTGGGGCTGCATTTCATTGATGGCATCATGAATTCACAGATGTACTTCTCTATACTGAAAGAGAAGATGCTACCATCACTCCGTGCACTTGGTTGTCGTGCACTTTTCCAACATGACAATGATCCTAAACACACATCTAAGGCCACTGTTGGATTTCTGAAGAAGAACAGGGTGAAAGTGATTCAGTGGCTCCTGATCTGAACCCAATCGAACACCTATGGGGAATTCTGATGAGACAAATTGAGCATCACTCTCCATCCAGCATCCAGTCTCTAAAAGAGGTCATTCTTAAAGAATGGAAAAAGATAGATGTTGCAAAATGTCGCCAGCTTGTTCATTTTATGCCTAGAAGACTTGGTGCTGTCATTAAAAATCATGGAGGCCATACAAAGTACTAGATGTAGTAGTTATTATTGTGGGGTGTACTCATTTTTGCATCACCCTAATTTAAGTAAAACTGAAAAATGTGTAATCTAAGTTATATTATTAACCTTACTTTCATGCTATAAGTTAAACAGATGTTATATTAAACTTGTCAGCATTTTGGAAATTGTTTTTGTGTTCATTGAGATATTGTTTAAAATGTTACTTTTCAAAGGGGGTGTACTCATTTACACTGAGCACTGTAAATAAATGCAGATAACTGATTTGCAGGATTGAATTTTCCAGCTCTCACACTGTTTTTGCTACTGAGCAAGGAAGAATCATAAAGCTAATCTAATGAGACTACTTTAGAAAAATGTATAGCTAAATAATAAGTGCTGCAAAATCATTGCAATATTTACATAGTTATAACTTTATATACAGTATACTTTGGTATCAAGTTGGTACTGAAATTAGAAAAATTTGATGATACCAGCATTTCCCCCTAGCATTTGGAGTGCTGTTGAGCAGATTCTTAAACACCTCTGACTGGCTATTGTGTTAATGCGCTTAAGAGATATGTTTGTGTTTGGCTACCCTAATATATCTGCTGATTGACGCCTACTTTCAAACGCTCTCATGTGTAACTGTTTAAGCGTTTGGTGAAGAGTGTCAAAGATGTCCATTTACAACATTTTTTAAGCATTGATCATTGTAGCCAATCACAGACATATCTGCTGAGTGCATGAACACAGTGGCCAGTCAGAGTTGTTTATGAATCTGCTCAACAGTGCTCAAAATGCTAGGGGGAAATGCTGGTATTGTCACATTTTTAAAATTTCAAGACCGACTTGATACTAAAGTCAGTACTTTTTAAAAAAAAAAAAAAGTTGTGCCTTTATTTGGAAAGTACAGTAGAGAGGGAAATACTGGGCAGAGAGAGTGGGGCAGGATCGGCAAAGGACTTCAAGACGGGAATCGAGCTCTGGTCGCCATGAACGCATTTGCATCATATATCAGTGCACTAACCACTAGGCTAAAGTTAGTACTTTTGACATCCCTAACAATATATCGTCCAGCCCTAGTAGATACAATTGAAATGTAAATGAGGCTGTTATGGATAAATGTACAGTCTTTCTTGATTTTTTTTTTTTGGTGCTTGGAAATCTTTTGGAAAAAAAATGTATTTTCAAGGTTTTTCATGAACATATTTATACATCCATTCCTCACAGCCTTGTTTAACATTACATCTTCTACATGTCAAAGGTCAATGGCTTGTTGACACACATTTAAACTTTACTGTTAAGTTCCAAGTGGTAGATGAATGAATGAATGAATGAATGCCTGTGAGGAGAAAGATGTGGATGTCAGACAGTAGCTACTCTACTTTCTGACCACTCATCTTTGCAGACTCTCATTGTGTACATTGTGTTTAAGCCATATTCTTAGCCCTTATACATTAAAAACGACATTTGAAAATGCATACCGCAATGTCATTATACATTTATTATATGGATTTAAACTGTAATACTATCATGTCGTCTGAATTTATTATTTAGGGAATATGTAATAGAGCAGTGTTCACTAAATAAACAATTATTCTCAGCACTTAGTGGTTAGCTGCATTTGCGTGCCACAACAAATATTGGTTCAGCTAAACCACACCTCAAGTAAAATAATAATACTCTCATACTCTATGAGGGTTTGTAGGACCGGGCCATAAATACATTACATAGTATAATATTTTTCCATTGCTGTATAAGGGATTTCTTTCTTTCTTTCTTTTTTATAATGATGATAAATATATTTGTACAAAATGGAAAGTATGCTTTGAATACTGTAGGTTTTGGACCTTTTCATTTAGCATTTAATTTTCCATTTTTTTAATAGAAGTACATGTTAGAAGTTAAAATTTAAATGCTCAGATCTAATGTGTAAATATACTAAAACATCAAATGTGTTAAATTACCAACTGCAAAAACTGTGCAAACCCTTAATTTAACTTCTTTTTAATTAGCACTAGCGATTACTCTGCGAATTTTGGTATTTTTTATTAAGAACTGAGATGATACTGCATCATATACTGTTAATCATCTCGCCTAAAAAATAGTCAATTGCGTTGTGTGGAGTCTCACAGTAACATTTCTTTATTTTATTTTATTTCCTCCGTTGTTTATCTTATATTTTAGTGTTGTCTAGGGACTTGATTTGATCTTAATGATGTGGCATCAGATTGTATAATGATGTGTTCATTCCTCCGAGCCACTTTCTTATTTTTCTTCCTGTACTGTAGAAGAAGAGCACAAGAGAGGCCACCCGGTAAACAAGGCTAAAAATAATGACTCCTAAGCAAGGTTTGATTCGGCCGGCTCTTTCTCCTTGTCCCACAGGAATTACTCTCTGAATGCACACGGCATTGCCTTGAATTTTTCCTTTTCTCTGCCCTCAGAAAAATACAAAAAAAAAAAAAAGCTTATTCAATGGCTTTTGTTTACTGAGTCATTGACTTGAAAGTCCACCTATACATGGATACAGTATTCCTCTCTGTACTGTGCGTGTGTCCGTGTATGTGCGTGTGTGTGTGTACATGTTGTTTATTGCTCAAACAAGTTGTTTTTGCACACAACGAATCAATTTAGTAGCAAAGCTAAGGCCTTGTAGAGATGAAGATGCAATATAGTAGGGCTTTGCATTATGGTGGTTTATACCATGAGACGATAGAAATGGGTTGAAATGGTAGATTTAGCAATGCCTTTTATATTGCTGTTTGAAAGTTTGAGGTTGGTAAGATTTTTTTTTAAATGTTTTTGAAAAGGCTGCATTTATTTGGTCATTAATGTTGTAAAATATTATTATACAATTTAAAGTATCTGTTTGAATATATTTTAAAATGCAATTTACTTCTCTGATGCAAAGCTGTAATTTCAGCATCATTACTTCAGTCTTCAGTGTCACATGATCCTTCAGAAATCTGTTGTAGTTTATACACATAGGGCTGGGTGATATGGCCAAAAAAAAATTCATATCAGTTGATATCGATAATTATCACGATAAATGTTAAATCTTTAAAGGCAGATTTTTGCTACTAAGTGAAAGTTGTAGAAACCAGACCGTTAATTGTGGTTTTAAACTACCCTTCATTGTCAAAACATCTGGCGTCTGTCGTTGCTATGCAGCCATGAACTGCGCTCTCCACGACGAGTAGGAAGTTTCAGCAAAGGATTGATTTCTAGCCCTTGCATTAGCTCTACTACTAGATATATTTATGGAGATGAGATATAAAAACCACCCTGTACAGTTATGATCAGCTGTTCGGCTGAGCTTTCGATGTTTTGTTATGGAAAGGCCGAAGCTGATCGGTTGGGTCTTGTCACATGACCTGCGGTGCGCTTGCGGCATTCTGAAAAGTTGAGAATTTTTCATCTCGATGCGCCTGGAAAACGCACCGCATGCGCGTCACGACCACTTCACTTCCATTATGAATAAGCCTGCTGCACGGTTACATTTGAAATAACGAATTTGAGCGTGCAAAAGACGCGATATGTGAACAGCCCCTAAAACATTTAGTATAAATGCACAAATGCTATAGCTTAAACACAAAAATACTGTAATTATATTCCATTACTCATTTAATACATTTAATGTCATATATCCCACATTTCTGCCATGGTTCAGTTAGTTACTACAGTAAATCCATGGTAAATGATGGCAGTATGTAGATGACTGTATCGTTTCCTGTTTGTCAGCGCTGTTTCATCTGGCTGTAAACTAGTTTAAATCACAGAGACATTTGTGTTTTTTGCTGAATTGAAGCACTTCTCACTGGATCTCGCAGCGCTGTTTAGTGGTCACGTGACCGAGACCGATTAGAGTAAACGCATTTGCTCTAGTAAGCTCGCGCTGCCGTTTGAACTTTAAGCCGAGCGGATAAATGGTCCATGTGGTGTGCCGTTCAAATTTTGTTCCGCTTTGGCGCATTAACATTTATCGAACTCTTGATATCGTTTTATCAAGGAAAATTATATCGCGATAATTATAGTTCCGTTTTATCGCCCAGCCCTAAATACACTTTGTGTGCACAAAATAGATGCTAAACACAGTCAAAACGTACCATCTGTTTCGGTCACTGATTTCGGGCCTCCAAAACCATTTCTGCCCGAAAATAGCTGTTTCCACAGAAAATTTCCGTTAGCTGAAATTTCAGTGCATCCCTAATAAATTCGTCATACAGACCAGATGTTTGTTAAAACATACAGTATTCCAGACTTTTTGAGCTTCAGTGGGAATGTATATCCCTCATAAAAAGGGTGCAAATGACTTCTGTTTTTGGAAAATTAAATTTACATAAATATTATACAGTACTTCTGTCGTCATTTACTCTTACTCATGTTGTTCCAAGCCTGTAAGACTTTCCAGTCCTTCTGTGGAGCATAATAGAAGATATTTTGAAAAATATATATATTTTTGTTTTGTGTTCCACAGCAGAAAGAAATGCAAATGTTTTGGATCAACATGAGGGTGAGTTAATGTGCTGAATGGAAACGTATGAAATGATGATATCAAAATGCAGTAAATGCTGGTACTGTTGTGCTACAAAACGGCAGTAATATCCAAGCTTGCAAACTGCAGATGGGCTCTATTACAGGGTAGTGACATTTAGAATTATGATTCATAAGTGAGTACTACGCACAACTGTGTGGCTATACTTTGATAACTGTAGCTTTTGACTCAAGCTTTTAAGGGCCTTTCAAGTTTAAAGACTTCCCAGAATTCTTACGGTAGACTGGCTAAAGCATTTCCTGTGATGTAAAAATGGAGCTGTAGGATGACAGAGTGCGCTTTTGTTGAGGTGACGCTCACTTCCCTGTAGGTTTGATCCATTTGAGAGCCTGTCTCACTTGTGTTCTCCACTGTCATATTGAAACAGCTTCGTTTCCCCAAAGCTGAGGAATCCGCGGATCAAGCCATCTCGCCTGTGTCTCTACTGCCGGGCCTGGTCTCTTTCACAGCCCCGACTGAAGACTCGACAATGACGCGATGTTGTTCGCATACCTGCCATGTCAAAAGACAAAAGCCCCTCGTCTTTGTGGCATCTGAATAAAGATTGCGGTGCAGTGGCACTCTCCATTCTCTGACCTCCTGCTCAGGCATCTGGCGTGTTTTTGCGCTAATGAATTGCCTTTTCGTAATTAGAAATGTCACGTTCTTCTTGCAGACAGATAAGCCAAAATGACAGCTAATAAATAAAAGCCGGAGAAACAGAAAGAGCACTGGGTCTTCTGGATTAGAGAACAGATGCTAGGGCTGCTTGTATCGTGCTGTATTTTCCCCGTGTTTGGCGGAAGCCTGTGAGGAACATTGCCAACCGATTCACAGCTTCGTTTGGCAGATTCGTTGTTTTCGCACCCTCTGATGTGAAACAAAAAGGAAGTATGACATCACAGAAAGCTTGACAGGAACGTGCAGAACTGTGTCTGAAGGCTAGTTTCGCCCGCTTTATTCGTTGAGATGCGCTCTCTAGCTTTGCGCCGTCTAATCTTCGCCCAAACTTTTGAGAAGAATGTCAAAGTTCATTGATCTCGTTTCAGGTCTGAGTACAGCTGCGCAACATCTTGAAAGAAGAGTCTGATCGTTAAAGTTCATTGATTCCATTCTAACTTGAGAAAGACAAGAGGTGCGCTCTGAGCTCACCTCCAAACCTCTTCAAACCTCCTGCATCATCTCGACTAGCTCACCTTCACCACATCACTGGTTAACATTCAGCTCACCGTCAGTTCTAGCCTGACAGGTCACAGCCTAACTGAGAATTAAAGATTTGTTTCTCTGCAAGGATGGAATATCTTCTTTCAAGCTAATGAGAGGGGCTCAGGGCATTCCTGTCCTGTAGAAACATCCTTAGCATACTCATCCAGAGGGCTAGCAGTGCCTGCGGTCTAAGGGTCGGTGAACCGTTCGTGGTGCCACCTGAACTTCAAGGCTGTCATAAGGTCTTTCTTCTGAAGTGGATAAAGAATTATGGTACTACTGGATCATGTTGTATCATGTTGCTTCTTGGTATTTCAGTGCAAAACCTGTGTTCTTCGGAACACAAATTAAGATATTTTTGATGAAGAGGTTTTTTTTATCCCCTATAGATTTTTTTATCCTTACCTGTCGCTTGTTCCCTTCCTCCCTTTTATTATCTGCTGTGTCTGCCCCTTGTTGTCAGTAGATTTCGTGCTGTTGTTCGTGTTCGGTTGTACCTGTGCTGTGTGTCTTAACTTAGCCTAGACGCCTAGACGAGGAGTCTTTCAGCTGGCCGTGTGCCCGCTATCCTCAGTCTCATTCCACGTCCCATTGGGCATTGCACCTGAGGTGGTCTCCACAGCCTGTATCCGCAGGTATCTGTACGGATGGCTCTGGAGTTGTTACACCAGTTTTCTGTTCGTGTGTGTGTCACTACACACATTGGATGTTTATTGGATTTCCTGTTGTGCCTAATAAACTGTTGCACGAACCCTCTGCTTTGAGTTCTCTGACAGTAAAAAAGTACATAAATTTAATTTTTGGGTGAACTAACCTTTTAACTACAATAGTGCTCAAAAGTAAAGTTCCAAAGGGGATATTTGTTTTTTATGACCCCACAAGTTTGATTAAACAAACAAAATATGCGGAAAATATTTTATATTTTTAAATATTTTAAATATGAAGGAAAAACAAAACACTAAACTTCATTTTTCTGTCATTTTTTTTCTGACAAGGCAAACTACAGATAAAGCTTTTATTTTACTATACAAAAAAGCATAGAAAAGTTGAGATGATCCTCACAGCAGAACATGAGATCCAGGGGGATCTTAGATTCACCCAGATCTAAACCTACCCATCTCCACCCCCTGGATCTAGATCCAACTCCTCCCACTTTACATATCCCTAAACTTATCCGTCTCCGCCCCCTGGATCTAAACCTAACCATCTCCACCCCTGGATCTAGATCCAACTCCTCCCACTTTACATATCCCTAAACCTACCCGTCTCCGCCCCCTGGATCTCGTGTATTCTGCAGTGTGGGGCTACTGAAAAAGATCATAAGAAAAAGCATACATTGACAACAACATAATCAGTTATTAATATTTCTTTGGTTCTCTCATGTGTTCATCATTTCTTTGTATGACAGCCTGGCCAAGGATTATGCCTCACAATTTGGCATGTTTCATTGTATTATCACAAATAAAACATTGGACTCCAAGCACAACTACGTAATATGATTACAAAATCTGTAACAAATTTGTAATAATATTTAAATAAAGGGTGATGTTGTCAGTTTTCCTAGGCCGGACATCACTTTTGGCCACTACTATACTTGCAGTTTAGTTTAACCCTACAATTTAGTTGCACTGCTTTGTCATTTATTTTATTTTCCATCCATCTGTTTATTCTCTAAACTGATTATCCTCTGTAGGGGTATGGAAATATTTTATTTTATTTTATTTTATTTTATTTTATTTATTTTATTTTATTTTATTTTATTTTATTTTATTTTATTTTATTTTATTTTATTTTATTTTATTTTATTTTATTTTATTTTATTTTATTTTATTTTATTTTATTTTTATATTTTGTTCTATATTTTTATTTATGATAAAAATCCAAATGACTTTCTTTTTTCAGAGGAAAGACCATTTCAGCATATACTTACTCACTTTAATGCGCCTTTTTTTTTTTTTAACAATAAAAGTAATTTTCTTTTCCTTTTTTTCAAATTGCAATTACATTTTCAGGCATATTTGCATTGTTACCTGATTTGCATAATTCCTTTATTGAATTGTGTGCTAAAGCAACGTCAACGAGTGCATCTAAACAGCGCTGTCAGCCGATCCAATGTATTCTTGATGAGATGTAGATGCCTATCATTATATAATGTCCTGTAAGTTCAAAATCAAATCAACCTTCTTTTTCTAAAAATATGATAATTGCTGATGAATTGATTGCTAAAAATGACAAATGTTCTGATTTTTCTCAGAACAAACAGAGCTGCAAAATACCAGAGAAATACTAATTAAGCTAAAAATGAACCCACAGCTC